>CM040189.1:41459682-41872182 GCA_022606455.1 Callitettix versicolor
TGCTAATATAAGTACCAAGGACGAAAGAATAAGATTCCAAGATAAAACCAAAATAAGACCTAAACCTGTCATTTCGGAAGATGAGAGGAAAAGAAGATCGGAAAGAATGAAGAGCTACTGGGAACAAAGAAAAGTACAGCGCGCAAGAAATGATTGATTCAGCGTACCCCAAAGAGGGTGAAACGAAGAGAAGAAGAACACATAACAGGTATTAAAATATGATAAGAACCACTCGTATTACGCCACTCTATCATAGTTGATTACAGAAGGACGTACACCAGAAGAAATGAAAAACATTTGATAAAAGTATTGCATTATAAAGATGAAAGAAGGTCGTTAAATAATTTAGAAAATGTATAAATATAAAAGTTAAAATTAAAGGGGAAATATAATAAACAAACAAGTACATTCACAAGCACACGTTATTTTTAAAGCCAGAAAATGTTCACAAATTATAAAGATTAAGATAGACAAGAAAGCGCTTAGAGGACCAATAAGAAGCGAGAGAGAGGTAGTGTGAAAGAACGAACCTAGACATGGGTAGCAGTACACTAAAACGTTTTGAAAATGAAAGTAATCCAAAACGCGTCAATAAAGTGTTTCAAGCTAGAAAATGCAAAGATTTGTCCTTAAAGAAAACAAAGACTATTTTTTTTTATTTTAAGGCGAAAAGCAAATTGAGGCTATTATCGCCTCCCTAAATGTAAGCGTGAGTGTAAAGTGTTAAAGTCGTAAGTGTAGTGTTGTAAGTGTAAGTGTGTGTTAGACTCGGATACGTCTAAATCCCCTCAATAAGGTGGAGCTAGTCTGCACCCCTGCGGGAAAATACTAGTTTAAGAACACGTTTATTAAACAAAAGAAGTCAACCAGTTTTAAATATCTTCGATTTATTTACAACTAGTAATATTTCACTTTTTTGTAGTTTAATAATGAATTTGTATGTGCGACCAAAAGGTAAACTTAATCTGTCAAATTATTGCACTTCCCTTTTTTGCGAATTTTCAATTAGTTTATTATCGCATTTGTCTCTGTCTTCACAGCTTTATTTAAATATAAAAACAAAATTAACACAAAAAGTCTGTGCAACTTGTTTCTCACGTCGGCAAAAAGAAAGCCATTTAAAGCGAGTTTATTTATTTCTAGCCTACGAAGACAGAAGACTGAAGATAATTGAAGATGGTCGAGTTAATTATACTCAACGTTAGTATTGTTGGAGATGACGAAGCGGTTATGTTTCATTTTCTGTTTGCTGTCTTAATCATACAGCTCGGTATACAACTTTCTTAGGTAGAGTAAAATCGTCGATAGTGACACGAAGATGCACGAAATAGGACGAGGATTTACGAACAATCACGAAGGAATCCGACAGGCAATAAATATATTTCTAAAATAGTTACTTAGTTCCATTAATATTATTGAGCGATATATACACCTAATATATGTTGTCTGTTGTTTTTGAAATACATCTTTTATTTAACAGTTTAATAAAATGTAGTAGATATTAATAAAATATCTAACAATGTTTTAAGGTATTTATGCAGTGTATGTTGTTTTTTCAAATAGTGAGTTTTTTAATATTTTTTCTGTTATTACATACTTTATTATTCAGTTAACACATAATCACCGCAGAAAATATTTTCTTAAAGATTACTTAATATTTTAGGCTGTTTTTTACGGAAATATATAGTGACATAATCGGTGTTTACGTTGCATGGAACATACTAAATTTTCACACCGACTTACTGCTCATGCGCAATAATATTTACTACACCGATTTTCTACTCATGCGCGGTATCACATTTCAACAGACATTACTTAATACGTATTATTTTGTTCGCTGTAGTGAAAACGTATTTAAAATGGCGTTCGTATAATTAAATAGGTTCTTCATTCAACAATCGTGTTAGTTGTCTTCAGTATATTTGTCATCGTTTTAGCGATCAAAAACATGTTACCTACTAACTGTAAGAATTTTGAGGTTATGCGGGACACTTAATTTTCGATTTTTATCGTACTTTCCGTACTTTCCTCGCTTTTATATTTTGGATTATTGCTTTTGGGCATGCGATAAAGTGTTTTAGCGAAAAAAAATTACCGAAAAATAGAAAACAATCTACACTGCTTTTTCAATACAATGAATTTTTCTATTTTAATTTTATGAAAGTACTTACATGTTTGTCTGTGAATTGTGTATCTTCATAATTCTTTATTAAATTGCATGCTTTGTTTATTCTAATTTTTAGAAGATAAAAAACATAACCTAACTATTTACTAACTTCACCCTGAATTGATTTAACCTATGCAAATATTTATAGGCTATGTACTTGAATATAACATGTTTTCATATTTATTTTTAAATTAAATTACTATTTTTTTAAAATTAAATGTAAGTACAAAATCTATAAAGGTAACTTTAATATAACGAAACAAAAAACTATTATTGTAAGTTATTTTCATTGATAGATTATAATTGATTTTTTCTGAAATGCATGCATAAAATACTGAATGAATGAATGCAAAGAAACTGGAATTAGTACAGACATAATTCTTCAATATTTTTTTTTACAGTTACACATGTATAGGATTCGTTTATGAATCCCAGAAACCAATGTTTCGTTGGTTTTGCTTCAACATAGCTCGCAGCTGTAGGGTATTTCAGAACTAATCATTTTTATTTTGCTGTTCTTTTATACTATTTGTAAAATTAGGTCTATATAATTATCTAGGCGTATGTTATTGTAGCTAAGGTTGTGTTTTATTTTAGAAATCGTTATTTCTATATAGAAAAATGTCCAAATAAACAATAAGATCTCTCTCTCTCTCGCTCTCTCTTTCTCTCTACCTTTCTCTTTCTCTCGCTTCCACCGTAAATAGGATCGGTACGAGACTTTTGCTGTTATGTAGGAAAATCAGATATTTTAGCCAAGACAGATTAAACTCAAGATAGAGGAAAGGAGTTCGAGTTTACAACTCCAGGCACGGCGGTCAACGGACTATTGTTCAACCAAACCTCTTCAGACTAGTTTAGTAGATTGATGCTCTTAGTAAGTTCCAACAATCCAGTGACTAGCTCATTCTACTGGAGGTCCGTAGTACCCTGGAAACCAAACACCCTTAGCCTCCTACTAACAAGAGCCTCAAAATCATAAATTATGTGTTCTGCTGTTTCCTCCTCTCTACTGCATAACCAACACACGGTTTCTCCATGGTATATATCCATCTTCTCTATGTGCACCCTCAGACCACAGTGCCCGGTAATGAGCGTCATAATTTTCCTAAGTTGTGCTCTGCTCAAGACATCTGCCGCCTCTTTAAGCCCTCCATATGGAAACCTGCTTAAGAGGCGCTTACTATAAAAATGCCCATTAAGATTAACCCATCTCTCCTGGTGTTACTTATTAATTCACCTATAAATAAAAGATCAGGCCAACGATACAGAAATCCCTAAAGCCGACTCAGGTCCGATAAACACAGATCAGATCCCAGTCCAGCCAGTCGCTCCGCCTCCCTTATTATCCTCAACTATCTTATGACCTGGAACCCAGCGAAGAGAACATTGAGGTTCTCCCAACACTCCCAAACCCGCAAGTGCTTTTATTGCTGCCTGATTATGAATACAAGGTTTCATGAAGGTTCAAGTTTTTCCTAACACATTAATAGCCATTACCTGGCCTGGAATAATGGTGAGGTCCCATGGTAATAACGTTTTTCAATTTCAGTTTCAGGCAGGCACATAAGAAATGATTAAAAAAGATTTGTTTAAAAAACAAATCTAAAACCAATGGAAGTGAAAGCACCTTCGTGACACACGGAATACTAATAGCTTATCGGCCCACTATTGAATTATTCACAAAAGGACATTTATTTGTTGCTGGGGGAAATACAGTAAAAAAAGTCGGCGCAAAGTGTAAATCAATCATGAAATAGTTCATTCGAACCTGTCTCGGGCAGGCGTTTGTCACATTTGTTTCGAAGGATTTAAGGAAAAAGAAAAAAAATTGTGCTTAGAACATTAGCAAGAGAAATATTTGTGGACTTTATTATGTTGAAAGGGAAAGCGGTGCGTGTGACTATAAATAATTGGAAAAGCTTGAGTTATGTGCCCGAATATAAAGATTTATTCCTAGTTCGATACAGTTTGGCCGAAGGAATCCTCGCGGACGGAATTAATTATTCGTGATGTCTGTTTATTTAAAGTTTTATGAGTTTTTTTTTTTTTTGTTGTAAAAATAAAAAATAAAAGATAATTTTACTTAAAGTTTGAAAATAAAATTATTCTGAAGAAAATTATTGAAAAAACCGAAAATTTACACTGAAAGACGTTGAGTGTACTTTCCACATTTTGCAAAACTTATAGAACCCTAATGTTTTAGTTTTAAAATCTCTCATTGTACTGCAATGGGAATTCTTAACATAACGTTTCCGCTTTACGTTTAAAGTAAAAAGCCTTAGACAAGCTGGCTAAGAATTTAATTATAAAACTAATTAAGCAAATAAATTAGTCTCATAAAAAGGCAAAACTTTCTCGGCAAATTAAACTTCCTTTATCGGGTGGATAGGGTGGGGCACCTTTCCCAACCCCAACACTTCACTAGTTAACGCTAAGTTTTTAGACCTTTAATTGGCGGCCCCTTTAATTTGAAAACATTAATTTTGAACATTCCTGTAATTTATTTAGTAGTTCTTACATTTACGCACTGAACAAACGTTCAGAGTTAATGGGTTAGTTTTGAAATATTATAATAATACAGGAACACTGACCTATACTAATAAATTAACAATACGTTTATTTGTGAAATAGTAAATCGAATCAGCTGCTTTTTTATAGTTATATGTTATTCTAGTCGTTGGAAACATATGTCTACTATATATAAAAAAATGGAATTTCTAACATTGAAAAATGTATATTACGAGGAAGATCGCTAAAGGAGTTGTAAATAAAATTAATAAACGTTTTTAATAATTGGTAACTTTTATTAATAATTAAAATAAAATAAAAAAAGATTTTTAAAAACACGCTTTTTCAATTCAAGTATAAAATGCACTAAAAAATAAAAAATAAATTTTTCATCAGTCGAAAAATAAAGCTTGGGTGCAGATTAGATTAATTAGAAATTATTGAAGAAAATCCTTGTAAGTGAGTATTGATGGGACCCACGCTTTATTCTCCGACTGATGAAAGGTTTATAATTTACTTATTTCCTTTTAGTGCATTTTATACTTGGACTGAAAAAGCGTTTTTTAAAAGTCTTTTTTTATTTTATTTTATACGTTTTAGTGATGAATCTTGTAATCGTTTTTCAAAATTTTTTTGAAAAATTGAGAAGATCTGAGCTAGAACTCGCTTTTTTCGACAACATTCAATGTGAAAAGTGTTGGACGAAACTAAGGCCATCTCTTGAGCAATGGTAAAACTATTTTTCCAATACAATTTTAGTTAATTAAAATAGAGCACAATGAAGAAAAATTTCATGTGCCTAATTATTGAATAATGCATTGTCATCAGAAGCAAGCAAGAGTGCAAAATTTCAAGTCGATTCAATAATGGAAAGTGGGTTACAAATCGATTACAAAATTTGAACAATGAAACATACAGACAGAAGAAACAAGTTAAGAAAAAGTGTGTAATATTAAACTACACAGAGTAATAGAGAATGTATAAAAGAAACTTATGTGTCTTGAGAATAACTTTGAACAGCACATTGCCAAAAAAGGGAATTTTTAAATAATCAGCATAATCTTAAATAACATGTGGGCTTAAATGTTATCATTTTTGTAGACCAAGAACTTCAACGAGATTTAAAATTTCGTTTTATAATAAAAATACTACTAATGAAAATCGTGAAGACACTACCAAAACTACAAATGCAGAAGGTAAATAAGATGTAATGATCAGCCTCAAGCATCAGAGCAGTCTAAATACTGGCCACTGAGTGGTCGTATGGGGAATGAAGAGGCAGATAGAGTTCTATTATTGGCCCAGAAACTGCGTGTAGAATATCCTATCCTCTAGCATACAGGCACGTCTTCCAATGGTTTCCTAGAGAACACTAAAGGTCTTGGGAAAGAATGGACGGTTATGCAAAGAGGACGGTCATTTCCTAGGCTGAACAGGACGGGTCTGCGGTGAGAGCCGGAGTTTCTGACGGTTCACTGGACATTCTGCAGTCATCTACACAAAATGGGCTTCCGTATGATAAATCCTTTGTGTAGGAAATGTGGTATAGCTGAGGAAACAGCTCAGAACATAATTTTTGACTGTCCAGCTTTGGATAGGATATGATTTGAATCCGTAGACACTGTATGGAGTGGGCGACAGACGATGGAATAGGGCAACTTTGTTCGAAGCATCTCACGGTTATATAAAAGTCTGGGATGGATTGGGAAGGTTGAACCTGTGGACGAATAAGCTATATAACTGAGCGGCAAAACCATGATCATGAGGGAAAACACTACTGACGATAATTTATAGGTTTATTATTAATTTGAACCTGCAATGTTATTTAATTTTAAATTTGGTAAACCAATGTAAGTTAAACACAAATGGAACTAAGCAAATCCATAGAAGTGATTTTTGAAAAATGTATGCCATTATTTTCTTTTAAATTTTGGAAAAGAGCGTACCATTTCACCTGTTTGGCGTTTGTATTAAAAAAATGTTTGATGTTTTTAATAATTTAATTTTTTTAAAAGTTTGTATTTTTTAACACTTTTTATTAATTTTTTAATATCACGTTTTAGTTCCCTACTACAACTAGAAAATATTTTAAAAGAACAAATTCGTTTCTACGTTACATTCAATGTCGCATTGAAAAACAAAGCGACAAAAAGTTTGAAAAACATAAAACAAAGAAATAATACGTAATTGTTTTTATGTATCTTTAGTATCGCAGAAGAAAGAGTTCTGACAAACGGAAAAATGTTCTATTTCTTTTTTTGCAAATCGTTAAGACCGCCGACATAATTAGGCGTGTACTTGAGAAGAAGCGGAGGTAATTAGGCTGAATATGACCAGTCATTACTGTAATTTGCAACGGATATCTGAGCAGCATATTAATTAACACGTTTGATCTTCATTGAAGAGGCTACACTATAATACACACTAGAACCTAATATGTAGGCTGTGTTTAATAAGGTTATTGTACAAATCGACTAAAACGGTTCTAATGAAACTTGTTACTAATTAACTTAGCATCTTTCAAAGAAAGCCCACTTCGAGACAAAACAGCAATATATTAATATAAAAACTTACTAACCAGCAGTAACTTTTCAACTTCTAACCTTTATACACACTACATTTAACATTTAATTACGAAGTAGTAATGAAAACAATTTTCAAAGAAACAATAATAACAAAAGAAAATGTCACCATTACCACTTAAAGAAAATTAATTGTCGAGCACTTGCTTCCAAAGCACACAAACCGAGCCTTGTTTTTGACCTCGTAAATATACAGTACTCATAATAACTTCGATTTTAATGTTTACAATGACCTATATATTAAATATAAACTATTTATAAGATTGGATCAGCCGACTACCATGTCGTCTGCACGGCTGGTAAAACGTGCACCTTTTGAAACTAATTTGATGCCCAAATATAAAAATTACTCTCGAAATTTACTTTATTTTTACCCACACTGCAAGGTCGGGCGGCGTAATACCTTTTAAAAAAATTATATTTCTTAAAACATGCTTTTGTTAAGTACAAAATCATGTATAGTAATAAAAAATAGTGAAAAAATATTTTGTTTTGATCCAAAATTGGCTTATAAGTTTTTCGACATTTTTATAATGTAACATGTGGACATTAGAAGGGAGTGACATGGAAAATTAAACTTTTGGTTACCTGTGGAGGCTCTGTATAAACTATATAGGTACAAAAAATATATTTGGAATTTGTATCACTTCTAGTTTCATTAATGACACCTCACTTAGGTAAAAATATTTTTGCTTTTAACGTTACCCCTTAATTATTTATTGTCCTCAATCCCATTATTTTTCAGGGTCCGGGCTTCTACAAGGGCAACTTTCGCCAAATTTATAGTACATATATAGTCTGTGATTCTTCCCGTCTTGTGTACAGAGAGAACTAAATATAATGGTTACAGTATCTGTGATTGCACTACAGGGGTGTACTTATTTTGCATAACCTGCGCCCTGATATCATAATACGATCTGTAATGAAAACAACTTGTGGTCCGTTAAAGAAAGTACTGTTGCATTCTCGACACCTAAACATTTTAACTGCTGTATCACAGTATTTATAATCGCGGCACGTTATTTCTTATTGACGTGATGGAAGCGAATTTCTAAAAAAATATGTTAAAATTGTTTAAAAATCTGATTTAACCGGGTTCAATTTTTTTGAATGCATTTTTCAGGGTGATTGCCGTCAATTTATTTTTTAATTTCCGAGAATTTCAAAAGAGAAACTATTGCACAAAACAGAATTTATTATTTTTAATTTCATTGAAAATACGAAAATGAACCTGACGGCGGTCACGGTTTATTTTCAATCTAATTTGAAAATTTAATATGCTAATGTATGCAGGTTTTAATATTTACACATTATAATTGTGAAAATAGAAATGCAGAAAATTGTTTTGGGAAATTCACTTTTATCTTGTAAGCGAAACAGCTAAGTTTATTTTATTTAAAGAAAAACGAAATATTTAACCCGAAATGTAGTTTTTTGGTAGGAAATCAACGTTACATTAAAAAAGCAGAAGACCTAAATTCTGGCTTTTCACACCAAATTCAAGACCTCCGAATATGTGTTTCTTGTTTTAAAAAGATAATTATTAAAAGCCTTGATATCAATGTGTTAACTGACATTTGGACACTGTACAATCTAGTCATAATTATATATGCTGTTAACATGTAAATAAGTCCAGTCTGACGTATTTTCAACAATGAATAAAATGAATAAAACACATTAAAGAAACTTAAGTTTTAATTAAATACCTCTTAAGTAGAAATCTTGTTTTGGCCATCTTACCTGAAACAGAAAAAAATCAATGTTATTATGGATTCATAAATGAATCATTATTTATAAGTCAGTAGATAACACATAACAAAAAATTTTACATTCCCGTAAAGCTATTACCGTTGTGGAATACTGTATATTATTTACTGCACACGAAAACATTTATTACTGAGAGCTTCCGGGGGGGGGAGAAGAAGGAAGTCTATTTATAAGGCCAATGAATAATATATAACTAATGGCATCGTAAACGATTATTAAAATAAAATAATACAGTTACGTAATTCCACAAAAATCCAAGGAAGAAGGCAAATGAACATTTGATTTTACAACTTGAAAAAAACTGGGAATAATAAACTTAAATAGTGCCATCTTATTGGAGTTTTGAGAATTAAGATATAAAACTGTTAAATTATCAATCAAAAATTGATTCTTTTCAGTAGCAAAAGCGATTATTTCAAAGTTAATTTTTAGTATTTTTTGCAGAGTTTTAAATTATTTAAATAAGAGCACAGCCATTTAATGCCACCATTTTGTAAGCATATTTTGACATTTCTTTTTCAATATAATAGATTCACTCTTTGTTTATTTAAATTTAAATAAATTTTAAAGTACTAAAATAATAAATTTAGTTTTGTATTTAGTTTTTTACACTACTTACAGTCCAGAATGTAAACACATACGAGTTGCACTTTTATACTGTATATTTTTATCGTGTCATTGTGTTTAGTGTTTGTGACGTGTGTTTTCAATGTTTTGTTTAACTTTGTGACGACCTCGACAGAGGGATTTAACATTTTATATTACAGCCTGAAGATGAAACAGTAAGGTTTCAAAACAGCGGTAGCCTTTACGAGATGAATGAAAACACCACTAGACGGAAAAATAGATCATAATCCTAACTATTTAAATTTAAAACGTTTAAGGAAAACTTCGTGAATGTCATGAGTTACAAATTTTCTTTTTCGTTTTGTTATATTTAATTTAATAGTCCCGAAAATGTAGTAAATTTTGGTGTTGCTTATAAAAGAAATAATATATATAGTATTTAATGATTTTTTAACATTAACACACAAATTACGTTTAAAAAACAAATATATTTTTAACAAAATGTCACAATAGACTGCTATTGTGCAAGTGCTATGTTTGCAAGTACATTTCCGCTTTCAGAAGTTTTAATTTAAGTGATTTCCGTTTCTACATTTCCTTAAAATTAAGTATTTACATAATCAGAAAATAAATCAGCATTAGAGCACCGACAAATGTGTCAAAAACTACTTAGCACAGTTCATTTGAACAAACAGTTAATTAAATCGATGACTAAAGCAGTAAATATTATAGGTCGCTTGTCTTGCTAACTATTAATATGTGATAATACCTGTAGCTGTGGATACGTTGAGAGAATGAAACATAATTCTTATCATAAAATACAAAACCCTACTTGAGTGCCCGTCCGAGTGGCACACCCTCTCTCAGCACTAGGCAATACTCACTCCACATCAGTCTAGACCGTCATGCTAAGCTTTATCGTTGGTAACTAAATGTATTGTTTATAAATTTTATAAAAAATAATTTTAATTTTTCCTAGGCAAAACGTATTTACATATACAGATTAAATTCTTCATTATGACTACTATA
The DNA here is from genome assembly GCA_022606455.1 of Callitettix versicolor. Lineage (NCBI taxonomy): Eukaryota > Metazoa > Arthropoda > Insecta > Hemiptera > Cercopidae > Callitettix > Callitettix versicolor. The sequence goes on from CM040189.1 coordinate 41,470,306, forward strand.
GACTATATTATTTTACAGGGTGTTTGAAAAATAACTCCATGGTTTTAATTTTCCCTGCAATCTGTAAAAAATTACATACACTATTCTAGTTTATGGTATTTAATAAATCAACTGTACAAGATTTTCTCACATAAATGTGAGAATTCAGTTCCTGCAGTTAGTAGGCCTGCGTGACATTGAGAATAACGGCGACAGCGCTCAGTTCAGGCGTTCAGTGCAGTGCAATGGCTACTCCGCAACAAAAGGCGTAGTGTGTTATTTGGCTGGTGCAAACTTAGTGTGTTATAACAGTACAATGTAATTTTAGATTTGCTATGGTGGTAAACCATACTATCCGTTATTGGCTAAAACCGCTTTCAAGGAAACCGGCAGTGTTTTAAAAGCAAAGTCGCCAAGTAGATCGAGAATTCTGAAGCTACTGGTGAACAGATCCGCGTTTCGTGTGTTCGGTGCCCAAAGACGTCATTGGCCAGACCTAATCTACAATTAGGAGTGCCTAAAGGTACTTTGTACGATTTAAAAGACTTCATTTGCGCGCCTAGAAATTACAACTGTTACATGAAATTAAACCTGCTGATAAAAACAAAAGATTGCAGTTTGCTGTTAACTTTCTACGTAGAATTGGCGAAAATAACAATTTTTTGAAATATTTTCTGTTTTATGATGAGGCATTTCATGTGAGTGGCGCCTTAACTGTAGAGTTTGGGGAACAGGGTCACCACATGTTGTTATTCTTCATCAACGTGACTCTCCAAAACTTAATGTTTGGTGCGGTTTGATGGAATATCAAGTGATTGGTCCTTACATTTTTGTAGAAAGAACAATAAAAGAGGACGTCTGCTGTAACATGTTGACAGAGTATGTCTTTCATACTCAAGGTGGGAAAAGGGCTTGTGTTTTTCCAACAAGATGGCGTCCCACATCATTATAGTAACTGTGTGCGCGCGGCTCTTGACACTCGTTTTCCGGGAAGGTGGATAGGCAGAGTTGGCCCAATCTCTTGGCCACCACAAAGCCCAGACTTAACCCTACTTGACTTTTTCTTTTGAGGACACATACAATATGTTGTGTACGCTGAAAATATCCGTGACAGCAACCATTTACGGGAAATAATCATCGCAGTGGTTAAGACAGTTACACCTACTATTCTGGTGAATACCAGGCGAGACGTGGAATATCGTCTCGGCGTGTGTAGGGCAACTAATGGATGCCACGTTGAAGTTTACCACATTTAAAACAAACTTGAAGGTATTCACTTTCATTGTATGTACTCGTCGATGTAGTTTTTCATTAATTTCACAATTACATTTACACATAAAACTAGACAATTCTTTTTCAAACACCCTGTATTGTTTTTGAATGATTGCGATACTGTTTTCCTTAAACATCATTGTTCTGAGACAAACGATATCCTGAAGGAACAACTGATAGGATAACCGAACAGATCTTATCTATACTGGAGGCAGACGGTTTTATTATTGAGTTGTGGATGAAAAAGTAATAGGTTTTTGGGTTTATTACATCCGTTTTATATTTTCAGAATTTAATTAGTTTTGTAATTGTTCAACAAATACAAGTTTATAATGTCAGTCAGTTATTGAACACTTCAGTACTTGGTGTAGCTAAGTTAAACGCAACGTTTAGTTGCAGGTGACGTTAATATGTTCATCAGCTGATTTTAAACAGCTGTTTAAAAGATACAATCGTGATTGTGTTTATAACATAACCTGGGCGTAGACCTCGTAGTACTGCCAGTAGTTTTTAAATGCGGAAAAGTTTTAACACATTTGTCGGTGCTTTTTACTGATTTACTTCCGAATTATGTAAATACTTAACTTTTAAGGAAATGTAGAAACGGAAATCACTTAATGCAATACTTTTGAAAGCGGAAATGCATCTAGAAACTCTGCCAAATCACTTCCGTATCGTACATAAAATCTAGTGTAATGCATTAGCAACATCCTTTGTGGCGTTTGGGAAAATCAATTTAGTTTTATACGATATAGTCGAGCTATGGTTACATACACCAGCTCACTATTAAAAATTGTATTTTTAATTTTAATTTAAACTTCTCCTGAAATAACTGCCTACCAACTTATATTAACTTTTGAGAACTGTATATAAACTTTATATAACATAATCTTTCATATATTATTATGCTAAGTATTCCGATCAGTTATGTACCAAAAATAACGACCTGCGTTACTGAAACTGCATATATGTGGTGCCTGCAGTTTCGTCAGAACAAGAGGAAACTCTCACGTTAATACATTTACATTTTAATGCTTTACAATAAAATAAAACCGATAAAGCTCTGTTAACAAAATTTCAGGTGTAGTATAAAGTGTTCCCGTGAGAGTGCAGCACAATACAGGCAATTCTGTGTGTATCAAAACAGCTGATAACTAAAGAAAAACATTGTTGAAAGTAATATTTAAATTATTACCGTATCCAAAACATAGACCTAAATAATTATTGAACGAATCAGTTTTGAAAATAGAATTTCAAAACTAGTAAGACAATCTAGGCTAGTTCTAATATGTAAATGTTATTAAATAAAAGACTCTGCTTTTAGTAAACAGTAAATACTGTAGCCTAATTTATGTATATAATGTGAAATCCGGTTATGTTTCGTACAATGTTAAAATTCAGTCATTAATTTTATAGGTTATAGTTTTAAATACGAAAAGAACATAAAAAGGCATATTTTATTAAATAACCATAAATATAATGAGTACCGTTGCTTTATTAACAGGTTATACAAGTACTAAATGTAACTAGATCGTCTATTTTAACAGATATTTATATTGACAAGAAATAATAGGCCTACATGGTTTTGCAATGATTTTACTTAGAAAATATTTTAACTTAAAAAAATATGTTAAAAATAATCTAATTATTGTTTTTAACTGAAATCAGTAAAGAACACGTGCTCATAAAAAGTTTCCACTCGAAAAAAAATTAGAAACCAATATAATATAATCCAATGCCACGAGTAGAATTACTTAACCCTTATCAAATAATAGTAATAAGTATTGTTCAATTATAAGCAACTTCGCAATAAAGTTCTGAATTAAAAATCCAACAATAAATATATGTATAAAGAAGTTCTGTGGAATCAGTTTGAGGTTATCGGATCTCCATTGAACGTCCCAGACAGACGAGGTTGGGGGGGGGGCTTCACTTATCCAATATAAACAATATGGGCACGGACTGACAGTTATTCCATTTTATGCTTCCAGCCAACTCAAAGCACCATAATAGTTTCTGAAATATTGTTTCATAAATATTGTTTTTAAAAATATTGTTTTTTCGTAATACGTAAAGATATTTTTAAAATTGTTCAAAATGTGTTTCTGTATATAGGAAATATTATTGAATTAGGTATGGAAAGGAATTAATTCAAAAGTAAAACAGGTTTTTTATTCGTGCTTTCAAAGTGAAATATCGGTTGAACAAAATAACAAACGCAATAACGCTTGTATACAGACACGAGCATGTACAGCCAGACATACATAATTTCATAAAAATACTACTTTTTTGGACTAGGTATGAGTACATTAATATATAATGCAATTATAAAAATTATAATCTCATATGAAAGCAAAATATGGCCACTGAAAAAAAACCAGAAACATCTCTAGAAGCTACAGAGCCGCAGGTCGGTCTAAACGGGGGATAAAAAAATGTAAGAATCCGTGAAATCATGGATGCGAAGCACACCATTGTAGACGACATCAAGACAAAAGCAACTTCGGTGGTTTGGTCATGTCCAAATGATGAATTAAAATCGAATTCCTAAACAGATTTTAAAATGGAAACCTCATGGTCGCAAAAAATGAGGAAGACCGACACTTAGTTGGAGGGAAGGAATTGATAAAAAGTGAGAGAGAGGGGAGAGAATCACGATCGGTGGAATGACAGGGGAAATTGGAAGCCAGGAATCGGAAGACGTCGGTGAACGTTTTAAGTCGAAAAGTGTAAATTAAATTATTATTATATTGAATTATTATTTAATGTAAAAAGTATTTCATATTTCTATTAGTTGTGAACAATTGATGTAATAAACGCCACAATACCATTGTCTATGCAATATCAACTACAAGTTATCATTATAATTATTTAACAGTAGTCTTTAATTTCTCCTCTTACAGTCTTTAATGAGCGATAATAAGATATCAGTTGTTCTGTGTTTAAAACAGCTCATTTAAATTTAAAGGATAATATTTAAAATTCATGTATAACGGAATTTAATTATTTTGTTTTTTTTAGAAAATTAATCCCAATTTACAAATAAATTAAATAAATGAAAACCTTAATTTTATAAATATAAAAATAATTTAAGTTTGTCATGATGCACGAAATTTAAAAATATATATTCTTAAACAAAATAACTGAAGAATTAACTTACATATGAAAAAAAAATACAGAACTTTCTTACTTTTAAATTTGAACTAAAACAGTTTAATTTTAATATCATCGTGATGCTATTGTATCCAACAATAACAGTAACAGTGTAATTTAAAGATTAATACAGTATGATAGTTACATTATGAATGTTATATATCAGTATTTTATTAGATCACTACAATAAATTTAATCAAAAATCAGTTTAAGCTAAAACCTAACATATTAACTAACTTATATTAACAATATTTTTTATTTTGTGGTTAACGTGTCGAACGTTTATTCTTAAAATATTGATTTCTTTTTGTTAAAATATTGATTTATTGATAAAGTTTTGTTTAATATAATGTTTAAATGTTAATAAGCTAGAACAGAATGGTTTAAAACTTTATCAAAATACAACGAGGCACTTAAACAGTCAAACGCTTTAATTTTTTCTACATTTATTAAAAAAATCAGTAAACTGCTTACACTGTGTTCAAAAATGAATAATGGGAAACCTGACTTCATTTATCCTTACAATTTAAGCAAATTATAATTATCTAAATTTTATAAACTAGACAGATTTATGTACTGATATCTTGGGGCAGATTTTTTTATTTTCTTATGCTATATGAAAAATACATTTTATTTTAGTGCTTAAGAGACACATTTGATAACAATTAGATTATAATTATCAGATTAAACTTTGAAAAAAAATAATACTGTGCTAATATTTACAGCACAGTAATATTAATAAATATTTTCTCCATCGAAAATATTTAAAAAAACAAATATTTTTGAAAACTCACCAAATATTTTTGAGATAGTGCAAATTACAGATAAATGCCCAAATTCGTCGATATGTTTATAGACATAAGGACATAGGCATAAACACACGTTTAAGGAAAACTAATTATTTTTGACTAGAAAACGAATATTCGAATAAAACTGTAATGATTTACATTTGTAAGTATTTTTTTTGTTTTCGTTACATTAAACTTATAATTTCTTTTAGAGAAAGTAATACTTGTTAACCTAACTTTCTTTCTTTAGTATAAAATGTTTTAACCACCGCCTATGTAACGGAAAAATAGATTTTTTTATCTTAAGGCAAAAAGCACGTTGAGGCTATTATCGCCACCCTAAATGTAAGTGTGAGTGTAAATTGTTAAAGTCATAAGTGTAGTGTTGTAAGTCTAAGTGTGTGTTGACTCGGGTACAGTGAGGGACGTCTAAATCCTCTCAATAGGTGCAGCTAGTCTGCACCTCTCTGCGGAGGGAAAATAGAAAGAAAATGCTAGAACTGAAATGTTTATTAACGTAGACAAATGCAATTTACTAACCACAGGTACTTATATTAATAGTAAATAAACAAATTGTAATTTCGCTGTGATTTCGAAAACATACAAACAAGAAGATTCTAATTTAAGTAGAGTAAAGTGGTCATTCCGGACGTATTGCTGCAGGCTTGGACGGGCGGAGGAATGTCAGTTGCAATAAATTTATCAGGAATGCATGGCGCATCTGTGCACTTTGCCTGTGTGTTGGCTAAGTTTGGCAGCTCCACTCCCACTAGCTGACGTGATTTAAGCAAATTCCAATTAATTGCGCAAACTATTTACGTATGAACTGGACTACGACCGATGACACGAACCTCTATAAGACATATACGAGCACTAGCAGGTACCCGTCGCGGTAATTATTTGCAGCTTGTTATTCTGTTTCTTTCAATCACGTTGTACGTAACGAAAAATATATATTAATTAATAATTCGATTTAATCGACATTTACTAAATATTAATTTCAATTGAATAATTTTACAAATATTTATTTACACAGGTCTTAATTTTGTGCATGTGTGTTGTTTGTATATTCCAATGAAACCTTGGCCTAAGAGAGTGCCGAAATCGCTGACCTCTCAACATTTTTTAAAAGCAGTATAGCTTGTTAGATATATAAATATGGTTAACACATATTTTCAGATTTATAATGTTATTAAGATCATATAACAATAATGTTTTATTTAATTAAAACTTTTCTTTTGTAAGTACGTAACATGAATCAAGTTACAGGCCTAACCTATTTTAAATAATTACAATTCACGCCTATCAATGTATATAAATAAAAGTCAAAGTTTTTGTATACATGTTCGCGCTTTATGTAAATCTGTCTAGCTATCATAGTCTCAGACGTACGTTGGTTATTAAAGTTAGACTGGGTAAGTAATGTACTGGCGTTAAAATCAATTTTTTGCGAAATTCTTTCTTAGTGCACTTCTACATTTTCGTAAGAAATTACCCTGAAAATTTCAAATCTTTAGGTATAATTGTCTTGGCTGTACAATGATTATTAAAGTTGGACTGGGTACGTAGTTTAATGGCGTTAAAATTTTTTTTTTTGCAAAATCCTTTCTTAATGCACTTGTACATTGTTGTAAGAAGGTACTCTCAAAATTTCAAATCTCTATTGCTGGTAGTTTTTGCTCTGTGTTGATTTCTGTCAGTCAGTCAGGACAATTTTTTTTCCCGGCGAAAAACCGTTCAGGTTATCATCGCCGTCGTCAGTCAGGACAAAGCCGCTTATACATATACAGATTATTTAATTAGGAATATAAGTTTTGGTATAATAGTTCGATATGATTTAAACTTTAGTCAATATTGGTCACTATTTGCCAGATTACATAATTCGTTCAACAAAGATTTTGTTCTGTTATCTCTGTTGGTTATCCGTGTTCCGTTACCAAAAAATTATAATGTTTATAATTTAATTATCAATATTTCCTCTCACTCATAAAAATTATTACATTCAATTAACACTGAAAGCCTTCTTCACGCTATAAACACGCTCGCGCGCAGACACACGCGCGTACTCAGCTGTTACATAATAATAATATTCATAATATAGTTAGATACAGTATTCTAATTAAAGGAGCACGCGCACAAAGGAATGCACGGTATTGTGTTATCCCAGGCCTACAATGCGATGTTTACATTATCCCCGACAAAGGTCATTCAGTAGACTTCCGTGTAACATAATACATTTCCAGAACCGGTTGTGTTAGTCCGCGACTGGTTTGCTGTACGTTACGTACACCACGACCGATAATGCGATTCTGTTTAAAGTTCAAGTGTTCCAATCAAATCTGTTGAAAATTATTTATATTTACTTTGTTGATGGTATATTAGGTCAAAAAATCTGAGAATATTGAGCACTAATTAATATTCGGGCCTATTGTGAAATTTTTCAGTGGAAACGGTATAAATATCTGTTACTGGACAAAAAATTAAAATCGTATGTCATGTTTTCTCTTCCTTTTTTATTTTAATTACGATAATTCGTTCGAAAACACGACAAATTAGCACATCTAGTTTTTAACAACATAATCGAAAACTTATTATAGCCTATCAGCTGTTCAATAAAATCAGCTGATCTTTACGAATCAATTTAAAACAACTGATTTCTTAATATAACTACCAATATTTAAATTAAAAATTCATTTCATGTATTTAATTGGTCAAACGTCTTCGTAGTTTCCGTAGTGTAATGGTTATCGCGTCCGTTTTACATGAGCAGGGTCCCCGGTTCGATCCCGGGAAGGAAGGCAGACATTTTTTAATATAATTAATTTAATGTGCGACTTATGACGCGCAAGATATACTGTTATATATCAATATAAACATGTTCCTCGCATCACGCGTCTCGCAAAATCAACATCACAACCAGCCCTAAAACATTATACATGTTAATTAGTAATGAGCAAGTTGTAACAATCGGGCACTGTTAGGTTAATCCGGCGGAGGCAGCTGATGGGTTAGCAACCCCACCCACCGTACCTCTAGCGCATACTATTATCACTCATCTACTCAACACACACATACATACACTACCCTCCATATCTTGGCTAATTCTAAAGTGTAGAGCAACTCGTGCTGATAGATGACAAAGGCCTAATGGTGTAGCAAACTGAGCTCTGGGAGACCTGGCAACCTTCCAGTGTACCTTAGCTTTACTCATGCATGCAGGGCTCTGTGCAGGCGGAACTCATTTCCTCACCTACTCGTGGGTGTTCCCAATAAGTAAGAGTTTATACTAGAATGAGCGGGATCTTACTGAACAACAAAAAGGTTGACCAAATGAAGTGTAAATGAAGGTTGACCTTTGTAATAAGTGTAAGAAAGACGTAATAAGGATGAAGAGAAAGAAAAATTGAAAAGGAATTAGCAGAACAAGCACCTCAATAAAGAACTGGGAAGTCACCAATTAGAAGCGGAAGAACCACTTTGAATCCTCACCAAATCTTAAACTTTATAAAGACACTAAAACTGAAGAAGGCGCTGTAACTGAGCATCTCAGGAATATATTTAGGAAACGGGGCACAATAAATCTGCTGAGGTCGCAGTGCAGTAGGCAACTCTACAAATTAATTTATGTTACAGTAAAACGAATCTACAGAACAAATGTAAACAACGTGCTTTGGCAGAACAAAGCAGAACAACTGCGTTAACGTTAAACGCGCGAATGAATAATAAGTTACTTTAATGAGGCTTTTAAGCATCCACGCTAAATACATTTGTCACTCAATTAAACATATTTTGTTTAAATATCCTCTCACGATATATGAAAAGTTATAATTGTAATGTGCGTGCCAAATTTAAAATAAAATACATTAACGGTTGCTCGTTAGAAAGAAAAATAATAAATACACCGTAGTGGAGATTATTTCCGTTTTTTTAAATTTACTCACAAACTATAAGAGTTTTAAAATTTGAAACCTAGTTGGACAACGGAGGGTCAATAAATGTCCACACTTTTGAAAAAATTCCTTAAAATGGAAACAATTTTGTAAAAAAATTGAAAAAAATATTTTGTGACAAAAATCATTTTACATACTCTATAATTTCATATGTCTAGAATTTTTGTTTTTGTTTTTTATGCGGCAAATAGTAAGATGTAGACATTTTGTTTACCCTCCTTTAAACCAATAAGTAACAGTTTTAAAAATAACTGTATTTAATAAACTTCCATTACTCATGGTATTTTTATTAATTTTTTTATTTAACAACAGTAGTTTTCAAAAATGTATAAACACTTTTTTCACTGTCACAGTTGGTAAACCTGTAATTTTTTACTCATATACCGCACGTGTTGTGCTACTGCCATATCTGTGAAGATGATAAATAATTTGTAAAACAACTATTGTTTGTTGTTCACGTGACAAGTGTGTTTGTGGGGAACACAGTGAAAAGTCAAATATTTGTTACAATTGTAAAAACACATCCAGAATTATCATATTAGTTCAGCACACAGAGAAATTTAAAACAGATAAATTATTCCAGCTATAAGTTGCTTGTAATTTTTAAGGAACTTTAATTCAATTTATTTCTTTAGTAGATAACATGTTTTTTATAACTAATATTAATCTTATAAGTAAAACCTCTCAAAACGCAGAGTGGATATTTACAGAGTGGATATTTTTTATTCAAACTTACAAAATTTACAGAGTGGATATTTTTTAATCCTCTCTTAGTCCATCTAGGGTTAATTCGGTTCACTGACTAGAGTTATGAATCTTTATAAATGACAAAAATATGAGTAAAATCCGAGAAACATATTTTGGAAATTTTTACTGATTTTCTGAAAATATTTGTGTCTAAAACATATCGCATAAAAACAAACGAATCAAGGTCCACTGCACGTTTGTGTCCGTACTTCGGCACTTGTGCAGTTAAAGTTATGTGAAGTAAGAATATCGGTTGTGGATGGCGGTCACGTCTCGTTGCCACTAAGGATTAATGTTAAACCAATAAGTACAGCAGTAAGCCTTAATATCTGTCGCCTGCCGAGCTGTTCATACAATGCACGACCACGTTCCAGGCGATGCAGCACTCAGTCAAAGTCTGTACAACTAGGGCCTCTAGCCTGTAGCGGGGGGGGGGGTAACAAAATTTGGTATTTTGCGTTTAATATGAATCTGAAAGTGTTATTATTGCATCGAACAGTTTTAAGACCTATCATGTTTTAGGACTGGTTGTGATGGATTTTGTGCTTCGCGTGATGCGAAGAACATGTATATTGATATAACAGTATATTTTGCGCGTCGATAGTCTCATTTAAAATTAATTATAATTAAAAATTTCCTGTTTTCCGCCCGGAAACGAACCGGAGACCTTGCGCGTGTGAGGTGCACGTCATAACCACTATGGAAACTACGAAGTTCGACCAATGTAAATATGTAAAATGAGACGTTAATTTAATTTTTGTAGTTATATTAAAAAATCAGTTGTTTTATATTAATTCGTAACAATCAGTTGATTTCATTCAACATCTGATAGACTATAAGTTTCAGGCTATGTTGTTAATAACTAGCAATGTTAATTTATCTTGTTTTCGAAAAAAATCGTAAATAAAATAATAATTAATAAACACAACATTATTTAATAAAACACAATACATTTAATTATAATTTTTAAGAAAAATAATATGTTATTGAACCAAAAATAAAAATCATGTGTCGTGTTTTCAAACAAATTACTCTAATTAAAATTAAAAGAAAAAGAAAACATGATACATAATTTTTGTTTTTGGTTCAATAATTACAGAAAGTTTTCTCAAAAATCTATCGAACTTTTTGGTGAAATTTAGGATTTATAATAACTTTTTTTTGTTATTTTAAGGCGAAAAGCACATTGAAACTATTATCGCCTCCCTAAATGTAAGTGCGAGTGTAAAGTGTTAAAGTCGTGTAAGTGTGTGTTAGACTCAGTTACCGCGAGGGACGTCTAAATCCTCTCAATAGGTGCAGCTAGTCTGCACCCCCTCCATAACTGGAGCTATGTTCGTGCCAGATTTGTATACAGAAAGTTTAAATAATAATGTTTATTATGTTTTTGCAAAAAAATTATGCTTTACCGATATAAATGTTTTAGTAGCATGCAATACAAGTTATCACCTTCAATAATTAAAACATTTTAATAAAATATTGTAACAGCCTACTTACTTCCGTAAAAAATAAACATAGTTCTATTATTGCACATAATTAACATAATTAAGAAAGCCGTCCCGAAATGAATGTGAGGACCAAAAGGTCCTTAAGTTAAGAGTAAAACTTAACGAAACTAAGTCAACCCATTTAATTTTACTTATAAAAGAGACAAAGAAGTGTCACAAATAGGCAGTAAAATTATTCTATACAGAAAAGAAGTTAAGTATTTGGGAATAATTTAAATTCAAAGCTGGACCGGAAGTCACACATTACAAAGAAAATAAAGGAGCTTGAGATTAAGTTCACGAATATGTAATGGTTATTTAGATATAATGCACATTAAGTATAAGTAATAAATTACTTTTATACAATCAAGTTATTAAGCCGGTGTGGAGCTAATGATTGCAAATTTGGTGATGTGCCAAGAGAAGTAATATAAAGAAAATTTAGATAATTCAAAACAAAATACTTCGGATAATAGTAAATGCACCGTGGTACATACGCAATGAAAATATTCACAGATACCTTAAAGTGAACACGATTGTTGATGAAAACAAGGCAGTAACAATGAAGTACGAAAAACGACTCCAAACCCATACTAATGCTAGTGTTAAGCAGATGCTAGCACATAGGACTTATATCAAGCTAAGAGGCTGTAGCTGACAATCAGGGCCATTCAGTGGAATAAACATCTCACACACAGCGAGTTTGTTCTAAACAACTATTTCACGTTCGAATAAACAAACATCACACTAAAACGTTCGTTCTTAGTTGTAGTCCTCAAAACAAATTTTTAAAAAATAACGTCATTATTTATTTTTGCAGTTTTCATTAAATTTGAAGCTAATTAAAAAACACGCAAAGAAGATTGGTCTACTTAATTCTAATAAATAAATCCGTTAAAATTACGAAAACAAATTAAATCGTGTTGTACAAAACATTATGAAATAGGGCCTAACGTTTAGTAACGACGTATTTGCTCTGAAAGAAACACAACATTTTTATCAACGCAAAGTTTTATTGCTGCAGAAATAGGAATGTAAATATGTTTTGTTTTATCGTTTGTCCGTTTTTATATGTAGGCTACTGTTAAACATGGAATACTGATGCAACTCATGGAATTTGTAAGAAGTATATACAAACTGTATTTACTAATTTAAATTCTGTAGCCTACTCATTTTACTTAAAAACAAACCATAAACTTCAAAAAAAAAATACTTCACAATATATTATCCTTCTTTATTATCCATTATTATAATTGCCACCCAACTCATATAGGTTGAAACTTGCCGTTACCCAGTCGTGTTTTAAGTAACTTTTAAAAAAAATATGGTACAGTCATTGGGACTGTGGGCAGAAGAGTTAGCTTCTTAAAAAAACGTAAAAAACGTCACTGTTATACAATTGATACTTGAATACAAAATAATTTAGTTGGGCTGGATAAGCAGTATGATGGCGTTTAAAATAATTTGAACATTTATTATTCACACCTTCCAATATGTAATAAACATATAAAACGTCACTTCACTGTTATACTATTAAAACTTGAATACTAAATAAGAAGCTAACGCTTCAATAAGTTGGGCTGGGTAAATATTGTGATGGCGTTTAAAGTAATTTTAACATTTATTATTCACACTACCAATATGTAATAATAAAACATCGCTGTTTTACAATTAATACGCGTACTTAAATACTAAATAATTAAGTTGGACTGGGTAAGTATTACGATGGCGTTTAATGTAATTTAAACATTTATAAAACTTATAAAATGTCACTGTTATAACACTTGAATACTAAATACAAACAGGCACAAAACATACATACGCGCGAACAACTCAGTCGGAACCTGCAGACGAAAGAAAGGACTGGCAGCTGAGGACTGGAAGGGGGTCTGTGTAATATTTCCCCTACTTGCGTTACTTACGCTTCGTAGCCAACTCGATGAAACCGATTCACTCCATGGTGACAAATACAATGTGCACAACGCGGTATAAGAAGCTAACGCTTCAAAAATATTCATTGTTTTATTAATGTATACATCGTCAAGGATAAAGTAACGGAAGTAACTGCGTCTCGAACCCACAACTTTAAGATGCGCAGTTCTAAAACACAGTGGGCTATTAGGTGCTTTAGCTATAATCAATTAAGGATCCGGGTAGATCTACAGACTGGCCTGCAAAAGAAAATACGTGAGTTCAGGACGTTATAACGTTTCAATCGGTTATTGTACAGAAATTTCAGATACACCAAATTAAAGCGTGTTCTTTTGCCTATAAATCTATGTTAATTTCGTTAATATATTTTCAAACGTCGATTGATTTTCACTCAGTTTTTCTACTACTAGCTTTGAAGGTTCATAACTTAGTCAATTTTTACTCCACAACATTCCTGTACTGGTACAGAAATTTGTTAATGTTTCTACCGAATGTGACCAAAGTTTGACAAAAACTGAAATTAAGGTTAATTATTTTTAAAAGTGCTCATTTTTTGTTATTCCGTCTTCCCTTGATTTGTAACTTTATTTAAATAATTATTTAACATATGTCTGTAACATTACAGCAATATTATCAAGATCTGTGTTAAATCATATTTATAATTGTGTTTAATGAGTAAACGTAAAGTTATTGAAGCGGAATTTCAATGAAAATCCAGCACCACTCGTCACTGTGTTGCACTGGCGTACCTTATCAAAGTACTGTCGGGTGGCTCACGCTATAGACCTACAGGGCGTGACAACCCCAGAGGTCTATAGTGCGTGCCACATGACTGTACTTCTGTTGCGCTGTGTTCAGATTAATACTCAGATTTTGTTTAATTTGCGTACTTTTTTATAACAACTTAATTTTGGTTTTCATAATTTCAATTTTTGTCAAACGTTGGTTAAACTCAGCAGAACCATTAACAAATGTTGACATCGTAACATACTTGAACTGAATTGTTGTGGAGTAAAACTGACAATTATAAATAAACCTTCAAAGCTAGCAGTAGAAAAACTGCGAGAAAATCGTATTTCGGTAAATTCATTAAAATGTAAAATAGACATTTAAAAATATATTAACGGATTTTACATAGATTTATAGACAAAACAACACGGTTTAATTTGATATATCTGAAATGTCTGTACAATAACCGATTGGAACGTTATAACGTCCTAAACTCGGGTGTTTTCTTTCGTAGGCCAGGCACAACATCATTTCTAGATGAAAGGAAAAGTAAATGAGGTGGTCTGGGGATGATTTTTTTGAAGCCGGACCAGACAATTTTGGATCTAACCATAGAAAAGCAGAATAAAACAACTGTGAAAACGCGAACAGGCATTAAACTTGAAGTGCCTGATAGATTAATGTTTAAAGTAATGTTTATCTATAGTTTCTTTTAAAAAAATTCTTGACATATCGAGATAGCGTGTAACTGGCTAGAGTTTTATTATTCTCAGCTCGCGTAAAATGCACAGATAACTGACTCCCAGCGGTGGTGCACAAGTGCATAGTGCAGTCTATATTTCATATCTGCAAGTTGCAAATATGTGTGCAGATAAACGTTTCTTATTTATAACTATATCTGTAAAACGTTGGTAGCATATTCTGCTTTGCCTGCACTTGTAAACAAATTAAATTCATTCACTGATGCCAGGAATTCAGAATTACATTTCTAAACCAGTCAATGACGCCATTTTGTATTACGAGTGAATTTTTAGAAGAACATTTAGTTTTAAGTTTGAATTTATTAAGATTAATATATTGATAAGTTTCTCCCTGATATTTTCCATGTCCTCGTATCCGCATGGGAGGACATGCAAGGAACTTGGTTGCTGAACTTTGGTGACGAACTTTCCGGTAAAAACTGAGCCAGTTATCCTTGGTATCTTAGACGAGATTGGTTCAGGGCTGTCTTGAGCTTAAGAGTGCCGAGTTAGTGAACATTCAATTATTCAAAGGCAGGGCGGAAAATGGATGGCCACTTTTAATGGACAGTAGACTTGACTGTTTTATATGGAAGGAGGAGAGGAAGGGAGAGAGAGAGAGAGAGAGGGAGGGAGGGAGAGAGGGAGAGAGAGAGAGAGAATATAATAACTTTGCAAAACAGAAATCATAAAGCAAGATGATTTCCTAAACGTTATAAGTACAAGAAATTAAGTATCCTGATAGGAAAACGTAGTAATTTTCCCTTTAGAATAACTGTTATCAATAATGGTTTAAATAATATTTCTCCAGTTCCAATTCTAATAGGAGCGGAGCTGCGCTGATCTGAGCCGAGCGTAACAGAGTTGAGCGGAATGAAGCTAAACTGCATCCGGAAAAGTAGTTCTGCCAGTTTAAAGAACGCGTTTGTATCTTTTAAATCTAAATATTTAGGCCTACTGTAACGGATTCTAGGAAATTATTATGTTTAAAAACCATAACGTAGGCAACAGTAACCTAGATAACGAGAAATAATAAGTTTGGAGGTGTGGTCAACGTGGTGGGTGAAGCGGAATGAGCTTCAAAACCGAACCTAGAGAGAGTCGAAGCTACGCGCAGGGGAGCCCAGCAACGCCGCTTGATTTCGTTACGTTTTCAATGCCTTCTTACATTAAATACAATAGATTTGGTTTTGAATGCGTAGTCTGTTCCGCTCAGTGCAACTCCCCTCCGCATTTGGTGGCCGTCCGGCGTAATTATTGGTAGTAAATTCCATTTATTTTAATTTCGCTTCGCTGGCTTGAGTTGTGAAGTATTCTCTTTAAAAAAAAAAAATTAAACGAAAGCTCAAACCAATATTGAACCAATTTTGTGGGTATTTTTATCGATCGGTCCCTACTAATTGTATTTTACTTTTTTTCGATCTCTAACAACTTGATTTTATTTTTTTAACATTTATCATGTTTTAGGACTGGTTGTAATGTTGGATTTTGCGTATCGCGTGATGCGAGTGTACAAATTTATATTGGTAGTTATAGTAAAAGATTATTTGTTTTATGTTAATTCTTAAGAATCAGCTGACTTCATTGAACAGCTGATAGGTTATAATAAGTTTTAGGTTATGTTGTTAAAAACTAGCCATATTAATTTGTCGTGTTTTCGAACAAATTATCGTAAGTAAAATAAAAAGGAAGAGAAAACATGATACATGACTTTTATTTTTGGTTCAGTAACGGAAATGTTTGCTCGCAAATTCACGCCACTGAATTTCTATCTGTTTTTCTGTCCGTAATGCTCGAGTTTTTTGTCAGATCCTAGTAACAAAATTTGTAGAGAACAATTGCACGAAAGTGTTTGTAATATTTTTACACCAATTATTAAAACTGTCTGAACTTGTTTTCGTTATTTAGCTTGCAAGCCTGCTTTTTGTTGAATTCCTTATTTGAACGTTTTATCCGAAGCGACTGAAAAATTATATTGTATAGTTTCTGTAAATATGAGCACAGACCATTAATTTGGTTTCAGCGCGTTACAGTACGACATCGGGTCAGGTTCTGGAGTTGTATTTCAAGAGAAATGGAACAAATAAAAGTGTTCAGGAAACGAAGAGTGATTTCCTATGAAAGTTTCTCTTGTCTCAGTGAATAACAAACTGTGGAAAATAGTAATGAATCTGTGCGAAGTGTAAAGATAAGGAAAACTGAGCGAAGAACAGCTGAACTTCTTGCCAGATTGTCTTCTCTCGTAATGTAGCTTCGACAATTTTACATTCGTTATTAAAAGCAAACTTTAATTAACAGATAGCCTGACAGTAGGAACTGTTCTGATAAGGGATGCTACGGAGTAATTGCAAAACATTGCTGTTCCTTTTGTAAAAGTTTTAATAAACTTTTGAAAAATTATTAGCCCTTTTTGTAACATTGATTACAAACACTAAGTACCAGAATAGTTTTATTTTCAGATAGAATTAACACATTGCCATTGAATATAAACTTACGGTACTAGAATGATATAATCCTTACGTGAGCATTCACTGCTGGTGCTATCTTGCGGCATAGTTTTCAACTACAGTTAAATATACCAGTGTTTATTCCTCAAACGTTTTCCCTTGCCCTTGCAGCTTGCAGCGTTCGTAGCAGAATATAGTCCAATTACTTAGACTTTAGCCTCTGATATCCAGCACGCTTTTTATAATGGTGGCTGTACTTCCAGTCCGTTTATATTCAATGATATTGTTAACATTAATGTGGTAGCAAACATTCTCCCTTTCTAGAACGAACTCATTTTTTAAGTAGTGGGAATATCGAATGCGACCTCAGTTAAAAGTGCGGTGAATAATTCAACCATGGACGTCACTTCAAAATACAATTACACTAAATATTATTTTACGTATAGTCTCCGACGTCTTCCGATTCCTAGTTTCCATTCCCCCTGTCATTCCACATATCTTGATCCAATCCCCTCTCTCTCACTTCCTTATCAATTCCTTCTCTCCAACTAAGTCTCGGTCTTCCTACTTTTTTGCAACCATATTGCTCCCTGTTTTAATTTTAAAATCTGTTTGGGAAGTCGATTTTCGTCAATCCTTTGGAATGACCAAACCATCGAAGTTGTTTTGTCTTGATGTCTACAATGGTGTGTTTCACATCCATAATTTCACGGATTCTTACATTTTTTATTTTTTCCATTTTGACCGACCTACGGCTCTTCACCAACAGTCCATTTCTGTAGCTTCGACATTTTTCTGTTTTTGGTTTCAGTGACCATACTTCGCTTCCATATGAGATTATATTTTTTATAACTGTATTATATATTCTATATTTACTTATTTTTTATATATTTTGATCCCATACGATGCTCTTCAGTATCCTTATTGCTCTTCTTCCCATGGTGTTCTGTTCTTTTATCGTTGTGTCCAAGAGTCCATCGTTAATAATTGTCATTCCCAAATACTTGTAACTTGTACACCCCTTGATTTTTGTGTTATATTTTTTTACGTACGCTAAGTCTTTAATTCAGACTTAAATTAAGTTGCGTTATCTTTTCATTTCATGACGAAGTGATGTTACCAGTTTTTTAAATATTTATACTTATTTAAAAAATTTGTAAAGAAGCTATAAAAAAGTGTTTTAGAGTTCATAGTTGGAGTACATGTTAAATGTACTTTTTCCATTAAAAATTCACTAGAAATGACAAATTTTATTCAAATCATACCCCAATTTTTTTCCGTTTAAATACATAATTACATACACCAGCTATTTAAAGAAATGACCCAAAAAACCAGTAGGATTCGGAATCAGGTTTACCGGTTACAATAAAGGTAATTTTTCCGTAAGAAATCGGCTAATAATTAAAGCGAAGCACGCACACACGCACTCACTGCAGCACTCAGATAATCACGTTGCGCAATGAGATTCTAAAATTGATTTGTGTTTATCGCCAAGAGGTAGCCTACAATACAAACGGTCGCTGCTAAAGTTGAAAGGTAGGTTTTGCAGAATTGACCTTTTCAGGTTAGATTTATTATATAGGGTACTGTACAATGCAATAGCATTGTGCTACTTGAAGGGCTGTAATATATATTTTCCTACAAGACGAAAACAGAAGGCAATGGTGATAAAAAGTTTCTTTTGAAAATGTCCATTACTATAATTATTTTCAAAAATAATACCGAAACTATCTTACCTAGTAATTAAATAATTGATATTACACGATCTTCACTGAATTTAATAAGTTCTAAGAAAATTCTCAAACAATTTTATTTTTAATAACCAATGTGTAAATGATAAAAAGCCTCTTAATATCGATCAACGTTCTGCACATGAATTTGATTCTTTTCATTACGCTGAAATGAAAAATAAGTACAATAATTATTGTACAATAATTACAATACTAGAAATAAAAGTATACTACTAACTCAAATATGTAAAACTGTTGGTAGTAAAATTAGTTATATTAAAGCAATTCACATATATAATATTTTCCATAAGAAAACTCAAAATATTACATATTTCTAATTCTAGGAATAATAAACATACAAAATGGATTATTAAATCTATAGTGAAATTACAAACTTATAAAAAAATCTTTTTAATGAAATACTTTTGTCATACAATTTATTTTTTCTACCACCAAAGTTGTATTAATTTTAAGTGAAATATCTTCTTGTTATGACAAAAAATGTAATGCTATTAAACTTTTTATATTTTTCTGTTACTTTGGATTACGAATGGCTATTCTTTTATATAATTACAAGTCTTTTCATATTTACTCTGTTATAAATTAGTTGTAAGTTTCTTTCCTACATACAGATATCTCTATATCTTATTAAGGTTTACTTTGGTATTATAATGTATTTTACTATGTAAACATTTTGGATTAAATAAATAATAAATATAATTAGAAAACATATTTTGCAACCGTCTTTTAATTTATTCCTAGATTTTTCCTCAGTTTTAAAAAACTATTTGTCACTTACGTAAAGGCTTTCAAATTTTAAAATGTTCTTGAAATTCACCATTTTAATTTCCCTACTGTTACTAAATAAACGATAAATTTCAATTTAATTTAAAAATTAATTAAAGTAAATAAATTGATTGAAAAATGTATACTTTAATTCACTGTTTATATATTTTTCATTACTACATTGTTCAACTATCATTCACTGTTTATACATTGTTCGTATCTACACTGTTCATCTATCAGTCATTGTTCATATCTGTACTGTTCAACAATCATTCACTGTTTATACATTGTTCGTATCTACACTGTTCAAGTACCAGTCATTGTTCATATCTGCACTGTTCAACTATCATTCACTGTTCATACATTGTTCATATCTACACTATTCATATAAATCGTAATTACTGTATTAATCTGAAATGAAAATAAAATTTTAAAAACATTTCAGCGTAATTAATTGGTTAACAATGCTCTCGTCGATGATGGAACCTCAGCAACAACAAGAACTCCGCTAAGTGTTATTGCGTTTTGTCTAAAGTCTTTCAGTCACACTATCGGGTCAAAGAACTAATTTTCAAAGTGTTATCCATTATTACTTCGCTTTTGTGGCAAGTCTTTGAAAACGCAATAGGAAAACATTTGAAACTTTTTGTATATATTTACACGTTAAAATCCTACAGTGGTAATTTTTTTTAATTCATTAAAAAATGATGCAAAATAAAAATAAAAACCGAACAACACAACATTATTCATATTCAATTATTTCCCAAAATGTCCTGTTGAAACCATCGACAACAAAGAGGAATACATTCTCAATTTCTATGAGCTATTATTTCTCAAAACCGGTACACAAAGCGTCATGTAAAAAGGTTATAAAACACTTGTAATAAAAACCCAATAGGGTTCGACAGTAAATCAGGAAAAAACCGACAGATGGCAGCACGAGTTTATTTAATTTTTATTTTTAGCTGATTTACTCCTAAACCGTTAATGTATTTTACTTCAAATTTGTTACACTCATTCGAGTTGTATGATTTTAATAAATTGTACGTTTTTAATGTGTTAATTGACTTGAACAAAATTTTCATATATGAACAGAATTTTTGTAAAATCTTATAAACCGATTAAAAAAAAAACCAAATTTTCAGTTTTTTCTAGATAGTTCCCGAGCCGGATGTTGGCTTATAGAGCGAGCCGTAAGTTTTGGGTGCTTATGTACTAAATTTGACTAAACTAGTACAAATTTTCAACAATTATTTTTATTAGGAATTCTAGAACTTCATACTTAAAGATTGAAAAATAGCAACGAGATATTAGCAAACAAAAGCTAATTACCAAGTGCCAGTAGTTCAAAGAACAGTAGACTTCGCAGTGTATTCTTAATTAATATACAGAACGCTCCACGACAGCGCTCGTAATTGTTTCCATCAATTTAACTTGTAACCGTAATATTTACAGAAAATATTACTAGACCAACTTTATTGGAAATTTTATGCTCTTTTTCCATGAAGCGATCAAAATTATAATATATTTTACCGTTCAGCCACTGTTACAAGAAATAACCAGCAACTACGTTCCCAACGCTGAAACGGAAGTAATCTTACACATACGTCTTTTTGGATTTATACACGGTACCTTCGTACCAAATTTCAAAATAATCGACACAATTGCGTACACTCGTCATCGTTAAATCACAAACCGCCATCTCGAAACGGAAGTAAACGCGAAAAAAATGTTACACATACGTCATTTGGGCTTTAAGCACGATATCTTCGTACCAAATTTCAAAGCAATCGGTCAATGCGTTTGGCTAAAAATGTGTACTATCGTTATTGTAAATCAGACGCCGTCATCTTTAAACGGAAACGAATAGAGAAAATCTAATACACGTCATTCGGGCTTAATAAAACGTACATCTGTACCAAATTCCAAAACTATCGGTCATTGTGTTTGGCAAAAACTGCGAACAAATAGACAAACAAATCAAACGTTCGGTCACTTATTCAAATCGGTTGATACTTTTAGTCCCTATAGAGCTGTGGGTACAGTCACAGAAAAACTGACAGATACAAAATATTATGTATGAGGAAATGAAGGACAGATTCATCAACATTGTCACCATTAACATGTTTTTTGTAAAACATGAAAATATATTTTTGCTATGACACTAACTCATTGGACGTACTCAAGAGGAAAGTTAAATAATGTATTGATTTTGTTATAAAGTAATAAAAATATCCAGTTTTCCACTATCTTTAAATAATCAACAAACCGGGATCACAAGGGAAATTTTAAAAAAATACCAATTTCTTACTTTTTCCAAAACTTTTTTTTGGACGGAATATTTCCAAAACTTTTAAACGGTTCATCAAAGTAAATACAATGTAAAAGCATGAATGCGACTCCACAAAGTTTGAAACGCCTAAAGAGTGAAGAGAAATGAAGTTCCCTGACCTCAACTCCGCCTGGCGCAAACACTCGTCGTAAACAGTCTTAGCCAAAGTTTCGTCTATTATACAGTACTGTAGTCTGCAGTCATTACTTTGTACGCTAATTGCGACCACTAATCGTTTCGTTCTAATTAATAATCGATTGCGGTAATATCTTTTTATATTTTTTAAAGTCGCCCTTAAAGGAAACAATTTCATCTTTTCACTATTCAGTAAGTATACTATAGCATTACGATTCTAAGATGGACGTTATTTTTTTATAATAGAAATTTAATTATGTATTGCGGAAAGTGTTAATCTTTACTGAAAAGTATGGAAATGTTTTAAGGTGTTCATTAATAAAGTATTTAGTATTCTATAAACTGTTTTAATTACAAATTATTTCTTAAATTAAGTAGTTATTACAATGAAAAAAAAATTATCTTGGGGTGGTTCTTTGATACGACAAATGTGACCTAAAAAGATTATTTGTATTGTTCAATATAACTTATTACAAACAAGGTTAGAATGTTAATTACAATTATTGTTATTTAGTGTCTTTAGATGCGAAGTGAGATGTCAGCAGTTCTTGCCTGAGTCAAGTATTGTTGGGATGAGTCAGCTTCGAAGATAAATTGTTACAATGTACGACGATTAACACTAAACTTATTCAGTATTCTCACTGAATCAATTAATTTAATTAATAAAAAATTATATATTCACACTAGCAACTTTTGTACCTCAGTACCACTGAATTCGACGAATGCTTTGTGTAAATTTACAAACATTTTAAGAGAACATCCCTTGGTTCTATTTGATTAATTAATATAAAAAACGACCATAACAATCAAAGCCTTTAATGTAACAATTATTAGACAGTACTTAATACTTTAATAAAAAAATATAGCAAATGGTCATTATGCATTTTCGCAATTTAACAGTTTCTAACTACTTAAAGTGCCGAAGTACTACAAGTTTCTAACTACTTCAAGTTTCGAAGTACTACAAGTTTCTAAGTACTATAAGTTTCTAAGTACTTCAAGTTTCTAAGTACTTCAAGTTTCGGAGCACTACACATTTCTAAGTATTTCAAGTGGACTGTCTTCTCTGAATAAAGTATAATCTTAATTCTTTTAGTATGATGTTAGTGAACCAGTAAAATTTGAAGTTTTCATTTGGAAATTTAAAAGAATAAAGCCTATTTGAGAATATTGTGAGGTTTATGTGTATAAGCATACAGTTACGGTTTCATTACGACTATTTGGTCTGTTCCTTTTGACGTACAACTAGATATAGCGAAAGTCTTAGCAGACCGGCTCAACTTATCCCAAACAGCGCATAATTTATTGTGCGACTTAACAGAAGGTGGAAGGACAGTTTACGGGGAAATGTTCGGAATACTGATAGAAGATCAATGGTTTCGAAGGGAAGGCACAGAGAATCAAAGAAAATATGCCTTTGAAGTCGAACTAATACTTGAACTAAATACTAAATTGAATAAAATAAAAATAAAAAAAATAAAAATAAAAAAAATAAAAATAAAAATAAATTTATTTGAATAAAAGAAAACTAAATACTTGAAGTCGAAATATGCATTAAAGGATTATGTAACGGGAGTAGAAACAAATAGTATGATTTATTATTCCGCTTCTGTCAATATTAGGATAAAAGTTAGTTTTGAGAAATGCAGGATTTTGCGACCATCGTTGATTGCGTCCGCATGTTTTATCATTGAACAGGTTTTTACGAAACGAATTTGCGGAATTTTTAATTAAACTAATTTTAATTTAATCACGGAATGAAAGAGTTTTACGAAATTTATCCCAATATAAAACAAGTTCCGTTTGTCGTGCGTATAACGGGTTTCTCTTGCATCTGGTGTAGGCCACTTAATCACCAATATATTTGGGCGAGATCCAAGGTCCCTACTGTGACGATATTTATAACGCAAGCAACACCAAAACCAGTTGTACTGAAAGAGTCTGTTATGATTTATCACCTCCTGTAGTCCATTCATGAACAGCAATAAACACGGATTACGCTATTTCGTAAGCAACATATTGTTTTTTCAAGAAACATGCTTATCACAAATAGTTACAAGTTTTATATGTGTCAATTAAGATTGAAAGAAAGAAATTTACTCCAGGTGATAAAATAAAAAAGATAGAACATGTTTGGTTTGGATTCATTTTTTACAAAATTTGTTTGATTATGACGATCATGATTGATGATGATGATGATGATGATGATGATGATGATGATGATGATGATGAGGGTGATGATAATGGTGGTGGTAATGATGATGATGATGATGATGATGATGATGATGATGATGATGGTGGTGGTGGTGGTGGTGACGGTGACGGTGACGGTGGCGGTGACAGTGACAGTGACGGTGACGGTGACGGTGACGGTGACAGTGATGGTTGTGGTGATGGTGGTGGTGGTTGTGGTGGTGGTGGTGGTGACGGTGAAGGTGACAGTGGCGGTGATAGTGATGATGATGATGATGATGATGGTAATGATGATAGTAAAAATAATAATAATAATTCTTTACTGCACAGGACAATATAAAAAATTGTATGTAATGTGTCAGTATGTTATTGGAAACACGACAGACTTACTTCAAATTCTTCCACAATTCAAACATACATTAAAATACATTCTCTCACACATTTATCCCTTACTGTCAGCATCTTTGGACTTGCTCGGGTCTAGTCTCTCTCCCAGTTATAGGACAGAGTAGAAGACCAGGGACAAAAGACGATTCTTAAAAACAGCTCTTAACACCTGAGACGTCGAAACTCTTTTTATTTCCTCTGAAAGGCTGCTGAATATTACAACACCTGCTTAAAATAAATGCACCCACAAATCTACTCATTAACTAACCTAGTGATTTACACTATTAGAAGTAACTTTGATTAATAATTCTCGTTATCATTTCGAAATTAAAGAATTGAATAGGCCAATCTGTGAGCTAACTGACCACCTGGTAAGGCTTCGGTTATGATGCAACCGGATTCATAACTCAATCGCCCACTGTCCACTAGTCGGGGCATACACTAATTTATGTATTTACTTTTCTGCCAGAAGCCGACCTGATTGTAACGCAGGTGAGATGGGAAAGGGAACAAATTTGTGTGAACACAGGCGGCCATGACATAGCATTATTTAGACGTTACAGACAACAACATAGGCTCAAGAATAACAAGACTCTGGTTACATGCATCGAACTGATGAGTGATTCTTCGATAAGCTCTTAATGAAGTTTTTGAGTTCCAAAAAAGTAGTTTTTGGAATAATTCATGTTTATGGCTTTATGTGTACGTGAGTATGAATTTATCAAAAACTATTTTTTTTAACAATTTTGCTGAAACAATATAAATCTGAACTCATGTTTTTGGACATACCACAGAACTTGTTTAAGTTTCTTATATTGCTACACAAGCTGATATGAACACTGCACAGACTTTCTCGTATGTTGTCTATTCTTTATTTAAAAAAAGTCATGTTTGTCCAAAAACAAAGTAGAACTGGCATAACTTCCAAAACTGTTTCAACAAATTTAGCTGAATTTTTTCACATAAAAAATAACTTAAGATACGATCCCACAGAGTAAGTTAAATAAATTTATTGTTTATGAATAATTAAAAAAGAACATTATTTTCATTTATTTCCGATAGACTTTAAATTTATTTCATTTTAAATTTGGTACTTTAAAATTTACAAACGAACAAAATTCAAACAAAATGTCAGCTGATTGTTACGAATAAATAAAAACAACTGATCTTTTACTATTACGTATTTATCAAAATTAAATTAACGATTCACTTCTTATATTTATATCGGTCAAACTTCTTCGTAGTTTTCTTAGTGTAGTGGTTATCACGTGCGTCTCCGAAGTACAGGAAATCTTTAATTATATTAAATTTAATATGAGAATTGCGACGCTCAAAATATACTATTATATATCAATATAAATTTGTGAACTTGCATCACGCAAAATCCAACATCACAACCAGCCCTAAAACACGATAGATGTTAAAACCGGAACTCGGAAATGGGTGCAATTTAGAAGTTGAAATTTTCAAAACCAAATCACTCTAATCTACAAAATTGTTAATTCAGCTCAATTGATTATTACCTTTGCTTTTTGTCGGAGAATTTTGGAACGCCCTGTAACTCCGTGTTACAGTTAACAATCACATTGTTTGCAACGGTAACAAGTTTGCGAGGTCCGATAAATTAATTCAAATTTGAAAAGAAAACGACATCACCGCTCTTGTCAGTTATGGCAACAGGTGTCATATCTCTGCTGTAACAGAGCCAGCTAATTCAACTGGAGCACATAGCTGTCTCTGTCGCGCGCACTATCTGTCCCGCTGCTCTGTCTCTCTCTAACATTCCTCTGTCCAGTCTGCGATTGTTCTCAAACAAGTTCTGCGCGCAGTGTTGCCAAATGGTGCAGACGACGTTTCACTTTACATAAGGCGTCTCGGATTGCCGATGCCGATCTAATTTGATTCAGTTTTACGGTTAATCTGCGATGCTTTGCCACTGATATTCCTTGAAGGTAAGTTGCAATAGACGTCTTGTGGGGGGGAGTAGTACACCTAGAGGCAAGTAGCAAACAAGTTATTTTTCGGTCTAATTAGATCCTAGTTTACTTACTATTAAAACGATTTGATCAAAATCGTTAAAGCTCTTTTACACTAGAGGTTTTTTATTGCACAAAAAGGTTAAAAAATCAACAAAAAAATTCGAAACATTTTAACTAGGGATTAAAAAAACAGCAGACCAAGCAGTATATTCCTAATTAATATACAGAGTGCTCCACGACAGCGCTCCTAATTTTTTCCGCTCATGACCAACTTCATTACAAATTTTGTGCCCTTTCCACACGAAGCAGTGAAAATTACGACAGGTTTTCCTATTCACCCCGTATCACAAGAAATAAACATCAACTACACTCTCATCGTAGCATCAGAGTCCGCCATCTTGAAACGAAAGTGAATTGGAAAAAAAGCTTACATATATTTCTTTCCAGCTTTATTGAAGGTAACACCGAAAAAAATTTAAAGCAATCGGGCAATGGATCTGATTAAAATTGCGTACAATAGTCAAAGTTAAATCAGAGACTCCCATTTTGAAACGCGAATAAGTAGAAAGAAATGTTACATATACGACATTTGGACTTTCAAGAATAGGTCAATGCTTTTGGTTAAAAATGCGTACAATCGTTATTATAAATCAGAGACCGCCATCTTGAAACGGAAATGAATCGAAGAAAATCGTATACTTAAGTCTTTCCAGCTTTATACAATGTACCTCAGCAAAAAAAAAACAAAAAACAAAGCAATCGGTCAGTGCATTTGATTAAAATTGTGTACACTCGACATTGATAAATCAGAGACCGCCATTTTGAAACGGAAGTAAGTAGGCAAAATGTTACACGTACGACATTTGGGCTGCATACGAGATATCTTCTAACCAAATTTCAAAACAATCCGTAAATGCGATAAGATAAAAATGCGCGAAATCCTTATTGTAAATCAAAGGCCGCCATTTTGAAACGAAAATGAATAGGAGAAAGTCTTATATATACGTCGTTCGGGCTTTATTCAAGGTACCTTTGTACCAAATTTCAAAACTATCGGTCAATGCATTTGGCCAAAACTGTGTAACAAACAAACACAAACTAAAGGTCGAACGGTTTAGTTGTAACAGAGACCTCTCTTAGCTCAGCCAATTAAATACTGTATAACACTGTGAAAATATCAACTATTTTCAAAGTAATAAAATAATTATCGGCTTGAAAACACAAAATAAATTTGGATGGTACAATTAAAGCGGAGCGCAGCCATTAACACAACGGGGGCCTTTATGTCAATGTCTATAGACTGGTAATCCGATATGATTGCCTCAACAAAGCAATGCAGGGAGGAAACTGAAACGATAGAATGATTATTATGAAAAAGTCCCGACAGATTTAACGGTGAACTAACATATACAGAAAGTTCTGTCTTCAAAATAATAGCGATTTGTTGTTTAACATAAAATATTGAAAAAAACCGGAAATTATGAATTCTGTGACTTACAGGAAGTAGCAAATTAACAAGTTATAAGTTATCATACGAAATCGTGAGGTGGCGTAAGCTGGGAGGCCACCATAGACGTTGCGAACACACACACACACACACACACACACACACACACACACACACACGAAAGGTACATACAAACATACAAAAGGCACACAACACACAAAAACACACACACACACACACACACACACACACACACACACACACACACACACACACACACACACACACACACACACACACACACACACACACACACACACACACACACACACACACACACACACACACACATTTACATTTTGTTTTCAGTTTCAACTAATTTTAAAATCTGTTATCTTGTACGTTGCAAATTTGATGCACAATATAAATAAGCCCAATAAAAGGGAGAAAACTATCACGATGAATTCATTTGCACAACGTTGTATATATCTTTACCTGTATCCAATTAAACTACAGTTAATACAGAACCCTGTCCGCTGCTATGGTATTCCGCTCTCACCTTCTCACACCCACGTCTCAAAGGTCGTACCCCACCGAACCCATCCACAGTTTTCCAGTAAAATATTTAACGATATCACACCACGTGGTGGGACAGGAAAGTATTTACAGTTCCGGTTTAAAGGCAATTAACCCTCATCGACAATAAGGTGCGGTAATTGGCGGCCTATGTCTTCGGCACTATAGCGGCACACAAGCTGCCATCTTCATCATTATCTTGATTGGTTGACAGCTTCAAGCTCCAAACGTCACACGTCAGCAGCGACGTGCGACAGAACGTACACTATGAAAGTACTCGGCGCAAGGATACAATTCGATTACCGACAACAAAGAGAAACGAAGAAATTGAAAGAAATAATTTATTGATTGAAACCCAGCTCGAAGCCAATCTAGTTCCCGACTTGGAGTATCTGAAAGTAAACACCACAGACAAAACAAGTTCGTTAAATACGCGTAGGTATTAAACTTATAATATAATTTAACTTTTCTTTTAAAACTCGGATATCGGTTTTATTTTCCTGCAATTTTATAGCAAATGTTAAAAATTAAATTTCCCAGTTTTGCCAACACTGCTTTTACTACTCGGAGGGATTATTGAAACTGCATTCATGCATCACTGTTATTGTCTACTTCCAAGTCGTAAATATAGTGATCAGCATCAGCGTCTTCGTCTCCCGTATATAACGGTTTCAGAAGAATTTCTGATGCACTGTTTCAAAAATTAGGTGGAACTCCTGAACCCCACCAGTGCCACATGTAAGTTTATATTAAATAAAGTCATGTAATTTACAAAGAACTACTTTGGAGAATGTTTCAAAGTAAAACAAAAGTTTTGTTTTATATAAAAAACTCTCACTTTACACCAAAAATGGAATATCTTTAGAGGGACAAGAATTTTATATAATAATCTCCTCTAAACATATTACTGTATAATATAATCAGTAGGCTTAATAGCGAGTCCTGTTTTGAAATTAACTCCGGTCTTGACCACGTGGGGGCGCAGCAGTCGCCACGGCCACAGGATAAAGTAAGGTTACGGTCAAAGTGAGACTGAACCAGTCGTGTTTACCTAGTGGCTACACCTACTGTCAGGAATCTTAACTTATTTAATTTGCTGGAGTAAAATGTTATACAGAGACAACTGTTGAGTTTGGATTAAAAAAAAGAGTACAAGCATGGGACTCGGGGATTTATCGACAGAAGCGAAGCTTTTGTTAATGATACTTTGCTGAATATATAATTAGCTTAAAGATATGTTTACAAATATCTTGTTTTGTTTAATAAAATAAATACGTGAATCTAGCTTAGAAGTAATTTACTGCAGTTATAGTAAAAGATCAGCTGTTTTATATTAATTCGTAACGATCAGTTGATAAGTGACACAACGTTTTCATATAGGCTAATACGGGCGTACTATTATAGAAAAGGAGGAAGAAAAAGAAAGGAACAGATATAGAGGAAGAAAAATCGTTCGCTCGTTCGTTTCATATTTCCGTTACATTCTTCCGTTCGGCAGACCTTATTTTATACTTACTCCTCTCGCAAAAGCAAACATT
This sequence comes from Callitettix versicolor, assembly GCA_022606455.1. Classification (NCBI taxonomy): domain Eukaryota; kingdom Metazoa; phylum Arthropoda; class Insecta; order Hemiptera; family Cercopidae; genus Callitettix; species Callitettix versicolor. The sequence continues at coordinate 41,500,633 of CM040189.1, forward strand.
AAAAGCTTAGCTTTAAAAAAAAAGCTTTCGAAAAAAAAAAAAATCATTAACAAAATGTTCCATTAACTATAAAAAAATGCAAAGCATAAAACTAAATACAATTTAACTGCACTCAGAAACGTAATAAATTGTTTTTTTTAAACTTTAAAGTAAGTTTAATCGCGGTATAGTTGACTAGAAGACATTATAAAAAAATATAGTTTCCTATGTGACAAAATTTATTAGCATTTTAAAGAGTGAGAATTTAACGATTTTTTAAAATAGAATAAACATATTGAAACAAAAACTTACCATCATCAAACGCGTTTTTAAACGTCCTACTTTATCTTCGTAATCAATCACCTTTAATTCTACATTCGCATTTTAAGTTTTCAATTGTCGAGATATGTGAAAGTTGAAATTGTTTTTTTTTGTATCGATATGATTCAAACATGGCCCAAAATTAATTTAGAGAAGTTTTTTCTAGCAAAATTCGAACAACAGTTACAAAATGGCGGCCATTTCAATTTTCGAAAAATAATATTTTGTTTATACATCTTTAAACTCTGATTTAGCCGCCTCGGTGGCCTAGTGGATAGCGTACTAGGCTTTCACCCCGAGGACCCGGGTTCGATTCCCGGCCAGGGCTTGACATTTTCATACGCTATAAATCATCCCATCGTCTGCATTAGCCCAAGTGTGCACAATAGTCAGACGTTAAACACCAAAAAAAAAAAAACTGAATTCATTCTCGTAATCAGCATTAAAATAAAAAAAAATCGTCGTTTAAAATTGATTTTAAAATTTCGCTAAATATAATAAAATTAATTTTACAATAGTCAGAATTCATTTTAGTGTATTTGAAATGTCTTTATGCAAGTTTAACCGCACCCTGGGATTATGGTGATTGTGATGGTGAAAACAAAAATCTGTCATTATTGGGAGTTGACTCAAATCGGCGAGACAGCTGCCTGCCGAGATTATTTATATTGTTTCACTGTCGCTGAACGGGACAAATTGCGACAAAGCGGGCAAGAATGTTTTCTAATTTTATTTCATATCGATGCATTGCTAAAATAAAAACAAAATGAAAATTTTAAGAGTATTGGTAGTATTTGATGAAACATTAGACCGAGTGGTCACCAAATGCGGAGCGGAACAGCGATGTGCTGAGACGAGCGTAGCGAAATTAAGATAAATGGAAATCAGAAGCGGAGTTCAATCATTTTAACGAAAGCATTTGTGTCTTGTAAAACTAAATATTTAGGCCTACTGTAACGGATTCTAGGAATTATTATGTTCAAAAACCGTAACCTAGGTAACGAGAAATAATAAATTTGGAAGTGTGGTCAACGTAGTAGAGAAAACGGAGTCAGCTTCAAAACTGAACCAAAAAAAATCAAATCTGCGCGGAGCGTAGCCCATCAACGCCACTTGACTCCGCTCAGCGCCGTTATGCTTTCAGTAGCCGCACTTACGTTAAAAACAATAAGTTAGACTTTGATGCGTAGTCCGTTCCGATCAGCGCAACTCCGCTACGCATTTGGTGGCCCCGGGCCTTATATTTTATTTTATCGGTTGTCGATACGACCTTGAACTCTGGAAAACAGTTTTCTCACTTCCACGAAAGCTTTTCCATTTAACGAGCCTCCATTTAACGTACCTTATTACGGTCTATAGTGTTTCATCTTCTTTTCATGACATTTTTAATAAAATGCGAGAACGCCTGCTGTAACACGCTATGCAACTTCAACACACAAAGCACCGCTAACTACTGTGTTTATTAACGGCAGTAGACTATTTGTAGGTTTTGCGCAGTTCTGTAATACGAAATATACGTCAAAAATACAGTCTATGTTTAACATGTATATTTAAAAGGCACATTCTAACCTAAAAATTAGAAACATATTTTTGTATGTTGATCAACTGAGACAAAATAAGACTTTCGGGTACAGGTCTAATTATGGTACGGATTGCCTCCCGTTCTCAAGTGCCAAACTTATATCACAGTAGTAGTTCAAATAACAGTATAACTCGCAGTATATTATTTATAAATTGCTTGGCTGGGACTCGGTGGTCGATGTGGCTAAAGCACCGGTCAGTCTGCTGCGTATCTGAACCGCGCACATTAATATTCTTAATGCTAGCCGTAGTCACTCCCTTTGCTTTTCCCTTAACGCTGATCCCTCGTCCTTATTAACTGGTATAAAGTATGAACGTTAAGCAAAAAACAAAAAAATATTAATTGCTTGGCCACTACACCACGACTGCTGTTTAACGCGCCTTTTCCCCAATTTAACCAAGCACTAATTTTTTAGTAAAAATATTACCGGACCAAAATTATTGGAAATTTATGCGCTTTCCCAATCAAGCGGTCAAAAATACGACATGTTTAGCCGTTCAGCCCGTATTACAGGAAGCCAGCAACTAAACTCGACATTGTTAAATCAGAGATGGCCATCTTGAAAAGGAAGTAAATGGGAAAAATATTATACACGCGTACTGGCTTAATATAAGGTTACCTTTGTACGAAATTTCAAAACAATTGTTTAATTAGTTTGGTAAAAACTTTATTGTTAAATCAGAGGCCGTTATATTGAAACGGAAGTAATTAGGGAAAATGTTACACAAGTATTAAATATATAACTATAAGTCTATTTTAACAGGGAAAGATGTACAACAATGTACTTCTTGGTATACATATATTGTTGTATGATGCCTGTTTATTTTTCCCATTAATTGCGAAATGTGGCACGGACCCACTATTAAATATAAAACCTTTTCAACAATTAAAGGTAATTAAATATACACTCAAAGTTAAAATTATAAGAAGTAAAACTAATAAAACTTTTACAGGTGTTTGGATACAATTCTATCACAACAAAAACATTACGTAAGAAACTATCGTGTTTTAGTTCACGTTGTGCTTTTTATTCAGTACACATCCGTTTAGTAAGTAACAAGTAATTATAATTACTATTATTCGCAATAAAAAATACAAAATCCTTTCGAAGTTGAATTAATCAGAGAATTTGGCGCTCGTATATTAATGCGAACTGTTGATTCATTCAACCGATACATTCCAACTCGGGCAACTGCCCTCTCAAGGTCATACAAGAATTCCAATTATTCAAGATGTCAGAACAACATTTCAAGGATTCACTGAGATCTGGATTTAAATAACATATTGAATGGATTTTAGTAAAATGTTTATATATGAAGATTCCGTCGAGTAAAAAACACGATATAATCGTTTTATCATCGTTCGCTGTTGCGCTGAAGTGATGGAAGCGAATTTACAATGTTACTTTTTTATTTTACAATTTTTGGAAATTTGATTTAACATTCTAATCAGCATAAATTAACATTGAAACGTTCATATTACATTAAAAACTTAGAAATCTATTTTTGAATAACTCGCTATTTACGATATTGAAGTCAAATCGTGTTTTCAAAAAATGTAATAATATTGTTTTGTTTTGGAATGGCCTCTATTTTGAACTGTTGAACGCATTTTGTTATATAATAGACTAGTCACCAAAATTGTATTACAAAAAATCACCGAAATAATTTATCACTAAAACTGATAACTTGAAATTTGTTTGCCAAGTATGAATTGAATCCAACTACAAGTACTATTGCGAATTCCAGAGTAATAACACATACACCCGCGCGCGCGTACAAACACACACACAATCAGACATGCTCGAATAGTGTATTTTATTTTATTTTATTTCGAAAGTATTTGTGAATAAATTCAAATATTTTTATCTCCTAACAGGAGATATGTCCTACTTGTGGCCCCGTTCGATCTTCCGCAGTTAATGGGTAAAAGAAACGAGTAATATACAACAATGTATACAAGAAGTTGAATAGTGTTACAGCACCTCTTTATAAACTATGAAATATGTAGTTATCACAACTTTCCTTGTTGCTACATGAACGAAAAGGAAAATAGGTTAAGAAGTCTTTTTTTTATGAAATCGCTACCCGTAACTGAACGCAAAAAAACACAAATTCTGTAAATAAATAACACTTGTATGAAGTCTTAATAAAGCAACGTTGTTCATTACATTTAGATTATTCAATACAATAGGCATTACTTATTGAATTATTTATAAATGAAACCTACTATTACCGGATTTTAAATAAAATACGTAAAAGTTACAGTATTTACTGTTTACTAAAAGAAGAGTCGTTTATTTAATAACATTTACATATTAGAACTGACCTAGATAGTCTTACATATTTTACTTTCAAACCTGATTCCTTCAGTAATTTACACATTCAACAATTGTTTTTTAGCAATCAGCTGTTTTGGTACACACAATGAATTATTTGTCACATGTGCCTGCATTGTGCTGTACTCTCACGGGAACATTTTATACTGAGCCTGGAAGTTTTCTTACAAACCGTTTATGGGTATATTTTATTGTAAACCATTAAAATGGAAAAGTTTTCTGGATTGAGAGTTCCCTGGTGTTCTAACAAATCTGTAGATATCATATATATATATAGTTTCAATAACGCATGTTCTTATTTTTGGTACAAACTGATCGGAATGCTTAGAGTAATAATATATGTAGGATAAAAGTTAAAACATATTTTTAATGTAACAATAAGTAAATGACTAACCGCTGGGATTAACACGTTGAGAGAAAGGTAAGTTGAAAAGTGTTTGGATAGAGTTTACATTGCGGCATTATGAAAGTAGGACAAGAGCATCCGGTCGTTATGTTGAAGTATAGAGTATATAGTAAAATGTACGACTGTCTCTTGTATCAGTAATATACCTACATTAGTGTCACTGAAAGTATTGCATTAGAAGATCAAACCTTTTTTTCTAATGAGCGACTTCCAGTTACTGAAGGGGCCATCATGGTAAAACCTAGACCCAGGACCTTAATAAATGAGCACTGATACTCTAGTTGACGTTTCGAAGGGTCATTTATATTATTTATAGACTCCCCAAAAACAAAAGGTAGCTAGAACTGTTTTGATTGATCAGTTTTCTCTTGGGTTTCAAAATATTTTAACAACTTTTACAAAAGGAAGTTTCCTATTCAAGTTTCATTTTGGTGTTATTATTATTATTATGATATTTGGTGAGATTTGATATACCTAATGTTTTTTTTATATAATGTTCAAGGACAATTATTACTAGAAATAGTTCAAAATCATTGATAATTAACAGCTCAATCGGTTTTTTGACGATATAGTAAAAATACTGTCTCCATAAAATAAATAATGTTCCGGAAATCTAATTATAATTTTCCAATCTTAGACTACACAATACAGTTTTGAACATAGGTGAGTTATCAAAATGTGTATACGAAAATGTTGATCCGAAAGTTATCTAAATGTGTATACGTAAATGTTGATCCGAAAGTTATCTAAACGTATAAACGAAAACGTTGATAAAAAAGTTATCTAAATGTGTATACACAAATGTTGATTTGAAAAATTTTAAAAGAATCCAACAAACTTTAACAATATTATTGTTCGAAATATTTGTGTGTGACGTAACAAAATATTTTCTTACGAATAAAAAATATTATTGAGATATTTTGCGATATAGGCCTAATTTTAATTTCTTTCTAGAATAAAATTTGAAACAAAACGCTGTTGTAATTCAATAGGAGCCATATTTTCTAAAATTAAAAACTTACATATTTTCTATGGATCCCATACATTACTGAAACTCCCTAGTATGTTATACTGTAGGCATGTACAGAGTCTCATCAAATCCGTGATAAGATTTAAAAACACTACCACAATTCAAAATCTGGTAACAGAAGTTTTCTAGCTGCGAACGTAATGAACGGTAGTGGTTAATGGGTAATATAATTCTGGTAGAACTAGGCGCTAGAATTTGACAAAATTTATTTTGCGTACAATGCGTAAACGTAAAATACAACGAAACTTTAGTTACAATGTTTTTGAGGTTATAATTCACTGTAGAATTTCTCTTCAAACGCACAAGGAAGACCACCAACGTACGTACATAATTTATCAACAACATTTAACATAAAATATTTGACGTTGTAAAATATTATCCCATTTAAAGTTAAAAGCGCAGAACTCCATTACATACTTTGTGCTTTCTGAATGGAACGTCTTGACCTAGGCTGGCGGCCACATTAATCTACCGGTTCAAGGTCGGCTCAGGTAATTCCAACGTTTTTAAATATATCACGGATCTGATGGGACTCTGTACTTGCCTACAGTATAACGTATTAGGAAAAGAGTTCCAGTAACATACAGGGCCCATAATAAAGCTATAATTTCATAATTTTAGAAAATATGGCTCCTACTGAATTGTAACAGTCTTTTGTTTCAAGTTGAATTCTAGGAGAAAATTAAAATTATGATTATATCATAAAATACCTAAATAATAATTTTTAATCGTAAGAAAATGTTCTATTACGTCATACACAAATATGTCAATCAATAATATTGTTAAAGTTTGTTAGATTATTTTCGGATTCGTTTTTCGGATCAATCTTTTTTATTTGGAAATTCCATATACACATTGGATAACTCAAGTGTTTGTCTAAAGCTGCATAGTATAGTCTAAGATTGAGAAATTAAACAATATAGATTTTCTGAACCATTAGTTTTTTTATAGACAGTTTTATTGTAATTCCTTGGCTATATCATCAAAAAACCGTCAGGGCTGTTCATTAGCAATTACTTGAACTCTTTCTTGCAATAGTTGTCTTAAACATTATAAAAAACATGTAAGGTATATTAAATTTTACCAAATATAATTTCAGTCGTTTATTGAAAGCACGTACATAATAAAAAAATATGTTTATACCATATAGTATATTATAGCCTAGTTCAACTGTTTCAAAACTTTTTTTCATTGGACACAACTTCAGCCTGAAATTTTGTTTCGCGACCCACCTCAACCCTGTCCACTCTCTCTCTCTCTCTCTCTCTCTCTCTCTCTCTCTCTCTCTCTCTCTCTCTCTCTCTCATTCTCACTCTCACTCTCTCTCTTCTTTTATACTCAAATCTTTAACTTTCAAACACTTTAAATTTTGTTTGTGTTTAATAATTACACATCATTAAAAAAAAGAAAAAATAGTGTCAAAATGAGTTAAAATGTTTCATTAACTTATTTTAACTTTTGTTCTGATAAAGTGTAATTATTATACACTTTACAGTAAAGTATGCAGAGTTTTTGAAAAAAAGCTTTTAATATTAGCTTTGGCGAGAAAAGTGAATAAAAAGAAGTGTGCCGAACAGAAGAATGTAACGGAAATATGGAACGAACGAGTAAACGAATTTCGTCTATCTGCCTCCTTTTGATATAAAACTATAACAATACACGCGTATTATATGAAAACGTTGTGTTGCTTTGGTTTCGGTATTTTTTCTTAACTAAAGAACACGTGCACGTTGTAACCGTTTATAATACATTCGGAATTAATGTAAACGTTTATAATAATTGTTGTTAATATAGCAAGTTTAAAACAACACAACCTGAAACTTATTATAGCTGTTAAATGAAAACAGCTGATAGTTACGAATTAATATAAAATAATTGATCTTTTACTATAACCACAGTAAATAATATCTAAGCTATGTTCACGTAATATTTATTTTAATAAAACATTAGTAAAAGTATCTTCAAAGTAATTCAGCAAATATATCATTATCAACAGATTTTTTGTCGGTAACTCCCTGAGTTCTACAAGTTTTATTTCATTTTATTTTGCAAACTCATTCGTCCTAGCCCAGCACGTTTGCATTTTCCTGTCACTCTCTTCACTTTATTGCAAAAATATCTGTTTTGTGTAACTTTACAGTTGGCAGTGAAGCAGTTTTTGTGGAATTATAGAACATATTTCTTTGAGATCTGTTAAATGTTCTATCTTTTTGCAGTCGAGAAAACCAGCCCTTCTACGACCGCCCCCCTTGCGACCCATACTTTGGGAACCGTTGGCCTAGTGCAATACAAAGAAATAATAAATGTAAAAAAATAAACGAAATAAAACAGAAGTACATAAAAGTAAGGGAAGGGTCAGGATACGAGTACAGTCACTTGAAGGCATAAATTGGAATTAATATTGACGTTAAGTACTGGTACTTTCTGACTTGTGTTCACTATTTATTGAACTATTTTTAAGCCGGCGACTCTGTGAATGTAGGCGTGAGTTATTTGTTGCAGAACGCGACAAAGTCGTTGCGTTACCGGACACCACACACTTGTAACCTGACCTAACCTATAAAGTAGCAACGTGTCTATTTGTTGTTGAGGATAGGCTGCGTAGGACTGTCTCCCGGTAAAGTTCTTAACCCTACAAAGGTAGTGTGCGTTATATTGACGCGTATGAAATAAATAATCACAAGCCTTACTAATCCAATCCCTCAATCCCCCTTCCTCTTATCAGTGCCTCAGGCAGTCGTTAACCAGACAAAAATGTGAGTAAGTGTATTCCCGAATAGTTTTGTCAATTTTTTGTTTGTTTTTGTTTTTGTTATTTTAAGGCGAAAAGCACATTGATGCTATTATCGCCTCCCTAAATGTAAGTGTGAGTGAAAAGTGTTAAAGTCGTAAGTGAAGTGTTGTAAGTGTAAGTGCGTGTTAGACTCTGGTACTGCGAGGGACGTCTAAATCCTTTCAATGGGTGCAGGTAGACTGCACACCTTGCGGTTTTTGTGCAATTAATTTTTTCTTATAATTCATACGTCTGATTGACATGTTGCTAAACGTATTTTATCGTAAGTTCATTTTACGTGACATTACCTGTAACAGCATTATATTTATTTGTGACATTTTTGTTTTACTGGATATACTCTCTTTTCTTTTATATCTTTTTATCTTTAACATTAAGAAGTCCTAGTTAATTTTCGTATAAAAATAAATAATTACGTAGATTTTAGTTAGTTATTTAGAGCTATAACATTATTTTAATCATGGGCTCGGTGGTCCAAGTGGCTAAAGCATCGGTCATTCTGCTGCGTCACTCAACTGCGCATCTAAAGTTTCTTAGTTCGAGCAAACTGCTGTAGCTTCCGTTACTTTTCCCTTGCCGTTAAACTGATCTCACGTCCTCATTAGTCTAACTGGCATAAAGTATATACTTTAGGCAAAAAAAGTAACCATATTTTTTAACAAGACATTAAGCTAAAACTAGTAAAAGTATTTTTAAGCTGAAAAATATATTAATAAATCTTTGATCATAAAAATTATAAAAGCTATGTTATTTTTCATTTATGTACATTTTTTTATAAATAAATTGTTTTTTGGTTTTTCTAAAAGTTCAGCCTAGTTATTTTTAAAATGTCCAATTTAACTGAAAAAGTACAAATAATATTAAATATAGCTTCCGTTACTTTTCCCTTATCGTTAAACTGATTCCACGTCCTCATTAGTCTAATGCTATATATATATATATTTATATATTTATATATATATATATATATATATATATATATATATATATATATATATATATATATATATATATATATATATATATATATATATATATATAGCATTTTACAGCAGAACTAGCAAAGGACCGAACTGTACGTAAAATGTACGTGTTACTACCCTTACAATAATTTTTTTTTGAACGCTACTTTTCTAAGGTTAAGCTACGGTTCCTAAGAAAGCGGTGTCGCTACCTAGCGGCTGTAATACGACGTGAACCCGCGGACGTAATGAAACGGCCTTCCAGATGTGACGGAACTTACGGAACAACAGGATCAACAAAAGATCGCGCTGGATAATGCACGATCTAGACATTGCATTGTTGATATATTTCGACGTTGAAGAGTAGTCAGATGAAGAAAACTGTCGTTTGGACGAAAGTGATATATTAAATTTAAAGATTTTTCAAGTGTGTTCCTGATTCCATTCCATGCATTGTGTTTCAACTGCGACTTTCAATCTTCAATGTTGGTATTATATTACGCTTCATTACTGTTTACATAATCAATTATAAATTCTATAGTCTTCGCTGATCCAAACGATAGCAATTGCACGGTTTTCACTCATTTTTTTACAAAAAATTCTTTATTTGAAAAAAAAATTCACCTTCGCGGTAAAAAAAACGTTCATCAAACTGTTCATTACCGATATGACAGCGTCATGCAAGTGGTGGCACCGGTATTTGACGGCCATAGCTCTCTAGAAAACCAACGCCATCTGGTTCGCACATACAACGTTTTAGTGACGTCATCCACCGCTACATCACGGTCGCTAGATAGCGGCACCGCTTTCTTGACTGGAAAACGGTAACGCTCACTTCTCGGATTTTTTGTCACTTTTATGTTTGTTCTAAAACTCTGTCTTATATGCCTAATATTAATAGCCTAAAATATAAGAGTGCGGAAACAAGGGGAAGTTACAAAAAAGCGAAAATAAACATGTCAAACATAACCTCAAAATGACTAACGCGCAGAAGCAGGAAACATGTTTTTAACAACGAAAACGATAAATTAAATGCGTGTTCTTATAGGTCAGCAGCTTAGAAAACGGCTATCTAAGAACATCAGAGAAACAGAGAGAAAAATGCACGAGTGAGAAGTCGAGTTCCCACTCTTTCACCACAGCTCCTTCCTTTACCTTCACGTTTGCTGCTTATAAACAATTTTAGATTCAGACTGGCAGATTCTGTGTCACTAGACTGTTGGAGGGAGCTGGAGGGGAATTATCCTAAATGCGCACGTCGTTTACTAAATGGCTGGACTATAATAATGAAAGGATATATGTGTATATATATATATATATATATAAATGAACTTCAAACTAAGTCGACTCGGTTGTTTCACTGATTTTTTTGTGTATAACGAGTATTCCGTATAACATAAATACGATTTTTTAAATACGCCGTGATTTATAAGAAAATCTACTACACTACCGTAATTTCAAGCTAAACAGACAAAAAGAGACAAATCGCAAAGTTTACAAGCAACGGCAGCCGTTTCTTTTAACGATGTTTTCACAACAAAAACTGACAAGATAGTAAATGATTTATTAAACAGTTTTATCACGCATGCGCAGTAGCTAGATTGGTGATTTTCGCGTATTAATATAGTGTTGTAAATTTAACATGTTTCATGCAAAATACACATCATTGACGTCAGAATACAGTTAAATAATAAATGGATAAAAATCGTAATTTATTGTACATTTACTGTAATAAATTTAAACTTCCAACCTGATTATAACGATTTTCTAAACTATTCAATATGGCCACTAGGAATCACTAGTGTCAATTTATGTGTGTTTCCTTTAATTTCAATACTGAACTATTTAGAATTCGTGAACAATATCTTATTTGCAGTTCATAGGCTGTTTTTTTATTTTAAATGTTTGCAGACATTAATAATATACAACGAATAATAAACAACAATGTTCAGCAAGAAGTTGAACAGTGTTATAGCACTTCTTTATAAGCAGTGTTCGAAGTGACCTATGAAATGTGTGGCAATCATAACTTTCCTTGTTGGTACATGAACGAAAAGGAAAAGAGGTTATTAGAACTTTTTTTTGTGAAATCGTTATCCGTAATTGAACGCAAGAAACAAGAATTCTGTAAATAAATAATTCAAATAATATCATTGGCTGCTATTTAATTACTGTAATACACTGATCTTTAATTCGGTACTTACATGCTAAGAGTACTGTACATATATTCCTAAGAAAAATCGTTGCAAAACCATGTAGGCCTACGAATTCTTGTCAATATGAATTTTTGATAAAATAGACTTTATAGTTTTTTTAATACTTGTATTACCTGTTAATAAAGCAATGTTATTCATTATATTTAGTAAAGCAATATAAAGCCTTACTTTGTTCTATTTATTATTTAAACTATAACCTATAAAATGAATGACTGAATTCTACCTCTATGCCAAATATAATCGAATTTTACATTAAATACCTACATTATTTACTGTTTACTGAAAACAGAGTATTTTATTTAAAAACATTTACTTATTAGAACTAGATCGTCTTAACGATTCTACTTTGAAAACCATTTCGGTCACTAATTATTTAAGTCTTGGAAATAATAATGATTTAAATATGTTCAACAATGTTTTTTTTGCAATCAGCTATTTTAGTACACACACAATTATGTCATCTATGCCTGCATTGTGCTGCACTCTCACGGGGACATTTTATACTGCTCCTGTAATTTTGTTTACAGAGCTTTTATCGGTTTTATTTTATAGTAAAGCTTTAAAATGGAAACATATGAGGCGTGAGAGTTCCCTGGTGAACCTGTAGATACCCCATGTATGTGTTTCAATAAAGTAGGTCCTTTGTTTTGGCACAAAACAAACTGTAATGTTTAACGTAATAATGTATGAAAGATTCTACAATTTACTCTCAAGTCCTTTTAAGGTAAATTTGATTTACTGTTTTGAATTATTCATTTTCGTTAAAAACAAAAATAAAACGTATATACAAAAATATTCAACAAACTTTCACCGTTCATGTCCTTTATATAGGTTGTCATTGATCGTGATGACAAAAAAGAACGCATATTCAAACATATTTAACAAACTTTTCCACATTCATTTACTTTACATATGTTGTGATTGATCGCGATCACAAAAAAGAACATAAATACAAACATATTTAAAAAACTTATCCTAGTTCATATTCTTTACATATGTTCTGATTGATCAAGATCACAAAAAAGAATGTATATACAAAAATATTTAACCAATTTTTCCTCATTCATTTTTTTACATAGGTTACGATTGATCGCGTTAACTAGTAAGAACGTATATACGTATATTTAACAAACGTTTCATCGCTCTTTTTATAGGTTGTAATTGATCGCGATCACAATAAAGTACGTACCTACAAACATATTTAACAAATTTTTATCGTTCATTTTATTTATATAGGTACTAAAAAGTGATTGATCGCGATCACAAAAAAGAACGTATATACAAACATATTTAACAAACCTTTCTTCGTTCATTTTCTTTATATAGGCTGTGAATGATCGTGATCACAAAAAGAACGTATATACAAACATATTTAACAAACCTTTCTTCGTTCATTTTCTTTATATAGTGTCATTTTCTTTATATAGGCTGTGAATGATCGTGATCACAAAAAGAACGTATATACAAACATATTTAACAAACCTTTCTTCGTTCATTTTCTTTATATAGGCTGTTATCACAAAAAGAACGTATATACAAACATATTTAACAAACCTTTCTTCGATTTTCTTTTAACAAACCTTTCTTCGTTCATATATAGGCTATGTATATACAAACATATTTAACAAACCTTTCTTCGTTCATTTTCTTTATATAGGCTGTGAATGATCGTGATCACAAAAAGAACGTATATAGGGTCTACAAAAATATTTAACAAACTTTTCCTCGTTAATTTTCTTTACATAGCCTATGTTGTGCTTGATCGCGATCACAAAAAAGGAAGTATGATAACAGACTGAACCGAAAAAAACGCTGTTTGCGACAGAGAAGTTTCGGGTTGTGATTGTGTTCGACACAGTCTGCGCTCTAATTTACACCGCTTATTGATGTGACTGTGCCAGGCCAGTGTAAAGTGTGTCGCGAGGCATAAAACGCAAGACAATAAGAAGGCAGTGGTGTAAAGGTTAACGCGACAGCCACGCCGCCTCGCCTGCACCGCTGCCTACTCGAGCAAACTGATTTTATTGCCGCGGCAATGTTTTGTATAATTATGTGCCTGAACGGAAAATATTGGCATTTGCAAAACGTGTTGGAGACAATTCCGTTACGACGATAAAAAATAGCGCAACTTTTAATCAGTTGGTAACAGCGCACAAGTGACTGAACAGGATTCGAGATAGCGTTGATTTAAAGGACTACTAGAACTTCATAGGTCCACACTGTAAGTCAGTTAAAGAATAAGGGCAAGGAATCGGCGTTAATAGAAAGTGTAAATCAAAGGCAGTAACTGCTGCTCGAACCTACGACTTCGAGGTGTGCAGTTCAGATATCAGCAGACTGATCGGTGTCTTACCTATATCGATTTTATTCAGTAACTAATTTTTTGTAGTAGTATGAGGTTACTTTCACTTTACGCTAAAATAAGTACTGATTATGTTGCAGTCTGCGGGAGTAATAGAAGTTCGGTCGATACCAGGTCGGCAGCGGGCTGGCAAGACACTCTACGGTTCGGAATGGTGAAGTGAAACTAAGAAGTCTGTTTGTTTATAGTTGTGTCTTCCCGAGCAAGTTGTGTCTTGTGTAGTTGGTCCAGGTGTTGGTAAGCTGCTGTGTAGTTGTTGTGTAATGGGTGGTCCTCCTCGATGTTCTGCCGAACAACAATTTTCGACTCGCATTTATTCGAAATTATGGCAGGCACCATAATTTCTCAGAATTCCATTGTTAAAACTAGAGAAAGAACTCACCAATCATAATAAAGCTTTAATATACGGGAGATGCTATATAATGCGCCGAAAGAAGTGTATTAGTCTATCGTAGTATAGACCCGAGATAAGCGCGCACTGCGAACCAATACGAAGTGAGTTTTGGTTGACAGTAGTGTACTAGGTTTCGCAGGCCACGGCTCTTTTCAAGCCGGGAGAGAAGTAAGGGGATTTTTAGCGCGGTTGTTTAGGTATTAGTAAGCGGAAGTAGATTATATAACACAGTTCCTGTGTTGTTTAGGCAATGACAATTATCTAATGAACAATTAGGTCTAAACAGGATTTATTAAAACTCATTTGTTATTTCAGCAGTTCGTTATTTCTTTGTTACCATGGCAACTTACTTTTTCATATAAATTAATGGGTCATATTTTGCGTAAAACAAATGGTAAAGTCGAACCTGTTTTTACAATTAAATAATAATGGAATACTTCTGTTATTATTTTTTATCGCATATTTATATTTAATATACGACATTCACTAGTGTTATAGGGTGGAATATACACTAAGAGTGTGGATCGACTCTCGTTCTCAAATGTCCATCTTATAAAATAAAGACTTAAGGAAATAGTCTTTAAAAACATAACACTTAGTATGATTAAGCCTGTGTTAGCATACTAAAAGAGAAAATGATACAAACTTATTTGAACACAAACTGCAGGTAGCAGTCAAAGCACTTGTGGTTTCTACAATTCGGTCCAAGCTGGTCTGAGAGTATCAGAAGAAACTCAATGCAATCAGAAGAAACAGGTTCCTGGATGAACATGTTACTCTTCACTGGGTTCCGGGCCACAAGGGGTTGAAAATAAGAAGGAGGTAGACCGAGTGCCTGGACTAGGATCTGCGCCTGAATCTGAGTTAAAAGTCCTGAGCTGGCTTTAAGGATCGCTCTATCGTTGGCCGAGTCTGCTGTCAACAGATGGATTAACAAGCAACAACAGGCAAGATGGAATAACCTTCATGGGCATCTCCACAGCAAGCGCCTCTTGAAATAAGTTTCGTTATAGAGGACTTAGATCAATGGCAGATGTTAATTTGATTTACTGTTTTGAATTATTCATTTTCGTTAAAAACAAAAATAAAACGTATATACAAAAATATTCAACAAACTTTCACCGTTCATGTCCTTTATATAGGTTGTCATTGATCGTGATGACAAAAAAAGAACGCATATTCAAACATATTTAACAAACTTTTCCACATTCATTTACTTTACATATGTTGTGATTGATCGCGATCACAAAAAAGAACATAAATACAAACATATTTAAAAAACTTATCCTAGTTCATATTCTTTACATATGTTCTGATTGATCAAGATCACAAAAAAGAACGTATATACAAAAATATTTAACCAATTTTTCCTCATTCATTTTTTTACATAGGTTATGATTGATCGCGTTAACTAGTAAGAACGTATATACAACGTATATACGTATATTTAACAAACGTTTCATCGCTCTTTTTATAGGTTGTAATTGATCGCGATCACAATAAAGTACGTACCTACAAACATATTTAACAAATTTTTATCGTTCATTTTATTTATATAGGTACTAAAAAGTGATTGATCGCGATCACAAAAAAGAACGTATATACAAACATATTTAACAAACCTTTCTTCGTTCATTTTCTTTATATAGGCTGTGAATGATCGTGATCACAAAAAAGAACGTATATACAAACATATTTAACAAACCTTTCTTCGTTCATTTTCTTTATATAGGCTGTGAATGATCGTGATCACAAAAAAGAACGTATATACAAACATATTTAACAAACCTTTCTTCGTTCATTTTCTTTATATAGGCTGTGAATGATCGCGATCACAAAAAAGAACGTATATACAAACATATTTAACAAACCTTTCTTCGTTCATTTTCTTTATATAGGCTGTGAATGATCGTGATCACAAAAAGAACGTATATACAAACATATTTAACAAACCTTTCTTCGTTCATTTTCTTTATATAGGCTGTGAATGATCGTGATCACAAAAAAGAACGTATATAGGGTCTACAAAAATATTTAACAAACTTTTCCTCGTTAATTTTCTTTACATAGCCTATGTTGTGCTTGATCGCGATCACAAAAAAGAACGTATTATAACAGACTGAACCGAAAAAAACGCTGTTTGCGACAGAGAAGTTTCGGGTTGTGATTGTGTTCGACACAGTCTGCGCTCTAATTTACACCGCTTATTGATGTGACTGTGCCAGGCCAGTGTAAAGTGTGTCGCGAGGCATAAAACGCAAGACAATAAGAAGGCAGTGGTGTAAAGGTTAACGCGACAGCCACGCCGCCTCGCCTGCACCGCTGCCTACTCGAGCAAACTGATTTTATTGCCGCGGCAATGTTTTGTATAATTATGTGCCTGAACGGAAAATATTGGCATTTGCAAAACGTGTTGGAGACAATTCCGTTACGACGATAAAAAATAGCGCAACTTTTAATCAGTTGGTAACAGCGCACAAGTGACTGAACGGGATTCGAGATAGCGTTGATTTAAAGGACTACTAGAACTTCATAGGTCCACACTGTACGTCAGTTAAAGAATAAGGGCAAGGAATTGGCGTTAATAGAAAGTGTAAATCAAAGGCAGTAACTGCTACTCGAACCTACGACTTCGAGGAGTGCAGTTCAGATATCAGCAGACTGATCGGTGTCTTACCTATATCGATTATATTCAGTAACTCATTTTTTGTAGTAGTTTGAGGTTACTTTCACTGTACGCTAAAATAAGTACTGATTATGCTGCAGTCTGTGGGAGAAATAGAAGTTCGGTCGATACCAGGTCGGCAGCGGGCTGGCAAGACACTCTACGGTTCGGAATGGTGAAGTGAAACTAAGAAGTCTGTTTGTTTATAGTTGTGTCTTCCCGAGCAAGTTGTGTCTTGTGTAGTTGGTCCAGGTGTTGGTAAGCTGCTGTGTAGAGAGTGGTCCTCCTCGATGTTCTGCCGAACAATGATTTTCGACTCGCATTTATTCGAAATTATGGCAGGCACCATAATTTCTCAGAATTCCATTGTTAAAACTAGAGAAAGAACTCACCAATCATAATAAAGCTTTAATATACGGGAGATGCTATATAATGCGCCGAAAGAAGTGTATTAGTCTATCGTAGTATAGACCCGAGATAAGCGCGCACTACGAACCAATACGAAGTGAGTTTTGGTTGACAGTAGTGTACTAGGTTTCGCAGGCCACGGCTCTTTTCTTCAAGCCGGGAGAGAAGTAAGGATTTTTAGCGCGGTTGTTTAGGTATTAGTAAGCGGAAGTAGATTATATAACACAGTTCCTGTGTTGTTTAGGCAATGACAATTATCTAATGAACAATTAGGTCTAAACAGGATTTATTAAAACTCATTTGTTATTTCAGCAGTTCGTTATTTCTTTGTTACCATGGCAACTTACTTTTTCATATAAATTAATGGGTCATATTTTGCGTAAAACAAATGGTAAAGTCGAACCTGTTTTTACAATTAAATAATAATGGAATACTTCTGTTATTATTTTTTATCGCATATTTATATTTAATATACGACATTCACTAGTGTTATAGGGTGGAATATACACTAAGAGTGTGGATCGACTCTCGTTCTCAAATGTCCATCTTATAAAATAAAGACTTAAGGAAATAGTCTTTAAAAACATAACACTTAGTATGATTAAGCCTGTGTTAGCATACTAAAAGAGAAAATGATACAAACTTATTTGAACACAAACTGCAGGTAGCAGTCAAAGCACTTGTGGTTTCTACAATTCGGTCCAAGCTGGTCTGAGAGTATCAGAAGAAACTCAATGCAATCAGAAGAAACAGGTTCCTGGATGAACATGTTACTCTTCACTGGGTTCCGGGCCACAAGGGGGGTTGAAAATAAGAAGGAGGTAGACCGAGTGCCTGGACTAGGATCTGCGTCTGAATCTGAGTTAAAAGTCCCGAGCTGGCTTTAAGGATCTCTCTATCGTTGGCCGAGTCTGCTGTCAACAGATGGATTAACAAGCAACAACAGGCAAGATGGAATAACCTTCATGGGCATCTCCACAGCAAGCGCCTCTTGAAATAAGTTTCGTTATAGAGGACTTAGATCAATGGCAGATGTTTTGGTAATCATAGGGCTCGTTACTGGAAGTGGTCTGTGGGTGCACATGGTGGAAACCTTGTGTAGGTTATGCAGTAAAGAGGAGGATACTGCATAAAACATAATTTATGATAAGGCTCTTGCTAGCAGGAGACTAAGGATTTTTGGTTCCCAAGGACCTTAGAAACCTCCAGAGGGTGAGTTAGTCAGTGGATTATTGGAACTTACTAAAGTAACCAATCTGATGAACTAGTATTTAAGAGGCTTAGTTGCACATTAGGTCCATCGATCGCATTACCTGAGGTTTTATAACGTTTCCCTCTAATATATAATCTAACACTAATCTAAGAAATCTTTTTGTCCCTTTTTGTTAAAGTCATACGCTACTGTTTTTTATAGACTAATGACCGACTAAAAAATAGTAATATCATTAACTATGAAAATAAATCTAGCTGGAGATCTAACCTCGTTACGTGGGCATTCTACGACAAATTCTGGAAAAGTATTACAGAACCCTTACTGTGTAAGATTTCCTTTTATAACCGTATTCTTTTACATTAGGCAAACTTCTTCCTGAGTAGCTACATTTTTGCAGTTTGTGACAATGCGCAATGAGAATACATCTCTACATTATATCATGTATTCTCCTAAAGTATCGTTATCTACAGATTACCCTGATTTAAAATTAGTCTTCTTAAAAATTTTAAGAATTTTAAGAACAGCTTATAGGCTTCATAAAAATAATGCATGTTATAATTAATTACAGTATCTTTTGACAACAATACTTGAACGAAACAGGAACGACGCGACCGTCTCACAGATTACAGCCGGCCATTTGTCGTTATAATATAAAGGGTTTGTCATGTCACCGACTGCTCGGTGGGCCGGTCCGTTCCTCGTTCCTTGACCGAACTCGTATTAACACACAATGAACGTTCAGGGAGACGAGAGACCACACAAACACTTCAGATAATACTAGTAGGAGATGATGTTTGTTCTTCTTTAAAAGCATGTCTCGCTCGGCAAAGCTTACTTAGAATCTTAGGAAATTGTACAAATAGTGACCCTGTACAACGAAACAAAACACATTTCATATCGTCCTTGAAAATTGTGATTCAGAGTATTGTCGGGATAGATCTTTGCATAAATTACCGCAAATCAGGTTCATGCCTACAAATTTCGGTCTTAGGTCTAGAAGAAGATTTTACAAATTCAAGATCTTGAATTCAAGTCATTATATCAAATTCGACAAGCCCAAAATTGTCTCCAAACCGTAAATAAAGAAATTTTATTTTATTCAAATTTCACATATTAGCTCTTTTTACGATTGTAGTAAAATCTTTGGTACTGATTATGAAAAATTAAGTCTAAAAAAATTTGTAACCGAACAAAAAATAAAAACCATGTATCATGTTTTACTTGATTCTTTACTTGATGTTGCTCTTCAGTCTGTTATTAATTATAACATTTTCACCGTTAATTTCATTTTTTTAATTTCAATTTATTTTCCAATCGTTGTAGTCTTTCTCATTAATTTTTTCTTAACCTTTGTTTTTCATTTAAAACATAGTTTTTAAAATAATTTACCCCTATTGAGAGGATTTAGACTGCACCTATTGAGAGGATTTAGACGTCCCTCGCTGTACCCGAGTCTAACACGCACTTACACTTACGACTTTAACACTTTATACTCACACTTACATTTAGGGAGGCGATAATAGCCTTAATGTACTTTTTGCCTTAAAATTAAAAAAAAACAACAACAAAATTTAAATAATTTCATTGTCAATTTTATTTATAAATTGAATTTTTAACATAAGCTCAACTGATATTGAAGCAACAGCTGCAGACGTGCAAATAAATTTGTTACCTTACGTTTAGAACGTCACGCGAAAATTTTGAACACGATTTGAATAATCTTGAAAAGAATGCCTTTAATAAGTGGTTTACGAGGGATTATGATTGCGTTATTGAAAGTGGTTTTTTATATAGGCTCATAAAAGTGTTCTTTAAGGCCACCTATAAATAGAACAGAGCATGGCGGCCTAGGTAGACGTCAGACGAAAGGTTTGACCAACCTAATGCCATGTCGAACAAACCTTATTGCTTACACCGTTGACTACCATGGAGTATGCAACAGTTAGAATATCTTTAAAACCTAACCTGACAGGCTTTAGTCTGCATCTACTTAACAGAGTTTATCACGCCGGACTAATAATTCGAAGTTTATCATGTTGTTATAAATAATTACAACCGTTTATTTTTATTGGAATCCTTGAGAATATTTACAATTCGAGGAGGAAATTTCCAAACAATTCCAACTTCTGTAACGCACCATCCTTGCGAGTTTTCGACAACGGAAACTCGTAGGATTCTAACACTGCAAAATTATTGCCGCCAGTGGTATACACAGGATTCCTTTTAAATATCAATATGTTTATTTTATCATGACATGACACGAATTGCATCACATGGGCAGACGTCATGTTGTGCACCAAATAAATTACAATGATTTGCATTTTATAACGCCTCGTTCGATTTAGTGGCTCATTTCAAGGTCCCGCTTCTATAATGGCCGCTCCAATAGACGATTTATTAAAACATTTTTTAACACGTTTTATGTTTTAGGGCAGGTTTTGATGTTGGGTTTTGCGGGACGCGTGATGCAAGGAACATGTTTATATTGATGTATAACAGTATATTTTGTGCGTCGCGTCTCAGATTAAATTAAATATAATTTAAAAATTTCTGTATTTCCGTCGAGATCGAAAAGTAGACTTTGCGCATGTGATAGCCACTACACTACAGAAAGTACGAAGAAATTTGATCGATTTAAGAATATGAAATGAATCGTTAATTTAATTTCGGAAGTTATATATCAGTTGTATTTTACTGATTTGTAGAGCCGCCTCGGTAGTCTAGTGGATAGCGTACTAGGCTTTAACCCCGAGGATCCGGGTTCGATTCCCGGCGAGGGCTTGGCATTTTCATACGCTATAAATCATCCCCACCGTCTGCATTAGCCCAAGTGTGCACAATAGTCGGACGTTAAACACCAAAAAAAAAAAAAAAAAAAAAATTGTAGAGACCGAGTAATAACTCCAAGATTTATTAACATCGAGGTTCGCATTACCTTCTAAGGAACCGTGTTATAAGTTAGAGATTTACCTGTGCAATAAGATAGAGGTTCCTCTCTTTGTATTAACATCGAGACTACAGTTCCGTCAAGTGTGTTGCACCGTGTGTATGTTACCGACGCCGCAGCTTGCAGGCGCAATGTTCCCAAATAAAATCAAAAATTGAGTTACATCATACTAACAATTTCACTGTGACCAAATTCTGAGAATTACTGCAGTTCTGAAAAAAACAGTTTTTAAAATTTGATAAAATCTGAGTTACAAATTGTATCCTCCGCCCCCTATAATCCATCCTTATAATAAAAAAGGCATTGGACAAAAGGTCTTTAAGAACAAAACCTATCCAAATCAACTTTATATTTTAATAATATATCTCTCTTTAATTAAGCAGGTTCTACTTCTTAGATAAAAGATACTGAAGCGCCTGCACGCAGCGGCGTCGGCAACATATACACACGGTGCAACACACTTGACGGCACTGTAGTCTCGATGTTAATACACAGTACGGAATCTCTATCTTATTACACAGGTCGATCTCCAACTTATAACACGGTTCCTTAGAAGGTAATGCGAACCTCAATGTTAATAAATCTCTAAGTTATTACTACACACTCCGGATTCGTAGAGATCAGCTGATTTCATTGGACAGGTGATTGAAACATACGTTTCAGGTTATGTTGTTAAGAACTAGCTATGTTAATTTGTCGTGTTTTTGAACAAATTATCGTAATTAAAATAAAAAAGAAAACATGATACATAATTTTTATTTTTGTTCAATAAGAGAAATTTTATATTTTGCCAATTAGACTAATGAGGACGACGGATCAGCGTTAACGGAAAAGGAAAAACAACGGGAGTAACTGCAGCCAGAACTAAGGACCTTAAGGTGCGCAGTTCAGAGATGCTGCAAATTGACCGACGTTTTAACCACATCGAACGCTGAGTTCCCTTTTTAAAAGAAAGCTTCCTTATTAAAACGTAAAAAAATATTTAATGTTTTGAGTGAAAAATTGTCACACGAATTCTTTTAATATTTATTTTATAATGTAACGGGAAGGGAGCTTAAACGAACAGATAACAAACGTTTCCCCGTAAAGTCCTATATTGATATAAGAATAGGCAAAGTGGAAATTTACAAAACGTATTATTTTTACTTAATCATCGTTCATAACCAACATTCGAGTACAAATTAAAAATTAAAACAAATGAATGATGTGTAAACATTATACGTATTCTAACAGTTGAACAGCAAGTTGAATAAAACGTGGTGATATTATTTTTTCCGAAAAAAATCCGGTTTACTAGAAAGTCAAACTTAATAAAAAAATAATTTGTAAAATTTACTGTAAAACACATACGGGAATCAGGTAAAATAATTTTGAAAATTAGACAGATTTGTATGTTTTTTATGATAGTTTTCAAATTAGATTTTTTTTAGAAACAGTAACACTTAGATTCTTAAAGACTGCATTTGGTCCAAATCGTTAACGATTTAAAGGAAACAAAAAAACCTTAAATATCCCTAGCAATGATCATAGTCAAACAATCACGCATGAACACACACACAAACGATATATATATAGGGGAGAGCGGGGCAATACCGTGCAGCGGGGCAATACCGTGCACCAAGTTTTTAAATAACGCAAAGGGCGTAATGAGCGCTGGGAAGTGCTGCTGTATAGCTGGAAGAATTCGTAACAGATCAGGACAGTCGGAGAGCTTATAGCTCTACATACGTATTTGTGACGGGTGTTTTTGTTATTATATCAACTTTTCTTATAATAACAACGACGTATTAGAACTGAGGTAAGTGAAATACGTTATTAATGATTTTATTGAAACTAATTGCTTTGAATAGAGCATTTCTTCAGCTATTTTTTACATTAAATACTGGTACTTAACTTTCTTTATTTTTAGGTTAGGATTGAAAATGTGGTGATATGTCGTCATGGGGCAATGCCGCTCAAGGTGCACGGTATTGCCCCGTGTTGAACGATATTGCCTCATATGGTATTTAATTGTTATAACTTTATTTATTTACATATTTCATTATATTTGTAGCCTATATTTGTGTGTTTTATAGCGAACATGAATGAATGTGAATGAGTGAGAGGCCAATACTTTAACTATAGATCTAATAACATAATTTAATTCTGGAGATTATGTACTTTTTTAATTTCTAACAATGGTGAGAAAAGAATAAGAACAACAGAGAGGGGCAAAGGATGGAGCGAACATGAGATGAACTGTGCCATTCATGATGTGAGTGCAAATGGAATGCCACAGATTCAGAAAAACAGGAATCTTTCCTCTAGATCCTGCAAAAGTTAGTGTTGACGACAAAAGTTAGTACTTTTACACTCGGAAGAAGAGACAGCTTTAGATCTACCGGTTGTTGAAGATGATGGCTCCAAAATGATGAAAATACTAATCTACTCAGGTTTTGTTCTTCGCGAACAACCACTGATGACGATAATGACGAGCACTTAGAAGCTCAGTCTACAGTTGGTCTGCAATTCGAAGAAATTTCACCATTACCGGACCCTCTGAAATGAAAGAAAAGTGCCCGGCAACAGCATCATCAGTTTTACGTTGACCCCAAACAACAAAATTTTAAAGAAGGCTGCAGCAATCAAACAAGCAAAATTAAAATAATAAAACAGATAGGAAACAATGCAGTGCAACAAATTTAGGTTATTCAAAGTTCCAACCTAAAGGAAAGAGTAAATATAGAAATTTTGCATCGAAGATAATACCTCTACTTGACAAAAAAAAGTGTCGCCGAAACATATGTTTTGAGGCTTCATCAGAAGACTATTTGGACCCCTTTAAGCTCTGCAATGATTATGAGATGGACAACATCAAGTCTGCTGATTTCAGAGGAACTCCAGTTAAAAGAACACTTGGTGATCAAGATTCCGATTGCTTATTTTGTGGTGAGTTTGGAAAAAACAAAGAATTGTGGTTAGATGTGTGTTTTGCAGTGGTTGGGTGCATTCAGAGTGTAGAGGGCGCGATACAGCTGAAAATTTCATTTGTGACTTTTGTCAATCAAAGTAGACTCAATCACATAAAAGCCACTCTGAACTGAAATAAATGACAATTTAGTGTTTATTAATTTCCATCAAGAAGAGGACTTATGAATATTTTTTAAAATTTTATAAGCTAATTAACTACATATTACATTTTTCTGTTTTTAAAATTGTTCATTAATTTAGAATATTTGAATTATTATTAAAATTTGTTCTGACATTTGCCAAAAATTGTTCCGACATTTGATATCATTGATAGGAAATGTCCTAACGATTTTAATTAAAATTACATATTACTTATTTCAATGTTAAAATAAAATTTGTTACTAAATTTTGAATATTTGTTTTATTTTCACACAAACTTTACTGTTAACATTGTTGCACGGTATTGCTCATAGTAATTTGTATTACCCCAGCCCTTGGGGCAATACCGTGCAATGTAAAGTTTTCGTAAAATGGGTTTAACACTCGAAATTTGTTTGGTATTTCAAATATGAAGTCAATAATTTGCAGAAAATTAGTTTCTTTACAAAACGAGATGGTTTTCATCGTTTTTGACGCTATCAAATTAAAAATAAAAAATAATAACGCTTAAGTGCACGGTATTGCCCCGCTCTCCCCTATATATATATATATATATATATATATATAAATATTATAAAATATTACAAAAATGTAATGCAATACTATAAATAAGATCATAAAAATATTATATTGTAAAAGTTATACGTATTATTAATATATACATAACGCGCGCTCGCCTGTGTGTATACGTGTGTATTTCAATATAAAAGCAAGGCTTTGTTTGTGCATTTGAGCTTGTTGTTGTGCCATTCAAAATAATTAGGCCATACACAAGGAATTATAAATATAAACAAAAATCATAATGGGCGGTTTTTTCCAAATTAATTTCCTCTGAAGAGGAGTTAAAAAATTACAGTGCCGAATATATAATTTCTGTAAAACCTGCAATAGATCTATTACATCAAATTAAATGGAACATTAATTAATTCATGTTTCAAAGCGAATACACGTAACAAAACATTATAAAACTTGCATTAAACGATTTGATTAATTAATTGTTATCGTAAACCGGTCAATCTATTAGCCAGCTGATGGGATGCCCACACAGATGTTATCTATTGTTGAACACCGGAGTTGTATTTATATTAGCGGCCACGCCCCCAACACCTACGCATGCGCAAGGCGTGAATACGATTTGTTTGGAATTTTAGTTGATTGAAAAACTTTTATAGAACAGGATTATTATAGTCCGAGTGTTTCTTTATGTCAGTCATGAACTGATTCGCGTAATATAAAATTTTAAAAGATTTAATAAAAATAAAGATTTTCGTGCATTTATGAAGCGATGCTTTTAATGTTATCATTGGCGAATGAAATGAACAGAAAAAAAATCTGCCGAACGGAAGAATGTAACGGAAATAAGGAAGGAACGATTAAACGAATTTCTATTTCTGTCTCAATCTTTTCTTCCATCTTTTCAATAACAGTACACGCGTATTGTATGAAAACGTTGTGTTGCTTTGGTTTCAGTATTTTTCCTTAGTTGAAGAACACGCGAACGTTGTAACCGTTTCTAATACATTCGAAATTAATATAGCCTAAACGTTTAATAATTGTTGTTAATATTTCCAGTTTTTAACAACATAACCTGAAACTTATTATAGCCTATCAGCTGTTCAATGAAATCAGCTGATCGTTCCGGATTAATATAAAACAACTGATCTTCACGTATTTATTTATTTAAAGAAAACAAGATATTTGTAAACATATATTCAAACTAATTATATATTCAGCAAATATATCACTAGCAAAAGCTTCGCTTCAGTTGGTAATTCTCCGAGTTTCACAAGTGTACTTTTTAAAATTTACAGTCTAGCAATTAATTTTGTTTTACTTCTTGATTCAATGCAAGCACTTTATGTATAACTTGTGTGGTATGGTTCCGTTTAGTATCCGATCCGACTGGCATTTTTCGACAGCATCGTGAATCGCATATGAAAACATATAATACTGAACTTTGAGTTGCTATTTAGACAGAAAAGTGTATTTAATAAAAACAAATAATTACTGTTAAAATATTAAGTTATTTTCACTCATTTAAAATTATTAGTAACTTACAACTAATCTTACAACTTACAACTTTACATATAGGTGTTTTAAAAATGATACTTTGATTAATGACCGAGAACTAAATTTCTTCCGAAGCTTAAATATATTTTATAAAATTTAAAAAAAATATTTTTTGTAATGCACTTATTTAGTTTTCTTTTCAACGACCACTTATAGTCCTGTAGAAATTTGTTGTTTAAATATTGTAGTAAATTATTATGTACTTTATTATTATTTATTTATAAATAATAATTATTATAATTATTATTTATTCAAAATAACTTTATCTTTGTTAACTGTATATAGTTTGAATAACTATTATTTACTTCTTAAGCATTAGCTATTCTAAATTTTATCGCTTTACTTTTGCAAAATTCTGTTTGTTTTATATGTAATTAATTTTATTAATAATAATCTTTTTTTGATCCTGTTTTGGGCAATAAAAATAGTAGGCCTACTTGTTTCATTTTAAAATAAATAAAAGCATGCCAAACAATAAGCTTTTTAAAAATATATACATCACTAGTAAAATACTATACATTAAACTTTTTTTTATTTGCAATTGTATAGATATTTTATAGATATCTATAAATTCAACCTACAAGGACAGTGGGTGGATACGTTTGGAAAACAGACAGTACAATTATCTATTTAACTGTAGTTGAGCACTCTACCGCAAGATGCCACCACCAGCGAGGGCTCACATTCTAATACGTTTATATTCATTGGCGAAAACTAGACATGTACGGTTGCGGTTAATCTAGTATGACGTCAGAAATACGACAATGATTACTACCCACGCTTCACCGGCTACGGGCAATGATAGGTTAGGTTAGGTTCGGGTACCTACCTGCAGGCATAGCGATCTCCGTGCCGAACTTCTTGACGGTCTCGTACACTAGGACACCGGAACCTACATGGAGTCCGTGAGTCAATATCTGAACCATAACACTACACGTCACTACCACCCACCCCAGCCGCCTTCGGGGTAATAATGTTGCTTTAAAGTCAGAAGCTGTCGTAGCTCGGCCACTAGTCCTCCGGTCTTGTTAGGAGGTCCTGCTGCTTGAGCGCCTTCGCTGAAGCTGCCCACGCCGGAATCTCCTGCGTACAGATGTGGAAGGGACCGAGAGCGGTACAGACCCGGTACAGCCACACCGCTACACACAAACCATTTAAACGATTAGTGAACATAACCTCAAAAATTTAACTAAATAACTTTATAAAACATGTTTCCGTTCCTTTTTGTAAAAACAAATATTTCCTTAAGGACAAACGCGTGAAATTAACAGATCTATTTCACAAACAACGAGTGTAGCTAACATTGAGATAATGTAGAGCTGTGTAACATTCTCTCCTTTTCAAAATAAATCGTTATTTTCGCTTTTTTAAAATTAAAAAGAAATGTAAGGAATATAGGCCTAATTTAATTTATGACCTGTAAATGTTTCACAAATACTTTAATCGTTTTAAATCATTATTTTTCTATAAAAAGTCAAATTGTTTGTAAAGAATGAAGCTAAAAGATGAGAAAATCCCAAAACTGGCCGGTAAATTCAGGTGATGTTTGGTTTTTTTTTAATTAAGAGCTGTTTAAATTTTTCTGCCTTTTGAAAATGTTATTTAAACCGCTTTTTTAAGTAACTATCTAATTGCAATACAACAAAGTAGTATCATTTCGGAGAACCAAAAGCAATAAATGAATTTAAAAAAAATTAAAAACAGAAAATCAGAGTGTTTTAAATTGACTGATTTGCTACAACATAAGCTAATAGCACCAGTTACAAAACAGTTATCTGTACACAATAAAAGTTTATATAATTTTAGAAATAAAATTTATTGCATTTATAATATAGTTTTCATAATTGTATGTAATTTTTATTCCTTGTATACTACTAAATATTCCCTACATGCATTTAGGGATCCTAAAATCAAACTAATGTAATATACAATAAACATGTTTATAAGAATTTTATATTATTTAATTTATTGTAATATTTTCACGAACTTAAAAGAACTCAAAGAAAAAAATTGACGGCGATAAGTTCAGTAAAGTTCGATTAAAGATGTAAGTGACGTATGTATAATACCTTAATGGAATAATTAATAATTTACTGAAACTAAACATAAAGTACGTTCTAATTAAAGCTGACGGAGGTAAACTATAAAGTAATAAAACTTATATCGAGTTAAGTTGCAAACTGAAATTTACAGTCTAGCAATTAATTTTGTTTTACTTCTTGATTCAATGCAAGCACTTTATGTATAACTTGTGTGGTATGGTTCCGTTTAGTATCCGATCCGACTGGCATTTTTCGACAGCATCGTGAATCGCATATGAAAACATATAATACTGAACTTTGAGTTGCTATTTAGACAGAAAAGTGTATTTAATAAAAACAAATAATTACTGTTAAAATATTAAGTTATTTTCACTCATTTAAAACGATTAGTAACTTACAACTAATCTTACAACTTACAACTTTACATATAGGTGTTTTAAAAATGATACTTTGATTAATGACCGAGAACTAAATTTCTTCCGAAGCTTAAATATATTTTATAAAATTTAAAAAAATATTTTTTTTAATGCACTTATTTAGTTTTCTTTTCAACGACCACTTATAGTCCTGTAGAAATTTGTTGTTTAAATATTGTAGTAAATTATTATGTACTTTATTATTATTTATTTATAAATAATAATTATTATAATTATTATTTATTCAAAATAACTTTATCTTTGTTAACTGTATATAGTTTGAATAACTATTATTTACTTCTTAAGCATTAGCTATTCTAAATTTTATCGCTTTACTTTTGCAAAATTCTGTTTGTTTTATATGTAATTAATTTTATTAATAATAATCTTTTTTTGATCCTGTTTTGGGCAATAAAAAATAGTAGGCCTACTTGTTTCATTTTAAAATAAATAAAAAGCATGCCAAACAATAAGCTTTTTAAAAATATATACATCACTAGTAAAATACTATACATTAAACTTTTTTATTTGCAATTGTATAGATATTTTATAGATATCTATAAATGCAACCTACAAGGACAGTGGGTGGATACGTTTGGAAAACAGACAGTACAATTATCTATTTAACTGTAGTTGAGCACTCTACCGCAAGATGCCACCACCAGCGAGGGCTCACATTCTAATACGTTTATATTCATTGGCGAAAACTAGACATGTACGGTTGCGGTTAATCTAGTATGACGTCAGAAATACGACAATGATTACTACCCACGCTTCACCGGCTACGGGCAATGATAGGTTAGGTTAGGTTCGGGTACCTACCTGCAGGCATAGCGATCTCCGTGCCGAACTTCTTGACGGTCTCGTACACTAGGACACCGGAACCTACATGGAGTCCGTGAGTCAATATCTGAACCATAACACTACACGTCACTACCACCCACCCCCAGCCGCCTTCGGGGTAATAATGTTGCTTTAAAGTCAGAAGCTGTCGTAGCTCGGCCACTAGTCCTCCGGTCTTGTTAGGAGGTCCTGCTGCTTGAGCGCCTTCGCTGAAGCTGCCCACGCCGGAATCTCCTGCGTACAGATGTGGAAGGGACCGAGAGCGGTACAGACCCGGTACAGCCACACCGCTACACACAAACCATTTAAACGATTAGTGAACATAACCTCAAAAATTTAACTAAATAACTTTATAAAACATGTTTCCGTTCCTTTTTGTAAAAACAAATATTTCCTTAAGGACAAACGCGTGAAATTAACAGATCTATTTCACAAACAACGAGTGTAGCTAACATTGAGATAATGTAGAGCTGTGTAACATTCTCTCCTTTTCAAAATAAATCGTTATTTTCGCTTTTTTAAAATTAAAAAGAAATGTAAGGAATATAGGCCTAATTTAATTTATGACCTGTAAATGTTTCACAAATACTTTAATCGTTTTAAATCATTATTTTTCTATAAAAAGTCAAAATTGTTTGTAAAGAATGAAGCTAAAAGACGAGAAAATCCCAAAACTGGCCGGTAAATTCAGGTGATGTTTGGTTTTTTTTAAACGTAAGAGCTGTTTAAATTTTTCTGCCTTTTGAAAATGTTATTTAAACCGCTTTTTTAAGTAACTATCTAATTGCAATACAACAAAGTAGTATCATTTCGGAGAACCAAAAGCAATAAATGAATTTAAAAAAAATTAAAAACAGAAAATCAGAGTGTTTTAAATTGACTGATTTGCTACAACATAAGCTAATAGCACCAGTTACAAAACAGTTATCTGTACACAATAAAAGTTTATATAATTTTAGAAATAAAATTTATTGCATTTATAATATAGTTTTCATAATTGTATGTAATTTTTATTCCTTGTATACTACTAAATATTCCCTACATGCATTTAGGGATCCTAAAATCAAACTAATGTAATATACAATAAACATGTTTATAAGAATTTTATATTATTTAATTTATTGTAATATTTTCACGAACTTAAAAGAACTCAAAGAAAAAAATTGACGGCGATAAGTTCAGTAAAGTTCGATTAAAGATGTAAGTGACGTATGTATAATACCTTAATGGAATAATTAATAATTTACTGAAACTAAACATAAAGTACGTTCTAATTAAAGCTGACGGAGGTAAACTATAAAGTAATAAAACTTATATCGAGTTAAGTTGCAAACTGTAGTGGTACTACCCGGCCGGCAGATTGTCTTCTAACAGCTGTTCCGAAGAAACGGCTACAGACGTAATAATTATTAATTTGCTGCACAACGTCCAGCATAATTGGCTGGAACATAAAGTTATATGGGCTTGTCGTAGCAACTGTTAGTGCGAGAAATGCACCATAAAACTTAAGACTTTCTGTAATTGTTGTTGTTTAAGGCTTTACTTTAATATTTTCTTTTGTATATAGACATTCTGCGGTTTAAAATTTTAATATTTTTTTTATTGCGAGAGCTGCTTGAATAATTACGTACGTCATGTAAGTTTGATTTTATCTTCTTTAATAGGAATATTTCTTCTTTTACACGAGGAATATTTTCTGTTCTTTACTAAAAATATTTTCTCTTCTTCAATAGGAATATATATCCTCTTCTACATGGGGACTCGGTGGTCGGTGTGGCTAAAGCACCGGTCAGCCTGCTTCGTCTCTGAACTGCTTAACTTAAGGTTCTTAGTTCGAGAGGCAGTTGCTTCCGTTGCTTTTCCTTTACCGATAACACTGATCCCTCGTCCTCATTAGTCAAACTGGCCTAAAGTATGGCCGTTAAAAAGTACCCTCTTCTTCACTAGGAATATTTCTTCTTCACAAGGAATATTTTCTTTTTTCACTAAGAATTTTTCTCTTTTTCACTAAGAATATTTCCTCTTTGAATATTTTCGTCAGAAATATTTTTTGTTCTTCACTAAAAATATTTTCTCACAATAGTCGAATGTTAAAAAAATTTTTTTAATCTTTTTCATTAGGAATATTTCCTGTTCTTTATTAGCAATATTTCCTCTTCTTCATTGGAAATATTGTTTATTTCTCACTGTGAATATTTCCACGTCTTCACTAGAAATATTTGCTCTTCTTTTCTACAAATATTTGCTATTCTTCAATAGGAATGTTTTCTCTTCTTCACTAAGAATATTTGTGTTTCTTCACTGGGAACATTTTGTCTTCTTGGCTAGAAATATTTTCTCTTCACTACTTGGAATATTTGCTCTTCTTCAATGGAAATATTTTATGTTCTTAACTGGGAACATTTTTCTATTCTTTACTAGAAATATGTGCTCTTCTTAACTAGGAATATTTCTTCTTCCTTAGGAATATTCTCCTTTTTCTTCATTGGAAGCTATTCAGCGCGCTCCAAGATTGTTGTGTCCCGTACTGTGTTGTGTTTTGAGTTATTCAGTTCAATGTCCTAACGATGCGTAGAGTTCCGAAACTCTTCTTTTAACTTCTTTTAATAAAAAAAAGAAGAATTTATTGTTTATAAGTTACCGAAAGTGAAAAATCTGTTTTTGCCTGTATTTCTCTGCACCAATAGCTCCGCACTTTTGTAAACAAATTTAATGTGATCAATTTTTTTAATGTTTTTGCATACCTTATTTGTATAAGAGAATACTACTCATATAAACGAAGGAGTACAATACTTAATTATCTACTTTTTGTAATATTATACCAATGCTACACAGATTTTATTCGTGATTTTCTATTCCATAACTACATACTGAATATAATGTTCATGTAAAGTTTCTATAAAAATTTAACATAATTTTATTCGTCGATTTAGAAAAGTATATTTAGATTTTGACAAACAAGATGAGAATAGTTAGGTGGTATTTGAAAAAAAATAGTTCCATTAAACGTATAAAATATGAAAACTGGTCGATGTTTTACATTTGTAAACTATGACATTTTATAAGACTTATGTTAAACAAACTGTTATTTAAGTTGTACCACAAGCCCAGCACTCAGTAAGATTGTTGTGAATCACCACAGGTCTTACACTGCCCCTGCCTGAATCAGTAAAAAGTTTCGAAAATTATAAAAACGGAAGTAGAAAGAGGGAAGTAAAATAAATAATTTAATAGGCTACAAAAATTAATATTGATTAAAAAGCTATTTTTATATTAAATTTAAAATGTAAAATGTTTTTACGTTATATACTCTTTGTCAAAATCTTATAATTTATATTTCGGCGACCTAAATATTTACACCTTGTTTTACTTCTTTTAGGTTATTGAAAACCTTTTCTTTCCCCGGTGTGAACTGAAATTAACGTGAAAATAATAATTTTAATATTGTTTTGGAAGAAGACTGAACAAGAAGGAAGGGAATGTCAGCAGCTGGCGGAAAGCACGTTAAGGATGCCATAAAAAGAATGGCGTGCAATCACAAGATAATTATATTACATTCGGGACAACTCGTACTTTTGTACAAGTCCAAAAGCTCTTGCTAATCAATAGGTCTAAGAAGGCTACGATGCTTTATGTATATTTGAAACTGAATAGGTGCAAAGAATGTCACATTTTAAATTATTTTTGTTTCTGTTTAAAATTGAGTAGTTAATAATGTTCTACTGAAATGTTTGTCGTATTATTAAAATCATTGTTATGTTTGAGTAATAGAAAAACTGGGTCCTACTTAGATCATGCGCTTCCATCACGGCAGCGAGACAGCTGCGTGCTGCGATTCTTAAAACCAACATAGGATAGAACAAAAATGTTATTTTAATCAAATCCTATCGTATAGTCTGTACAAATATACGATAATAATATTTGACAAAAAACTGTATTAACATCAAGTGTCATCCACTACAAGTTTAAAAAAATGTACTTGAACTTGAGTAGATGAATAATAATAGGAATTACCTAACGAAATCCTATCGTATAGCCCGTACAAATATGCGATATTAATATTTGACAAAAAACTTTATTAACATCAAGTGTCATTTACAACAAATTTAAAAAAAAATATTTGAATTTAAGAGGATGAAACACACACACACACACACACACACACACACACACACACACGCGCGCGCGCACACACACGCACGCACGCACGCACGCACACACACACACACACACACACACACACACACACACACACACACACACACACACACACACACACACACACACACACACACACACACATATGAAAAATATTATTAGGGAGAGTGTAAACTAATTGAGGTATTGAAAAACCTCAAAGGTTCTAAAAATCGTAAAAGGTAAAATCTTCACAGCTGATATCCGCTTGTATAATTTCACGTTTACCAAATCATATTTAATAGAAATTTTATTTATTCAGTTAAATAAATTATCCGAAATAAATAATTACTCGATCGTTGTTATCTTCTTGAAAATCTTCAGTACTTCTTAAATCATCAATTTTGGAACTCAGAAAAATCTGACTTGTAAACTAAAGTACAAAGTTGAGCCACGTTCGTTTCTCTTTAAGGGAATTTCGGCCCGACCCTGTAAGTATTTTTAATAAAATTTCACTCCGTAATTGGCCGGGGTCGTTTTAAATTTTAGACGTAACTCGCCTAAACTTTGACGTCTTTCGAGTTGGCAAATTATTTTCTTTATTCGCGTAACGGAGTACGAAAACAAGACAAGTCGGTGGAACAATTTGAAAGAGGCCGCGCAATTTAACTTGTTTTGAGCCGGACCGAAGGAGATGTAGTCTAGACAAAGGAAAGTGAATTGGACGTTTTGGCAGATAGACAAGCGTCTCATGTTAATACACGTCCTTGCCGATTGATACAGGAATATTTCCTGCTTACAGCTACTGTAAGATGTTAATTAACTTCGGGAAGAAACAATTAGTTTTTAAGTTTTAAAATTCGTCCTTTATTTAAATACCCGACCTTAAAAACGTACGTAAAAAATTTATTACAAAGTTTGTTTCGGCAAACGTTTACCATCATCATGGGTGTTTAATTTATTAAAAAAAAGTTATTTTGTGAAATTAGGCTGTTCTTTTAGATTTTGTTTCGACACTTCATTTATTCGGCGTATAAATGAAAGCACATAACAAAACTAATTGAAACACGTCTGTTATATTTAATAATCCTGTTTAATATAGGTGCTGATATGGATTCGATTTCAGTAATTTATTGAAAGAGTTAGGTTAATCCCGTCAAAATAATTTAGAATGGAAACTAAAAATAATTTGTATTTATAGTTATTTCGTTAAGTGGTTTAAGTACAATAAGATAGCTAACCTGAAATTAGGTTAGAAGAAAAGATTTAGACGCTTTATTTAATCAAAATAACAATAATTCATAAACTATTGTTTGAAACAGACATTTTTCTGTAAACTTGGCAGTTTTTAAAAATCAATGTTTAAAACTATTTTTAGGATATTATTTTATAGTTATAATGATTTTAAGTTTTTTTTATATATCAGACTTATTTTGCATTTTAAATTAAATATTCAGATAAAAATGTTATATTGATAATATAGAAATCTTCGTTTGCTTGATGTTTTGACGTCATGTTGTTACCGTTCGGAAATCAGCTTCCATCGCGTCCGGCAGCTTCTAATCTTAACGCAAAATAAATTATCAAATACGTTTTAAGAAAAATTAATTGAAAACTAATCAATTTAGTTGTTTTATTTCCAAATAAAGCCTAAATTATTTGTAATTTTTAATACAGACATAACATTTTTATTCCAAACTAAATAAGATTGGGACTTTCATGTCCTTAAGATTTATGAAGTTCAACAGTTCAGGTTAAACTTCAAACATGCATTAACCTGTTTACTCCTAACATAAGTAAAGTAAAACTTCATTTAAACAAATGATTTGTGGTTAGTCAGTTACAAAGTATTTCTTCATTGGAAAGCAGAGTAAACAATGTTTTTACAAAGTTGTAACTGAGATTCGATTCCTCTTAATAAAACTTCCAGTTGCCCACTGTTTTTTTAACAGTTGATTATCGTTGGTTTCCGTAATAGGGTTTTTCTGAACACGCGCAAATTGGGTTTTTGACTCCACCGTTCAACATTTGGATTGTGCGTTTGTTTTTTACGCAGTTTCGTTCAAATGCATTGATCTATTGTTTTGAAATCTGGCACGAAGGTATCTTTTAAACAGCCCGAAAGATATATGTGTAATACGTTTTTCCATTAACATCCGTTTCAAGATGGCGGCCGCTGATTTACAATAGTGTACGCAGTTTTAGCCAAACGCATTAAACGATTATTTTGAAATTTGGTACGAAAATATCTCGCATAAAGCCCATATGACTTGTGTAACAATTTTTCCTATTTACTTCCGTTTCAAGATGAAGCCTTCTTATTTGACGAGCGTACGCAATTTTAATCAAACACATTTGCCAATTGTGTTGAAATTTGGAACGAAGGTATAAAACAGGAAAGACGTATGTGTACGTTTTTTCTAATTCACTTCCGTTTCAAGATGGTGGGTTCTGATTCAACGTTGAGAGTGATGACTATTTCCTATTATATTGAGAAAACGTAAAAAGCTATTAAATTTGAACCACTTTACGGAGAAAGAGCACAAAATTTCCAATAAAGTTGGTCCGGTAACATTGTTCATAAAAATTACGGTTATTGGTTAAATTGGCGGAACATTTACAAGCGCAGTCCTGCTCTGTTTATTAATTAAGAATATACTGCGAGGTCTACTACTCTTTGAATTACTAATTTACAAGTCCATTAAAAAAATAATGTAATAATTTAGAAATTAATCATTACTCAACTTTGCCTAAAGGTGATTTTCCGAAAAATTGGAATAATTACGTTATGCAAAACTGTATAGATTTAAAAACTATTTTTGTAGTGAAAACTTCTTTAGGCGCGTTTAGCACTTTTTGGGTGAATAAAAAGCATTGAGCTCGCGTCACGCTAAATCTGTATACGGTGAGTCATATCAATTCAATACAGCTGCGAGCTGCGGCACGCCGAGACTGCCGAGAGTCCGAGAGTGCAGTACACGTGTAATATTTGTATTTGTATATATGTGAAATATGAAAGAAATTATGACAGTAATAATGCAAACAACTCAAATATCAATGAAATTGATAATAATGATGTGTAACTAATGAAAAAATGTTGAAAATAAGTGCATCAATATCCGTTTAAATACTATGTTTTATGCATATTCATTATATTATGCCAAAAAAAAAAGTTGTATTTTTTACTCACAGAACATACGTTAAAATTTATTTTTACTAATTATAACAAATACTTATTCTCGTTATTCGTAAATCACAGACGCGTAGAATTTCAAGTTTTTAATACGTACGACAGCCCTAAATTATTTGCACCCTCTGCGAGTCTGTTAAAATGTTTGCAATGTTCTGTTTAAGAACTTACCTCTCAGAAAGCTTTTGTTTCTTCTTATTCTTTTCTTCTTGTTTAAACAGTTAAATTACAGTAAAAGCCAGTAAGCCAGTGAGCACTCCGAGTGTTTTCCTCTAAACGTCTTCGTAAACTTAAGCGACCATAAAAAGTGAGAAAACAAAAGTTTACGGTTAGCTGACGCCAGGATAAGCCCTTAGTGACTTCGGAGAAGTACCCTGTACTATTAACTATAAAACTACTAGAAAGACAACCCTTATGAGGGGTATGTGAGCGCTCGCTGCTGGCAGCATCTTGTGGCAGAATGTTCAACTACAGTTAAATAGATATTATTTTCTCAAATGACTCCACCGCCTGTCCTTGCAGCCTGCAGCGTTCCTAGCGGCAGATAGTGGAACTGCTTGGACTTTAGCCGCTGATATCGGGCACGCTTTTTATAATGGCTCTACTTTTACTCAGTTTATATGCAATGCCTGTAATAAATAATCACTTTAACACGTAAGTACATAGTGCTTGTGAACAAGAAATAAAGGTTTTTAATGGTGAGCAGGACACTTTAATCCACACAATGAGTTTTACTTGGGTGTCTGTCCATCTGACGGTCTCAATGTACAGTTTTAATGAAATCATGAATGTACCATATCTACCACATAATAATAACCCAAAATAGTGTTTTTTTTAATTATTTTTAGGCGAAAAGCACATTGAGGCTATTATCGCCTCCCTAAATGTAAGTGTGAGTGTAAAGTGTTGAAGTCGTAAGTGTAGTGTTGTAAGTGTTCGTGTGTATTAGACTAGGGTATCGCGAGGGACGTCTAAATCCTCTCAATAAGTGCAGCTAGTCTGCAGCTCCCTAGCGAATGTAGCAATTTTGAAATAAAGTAAATTATATTTCACAAGCTAATCTAAAAACTTAACTTGTCAGTTAATTAAAAACCTAACATGTCAGAAATATTATAAGACCTGACCTGGTTATATAGACTTATATAGATAATTCGCCTGGTTATGTTGTGTTTCGAGTTCTGTTATTTAAAATTTTATACACTTAGTAGAGTTGCGAAACTTTAAATTTAATTGCAAGTTAAGAAAAAAACTAGATCAAATTTTCAAGAAATCACACGTTTTTTATCGACAACATGCAAACCCGTTTTATTTAGGGAAATTTTTAAAGTTTTTGTTTCAATTTTAGAACAATTATTCCATCGTGTACTGCCATTCTGAATATTATTAATTAAGTAAATTACCAACTAACGACAAAAATTTGTATACGAAACTAAACATGACTTCCTAAATATTTGTTTTTTGACGGGTACAGTATCACAGTATTTAAAACTACTTATTAACTTTGAAAAAAACTAGTTGATTTCGTTTCAAATGTTTGATCCTTTG
This sequence comes from Callitettix versicolor, assembly GCA_022606455.1. Taxonomy (NCBI): domain Eukaryota; kingdom Metazoa; phylum Arthropoda; class Insecta; order Hemiptera; family Cercopidae; genus Callitettix; species Callitettix versicolor. Next base: position 41,539,598 of record CM040189.1, read on the forward strand.
TTATTAAAATTACAGATGTAAACTAAAATAAACAACAATAGCTTATAATAATACACTATGAACAAAGCCAGCTCTGGTACAATTAAGTAAAACAAATTATACAATAATTAAAAGATACAATTCTAAAACAAACAAATAAGTGGTTTAATTTCTATAAATATGCCTTCGGATTTTCACATCTATTTTACTGTTTAAACGTAGAATAGGTTTTACGGGTGTGAAAAAATATGTAGTTTTTTTAATTTTTAGAAATAAATTTACTGAAGCGGACAGTTTACACTTGAAAAAGCGAAGACTTCTATTTGAAAATTTGGTCACGTGACATATTTACTGTATGGACTTAAAATCCGATATCCTACGACAATCTGGCTTTCTCGTCTTTTCATCAAACGATATTGTTTATAAAAATATATAATCTTTAAGCATTTTTAAACTACCAATAATAATCAAATGTAATCAATGTAATCTAAGAAATTATAATGAGCTTCATTTAGAAAGTTAGGCAAAAGAGTTTAATTAGGGTTAACAAAAATCCTAATTTAGTACTTTATTTAAGTAATTAACTGTAGTGTACTCGAGTTACTGAAGTACTTTAAAAAATTTTGAATTTGTTTTGTGTTATTATGAATAAAAGTACTTTTTTAACAATTAGTAATGTAATAAATGCGAGTAATGTTCAACCGCGAGAATTTCTCGCGCATGTAGGAGAATTCCCCTACAGCTCCCTTCAATGACACAGAGTTCTTTTAATCTGAGTCTACAAACTGTTACTACTCAGCGATACTGAAGGAAAAGGAGGGCGCTGAGTTGAAAAAGTGGGGATTCGACCTCTCTCTTGCACATTTTTTTTCTATCCCACTGGTGCTCTTAAGCGGCCGACCTATAGTTGTTCCGCTGACGTGAAGGAAGCGAATTTCCAAAAGTATTTTCTGTCTTATCCTTCTTAAAACTCTGATTTTACCAACACAATCAGCGTTAAAATAAGTACATATTATCAGTTTAAACTTTTAAATTACATTGTAAATACAATAATGAATACTGACCCGAGGTCGATTTTCATTTTTTCATATTAATTGGATTTTGAAAATAAAAAAAACGCTAATTTATGCAATTTTAACTAAGAAATTTAGAACAAGATAAAATTTAAGATTTTCAAAGGGCCGCCATTTTGAAACTGTTTACGAATTTCGCTGGTTAACGCTATTACGAAAACCGATTTAACGCCGTACGATTTTATATAAATATAAATTTAAACGACTTCTCATAAAATAACCTGTAGGTCAGGATCGTTGCTCATTTCAAGATACCGGGTCTGGGTCGTACTATGAAGGCATCTCAAATAGCTCATTTTCGGTGGAAATTAGCTTAAAACAGTTCTTCACATATTTTTCGTGTATAATTCGTAAGGTTGAAAATCGAATATTTCAAATAATTTTTTAAAAATTTATTTTATGCAAAATAGTTGTTGAGTAAATATTTTACTACTTTGGTAAAACGTGCGTGTTCCACCCAAATATAAGTTAAATTTATATAGGGCCTGTTTATATCTAGTAGCCAATGTTATGTTCGAGTTCAATTTTCATTAAACAATTTAATTCAAATAAAGAATATTAACAATAGATAAATTTCCGCTCAAAATACATCCACCCACACTGAAACGATGTTAAAGTTTTATTTGAAACTGACCTGCGCTAGTGCCTGCAGGGAGCTGTAGTGTTTTATGGGGCGTGGTACTTTGAGGGGGTGGTTGCTATCTGATTTAATTTAAAGTACTGCACACAACTCAATCCCGCCTTCACAGTTGCACTCCTTAAGCTAGCGGAAACTCTCATAATTGCCTCAGATTTATCTTTATGCAAAGTAATGTTCAGCAGTACAATGTACATTATATTTTTACAAGAGAATGGACATTCTATTTGTTGTAATAGTTCTAACCGAGAACGTGAAATGTTCGTTTTTCATCAAACATTTTTTACATTTTAACGATACCAAAATCCAGGCTGTCAAACTCTGATACATTGAAACATTGTAGGCACGTTGTTTAAAAATATCTAGGAGCAATAAAATTTATGAATTAAATATTGCAATCCCAAATATACATTTAGGATTATGATTAACGAATTATTGTTCGGGCTGGTTGTGATGTTGGATTTTAGGTGATGCGTGATGCGAGGAACATGTTTATATTGACATATATAAGTATATATTAAAAAATCTCATATTAAATTAATTATAATTAAAAATTACTATGTTTCCGCCCAGTATCGAACCGGGGATCTTGCGCGTGTGGGCAGACATGGTAAGATCCACTACAGAATCTACGAAGATGTCTGACCGATTTGAGTAAATGAAATGAATCGTTAATTTAATTTCGGTAGTTATATTTAAAATCAGCTGTTTTATATTACTGCGTATCGATCAGCTGATAGACTATAATAAGTTTTAGGTTACTAAAAACTAACTATGTTAATTTGTTGTCGTTTCTATTAATTCGTAACGATCAGAAGATTTTATTGAACAGTTGGTAGGCTCTAATAACTGACAGGTCATGTTATTAAAAACTAGCTATGTTAGTTTGTCGTTTATATTAATTCGTAACTATCAGCTGATTTCATTAAATAGCTGATGGGATATAATACGTTCTAGGTTATGTTGTTAAAAACTAGCTACGTTAATGTATCGTGTTTTCGAACAAATTATTGTAATTAAAATAAAAAAAGGGAAACTATGATACATGATTTTTATTTTAGGTTCAATAACAGACATTGTTTTTTAAATCTTACTAACTTGATAATGTTTAATGCTTTTCGACATACTGGCGAAATTAAATTAATATTAATATTTATTGTAAACTAATATTTTAATCCGGTTTTAATAAAAGAAGCAATTTAAGTAGATTTTTATACTAATAAAACTTTGGGGAGGGGGAAAGCGGATCACACACGTTTTGTGCTGTTGGTATAAAATGTTTTATGTCTTCTATTTCTTATGACGAATGATACTAAATTTTAAACTATAAAATTAATGGTGCAAAAATTACTGAAAATCTCCTACATTTAACTATTTAAAATTAACTTTAAATTAAGTACTTTAATGCTCGAACAAATAATTTAAAATCCAAAGAGATTTGTTTCAGAAGCTGGAGGACAAAATTTATGATAATACCAATTTAAAAGTTACAAATTGTACCTGAATATTAGCTTATTAAATTCATGCCGATCATGTACTTGGATGCATAACTCAAGACTGAAGGGAAAAACGGTACAAAGTAAATGTAAACTTTTGTTATATTTTCAATTTTTCCTGACTCGTAAATAATTCTTGTTATAAATTTATTTAAAAACAAATCTATCAATTGGTTTTAATTTATAAATTTTAAAATATGTTTAAGCTATAAGCATAACTTTGAAATATAATCAATTTAAACACATTTTTAATACTTTCTTAGAGCTAATTACAGTTACAATTAACAGACCGTATATAAAAGACAGATATTTATCGCTTGGTTGCCGACTCTGCGCAGTGGCATACAGGAATACAGTCCATGTAAACACTTTTTATGAGTTACAGGACGTGAAAAACGTCCTCGGAAAAGCCGATCAAAATTCTTCCTATGTACTTAACGTAGTAATTTAGTTAAATTAGAAAAAGAAAAGCTGAGATTTTTTGAAACTTAACGACATATAAAATTTTATAACATTGGTTCCGCGTTGCTTTAGACAGTTTCACTGATACTAAAATATAATGGCAAATATTTCTGTCAATAAATATTATCTCATAATTTGAAAGAACAGATTTATACGTGTTTGGGCAGTGAATTGGAAGATTTATTTATATATTTATAATTTACATTATTGTAATAAATTTAACAGACGTTTAAGACAACTGTTGAGAGTTTACTTGTAGCGCTGTCCAGCGGAGAAAAAAATAATTAAATGAACAATAGTGTATAAAACGTATTGGGTTATTTTTTTCTGTTACTTGGGTTACGGGTTCTGTTATTTAAAATTTTACACACTTGGTAGAGAGCGAAACTTTAAATTTAATTGCAAGTTAAGGAAAAAACTAAAGATCAAATTTTTAAGAAATCGCTCGTTTTTTTATCGACAGCATTAGTTTGGAGAATTTTTGAAAGTTTTTGTTTCACTTTTTCGCAGCATTATAATAGAGAAAATAAATCTTTACTACATTAAAAATACTGCATTAATGGTAACACTGCTTATTGGTACTGAGGAAATATACAGGAACAGCAGTTAAGTATTTTTTTAATACTCAGATACAATACCCGTCAAACAAAACAAATATTTAAAAAAGTCTTGCTTAGAATCGTATAAAAATGTCTGTCGTTAATTGGAGATCTACTTAATTAATAATGTTCAGAAATATTTTATAAAAACAGTTTTTATTTCAAAGTTAACAACTAGTTCTTAAATGTTTAATATTAATCACAAAACTATTAAAAGTAGTTCTGAACTATTTTAAATAGGATGGGAATGTAATTAGCCACAACCGTTGCTATAACAGCAATAGATTATTCTAATACACTATGAACAAGACAAAGCCAGCTTTGGTACAATTAAGTAAAGCAAATTATACAATAATTAAACGATATAATTCTAAAACAAACCAGTATGTGGTTTGAATACTTGAATACAACAATGAATACAACAAACTAAAGAATACAACAATGATTCTAACACTGAACTGTACAGTAATAAATAGAAGTATATGCTGTTAGGGTCATTTCCTTCGGTGTCGATTTAGTACAGAACAATTATTATGGAAACACTGAATTATAAAAACGAGAAAATAACTGTTGATGATTTACTAGTGGCGCTGCACAGCGAGTAAGCATTTAACTAAACGAATAGTCATTTATATTGGGTCAATTCACTCGTTATGGATTTATGGACAGAACAATTATTATGGAAACTCTGAATCATAAGGAAAAGAAAATAACTGCTGATGATTTACTAGTGGCGCTGCACTGCGAGGAGACATTTAACTAAACGAACAGTCATTTATATATTATTGGGACAATTCACTCGTTACGGATTTATGGTTACAAAATTACACGTAGGCCTACGTTTTAAAAAATAACATTCAATAATAAATTGTAGCGTCTATTAAATGAAAACTTATTAAAACCGTAATTTTGGAACACTCTGTACGTAGCTTATATCAATAGCTGTGATTAGTTGCAAGTTTTTCCTACTAGAGTAGAGCCTAAATAAAATAGTTTTTATAATTTGTACCGTATTGTACAAATATTTGAAAGAGAGAAGAAATAAAATTAAAAGAAATACATCATAGCATGTTGAAAACAGTACATTAGGCACATAAAAATTGATTACAAATTGAAATGCAGTTAAAGTTTATCTTTGTATTTTCTATAAGTCTTGAAATCTTAATATTTTAATTTACGTATATATTATGGTGGTTATAGTAATACAATCAAAACTTAAAAATAAATCAATTATCTAAATTATCTATGCATAGTGAAACATCTTTTCATATAACGCTATTTAAGTTTTTGGAAATTCTCGTTCACGCAACAGCTGCGTGCCGCTATTACCTTACAACTATCGACATTATACCGAATACATCCGCATGAACTGTCAGCGGAACTGAATGTCCAATCGGAATGTTGAAACGACTATTTATAGACAATACGAATGTTACAGTATATGTTACGTTATCGATATATCGCAGTTGATAGATGCAATGTACAGTGTGCGATATATTGCCATCTACAAAATGGATCGTCGCAAACTGCATTCAATTCACTTACTGTAATTGATTAAGCGAGGATCCAGAAGACCTGAGATGTTATTCACTATATATATATATATATATATATATATATATATATATATATATATATATATATATTAGTAATACATAAGTAGTTCAAACAACTGCAGACTCTGAAAGATACTCTTACATAACATACAGACCTATCCACGACAGGCCTCTTAAATCTTTTCACCAGTGTAATCAGTAATAATAATATTTACAAAAAATGTTACTGGTCAAACTTTATTAGAAATTGCATGCTCTTTCTACATGAAGCGTTTAAAATTATGATAGGTTATGCTCTCTCAATGTCGAATCACAGTCCGCCATTTTTAATTGGAAGTGAATGGGAAAAATCTTTCACATACGTGTTTCGAGCTTTATACAAAATACCTTTGTACCAAATTTCAAAACAACTGGCTAGTGCGTTTTGATTAAAACTGCGTACAATCTTTATCGTTAAATCAGAAGCTGAAATCTTGAAACGGAAGTAAAAAGGGGGGGAAATCTTACACATACTCATTTGGCCTTTATACAAGGTACTTTTGTAACAAATTTCAAAACAAACGGACAATGTGTTTGTTTAAGAAACGTACAATGTTACTGTAAATTAGTGACCGCCATCTTGAAACGGAAGCGAATTGGAAGAAATCTTACATATACGTCATTTGGGCTTTAAATACGATATTTTTGTAACAAATTTCAAAATAATCGGTCATTGCGTTTTGCCGAAATTGTGTAACAAACAAACAAACAAACAAACACACACACACACACACACACACACACACACACACACACACACACACACACAAACAAAAATCGAACGGTCGAGTTGAAACAGAAGTCGATTCACTAGTTCAAAAAAATGTACGTCATTCTTTAATCAAGAGATAATTCAAGGAATATTAGAACACTAATACAGTTTCAAAAAAACACTTTGTGAAACTATGTTAGTGTTTTAATTATCTTTGATATCATAGAGTTTCATCAAGTACTTACTGTGTATTCAATAAATAATAAATAAATGATAATTAGTAGTAAAAACGAAGGATCTGTCTTTAATGCACACTTTTTTATGTGTCGTTACCGTCCGTAACACAAAATGTTTATTATAAATTCAAACGAAATTATCTTTTGAAACTGTTTCCTACGTGAAAACTGCAGCCTCCCGCTAAAGAAAATGAACATGTGTTCATTGTAAAACTGAATACATTAAAATATATGTTTAATATTGGTCTTGCATTTCAGAACAACACAGAAGTGAATTGCGGTTAACAAAAAGCAATCCATTCTTTAATCACAAACATATAGGACATATTATTATATAGTATAATAGTACGATAATAAAAGGATTATAGAAACGAATGTTTAAAAAAATAATTGAGTGCAAAATGTGGATTAATGTTTCCAACAGTTTATATGATATAACTGTTTTACATCATTGCCACCACTAGTACAGCATTAAAAAAACCAATAATCTACAAGTCTGATTAACGTGTTTCATTCAAACTTATCTTCCTGACGCTGACCTGCCTCCACCGCATAATTTCTGTATTTTATTTATCTCCTCCCTGTCTCCAAATACCGCTTCGATATCGTTTAGTTTGACCCTTTTCTTCCTGGATCGTGACGAGTTTTCAAATCCACCCCTATCTCTGCTTTGTTTGGGTTTTCCTTCCAATAAATATATTTTTCCCATCAGATTGTTTTTTAAGTTTCCCTGCCGTAGGCTTTCTGCTTCTATGAAGTGTTATGTTTTTTTCGAAATCTCCGTAAAGAAATAAATGTTTTTATTGAAAGAACATTTTGTCTACAGTAAATAACTTATTTATATAAAAACAGAAAAACGTGCTTTGCTTGGTAGTAGAGTTTTATTTTAAACCAAATGATGTATGTTTACGGAAATGTGATAAATTCTAATACATTAGGCCTACAATATATGAATTAATTGTACTCATAGACACGTGGGTCTACCTAACCCTACCTAACCATAGCTTACTCAACATCTGCCAGTGTAACTAACAACTGACATTTCCTTCTCTCGGAAAGTAACTAGTGTTAAAATGGTTACTCAGAAACAAATATTTGATAAAATATTCGATACAAAAACATTTGTTAAAATATGCCATACCTGAACATTTGGTAAAATATTAAGTACCCGAACAGTTGATAAAATACTCGATACCCCATCATTTGGTAAAATATTCGACATCCAAACATTTGATAAAATTCTCGATACCGGATTATTTTATAAATTATTCGATATCCGAACATTTGATAAAATATGCGATAGCCGAACATTTGACAAAATACTCGATAACCAATTATGTGATAAAAATGCAATACCCGAACGTTTGATAAAATTTTCGATAACCGAACATTTGATAAAATACTTGATACCTCATTATTTGATAAAATACTCGATAACCAATCTTTTTATAAAATATGTAACACCCGAACGTTTGATAAAATTTTCGATAACTGAACATTTGATAAATTACTCGATACCTCATCATTTGATAAAATATTCGATAACTGATTATTTGATAAAATACTCGATAACCAATCATTTGATAAAATATGTAATACCCGAACGTTTGATAAAATTTTCAATAACCGAACATTTGATAAAATACTCGATACCCGAACATAGCGAATATAACAAATGTAATGGTGATGCGATAAAACAGAATGGATCGAAAACATTTTACTTACAAAATATTCTCCGTATTATTTGGTAGCTTATGTCATTAAAATCACCTTTTTCTATCGCTGGTTAAGTAACAAAATAATAATATTGTATTAAATAAGTAATCATATTTTTGTTACCCGCCTACATGTTAAACGGTAAAATATAATGATAAAATGTCTTTAATGTAAACAAAATGCAGAAACATTCTCCAAAGACTTTTATTTATAGCTCTATTGAACAACGCTAAACGAAACAATTTGGTGATACAAGGGTTTCAAAAATTAGGTCTACCTGACAAATTTCAAATTCTGTTAAAACGCAAAATATAACCCACTAACACGTAATTTTAAATTTATTTTTGTCGAATTCTCTCTCGAACGCTGAAATAAAACGTAGGCTACAGTTCACGGTCCACTAAACATTCCCCAAAAAACCCTAAAAGAGAAAATCTAAGACGCTACTATTTCAAAAACACTGGCTGCTCATATCATGGTCAAATTTGGGTTTCTATTGCTGTTCATAACTTTAGTGATTAAAGGCAAAAACAATGTACAAGTTATGATTTTGTTCAACCGAGGAATAACGTAACAGCCTATTAAAGGTTTAACACTTTTACTCCAGCTTGTGATAAGCTACTGACAACATGAAATGTCTTATCAACTAATTATAAGCGCAGCACTGTCTAAAAAGTTAATTTGTACGATGTTGTTAATAGAATAATAATCATTAACTGACAAGAATATACTAGACCCAAATAAAACTTATAACAGGTGGATTCTGACATCAACAAACGTTGGTTTTTAATAATTTTTCACTATTTAAAATTTTATTCACGTGTATTTGTTATTGTTGTATGTGTATTGTTTCAACCAGTGCCGAAAATTTAATGAAAATGTACATTCGGTTTGTGAGTACATAATTAAAGTTTTTCTTTAAGATGTTACCTTAAAAAATAAAATCTTGCTGTTTTCGTTTTTCTTTAATCGTGAACCAATAATCAATAAAAGTTAAACGCATTTCGTCGACAAATACACAGCTCTACAAATTTATAATTAAAAACTCTGAAATATTTATTTAAAGTAATACTTTCGAGGTTATTTTTTAAAGGAAATATTTGTTTCAATTTTTACAAAACCTTGGTAAAAATAAAAAATTGTATAAAAACATTTGCTACGATAATGCAACTTTACACTTAACCTCAAACACGGTTTGCGAGCGTTGACATTAAACCGACTGAGACACATGTGGCAATACACGCACATGTCCTGTCTAGCCGGGCTTTTATACTTTATTGTGCCTATCAACAAGTACACTTTCACAATAAGCTACTGTATATATATAAGTAAGTGCAGTATTTACCTCGAAGAGTCGTCATCACCGGGCGCTATGGCCATGTATTGGTCAGACCCTTAACGGCCCATGGCACAACACAGACTGGCTGCGGCGGGACGGTGACGCTGTCACGGTGAAGGTGTTCGAGTGAATGCGCGCGCATAACTTGATAACACTGTGACGTCATGCAACAATGTAATGCACTGTATTAAGTTATTTCACTGAAAACAATTTTAAGCAATATCATTGTATCGACATTAAGCAAATTTCGATGTTTCTGAAGCTGTTTTGTTCCAGGAATGTTTTTTTTGCAGTACGAGCGCTGGTTGAGGTGCAAGTTTTTTTCAATTTGTACGTGGTCAGCCCATCGGACTCCTCGATTAGATCTGAGAACTTTGCAGATCTAAAACCTAATACTTCGAAGGTAATTACCGAAATTACAAAGCAGCGAAACTTATAGACCACAGAACACTTAACAATGTTGTAGAACAGCCGCATGAAAAAAAGTATATAGGCACTAAATGGACTGACCGACAGACGTGACTACTTCTTTTGGAATGCCTGATTGTGTACTTTTTCATTATTATGATTTTATTATTTTTAATAAAAATTTAGACGTTTAATAATCTAAAAGTATAACAATGAATATAATATTTGTGATTCTGAGATTCAAAAATTGTTATAGGCCATTATCATTAAATAATTTAAACAACACAAATTTAGAAAATATACATTTTTAAAAGTAATGAAAAATATTAAAATCATTAAAATTTTACTTTCATTTTCCTCACACACACACACACACACACACACACACACACACACACACACACACACACACACACACACACACACACACACACATATATATATATATATATATATATATATATATATATATATATATAGCCTATATAAGATTTTGACGTGATGGAAAATAGAAGATTTTTCCCGTTCAAAAAACTTCACAGTTAGGCCTGCCAAAAGGAGTAACATTGTTCCATAACTTCAAAAAGTTATTCACATTGTGCGGTAAATTTTAATTTTTGGCTCGATAAGCTATTTAGTACGGTTTTGCAGTAGTTTTTCATGCTTCGTTACTGTTGCCTTGATTTCATCAACACTCGTGTTCACTTTAAGGTCTCTGTGAATATTTTCATTGCGTATTTTCCATGGTGCATTTACTATTATCCGAAATATTTTGTTTTCAATAATCTGAATTTTTATATTACTTCTCTTGGCACATCTCCAAATTTGCAGTCCATAGCTCCACACCGGCTTAAGAACTTGATTGTATAAAAGTAACTCATAACTTGTACTTAATCCGGAATTATATCTAAATAGCCAATACATTTTGTTGATTTTAATCTCAATTCCTTTCTTTTCTTTGTAATGTGTGACTTCTAGTTCAGCTTTGAATCCAAATTCATTCCCAAATATTTACTTAATTTCTGTATGGAATAATTTTTCTTTTATTAGTACTGACACTTCTTTCTCTTTTTTATAAGTAAAATTAATACGGGTTGACTTAGAGTCGTTAAGTTTTATACGCCACATTTTGGTCCACAAATTAACTTTCAGGTTGGTTTTCTGCAGTTTTTCTGTTGCTTCATTAACATTATCGCCAACAGCTGGTATAGTAGCATCGTCCGTAAATGTAGCCACTGTGGTCTCTTCATCCAGTGGCTGATTATTTGTATATAGGGTAGTTATTACCCAATTATATTTATAGCTAATTTGTGGTAGCGAAAGAGGATAACTAATTGTGGCCTATTTTCATTTTATTTAAAAGTATGTCAACCTGCACATATACCAAATATCCACAAAATTTTAGCGAAATTGTTATTTTGTAGCGACATAATAGAGTTAAATCTAATTATTTTAAATTAAGGAAGCAAATTCAACTGCTGTAACTGCGTCTCTAGCTCACAACCTTGAGGTTAAGAGACGCAGCAGACTGACCGGTGCCTTAGCCACATCGACCACCATATATTTTCATAAAATCAGCACATTGTGTACAACGTATGTTCCTACGTTATGTTTATTTTAACCTTATGTTATGTTTAATCTTTAACCTGATTATATATGGACGCACGATAGTTCGAAATCCGAAAATAACGGTAATAAATCAAACAAAACTTTACCGGAAGAAACTTTTTTGTAAAAAAAAGAAAAAAAAGACACGCGTATGTTAATTTAGCTAAGAGAAAAAATATCGTAAAACAGTTGTCGGACTTGCAACTCCCAGTGTGACCATTGGTTTTTATGTCGGCCCTAGGCCTAATTTAATTTGTTCTTCTCTTTGTCTGCGATATTGCCTAAAAGTCGTTCTGCAAGGAAAACATGTTTTCTTGTTTTATTTTTAAAACATACTTTGAACTCTACGAACACAAACTTCACTGCATAATGGTTTTATTATTTTTTTTTTTTGAATTTGTAATGTTTATATAAAATTGTTGTGTACATTATGTATATAAAAGTATATGTAAGGCAGTTATGTTATATGCTTCCTGAAAACATAGGCTACATGTATACACGAAACACTTAATTACTAAAAATAGTGGGTAGTCCTGAAAAGGAAGTATTGAAAAGCAGTAACACTTTTAAGGAAATGTTCATCCTTATTTTATTTAGAACTATTTTACTTATCATTATGTTAAGGGGGACGTGTTAACTTCTCGTCTCTAAAGCATAAATAAAAGCACTATTTAATGGATTCATAATATTCCGTTACATTGAAATTAATGTACATTTACAATCTAGGCCTATAACACTCTTATAGAATTTACCATTAAATAAATAACGGCCTAAATATTAATAAATTGAGTTGTTATCGTTTTTAAGCCTTTCACTGCCCCAGACGTTTTACATGAATAAAAAATTTAATGTTTTTGAAAAAAATTTGGACATATTTTAAGTTAATGAACGTATTTATTAAATATTTTTCAAGTAGATATACACAGTGCATAGTAAGGAAAATGTAGCAAATTTCTTGGTCAGCTGTGCAAGTCAGCTGTGGAATTCACCCGTCCTTGTTCAGCTTCCATCCAAACTGTCCACAACTTATTTAAGGTGAAACTCGCCTCTCCCTATGCCAAAGACAGGCAAACTCAGAAAAATCAACGGCCAATGCGGGGTTCGAACCCGCTTACGCCTAGCACACTATACGGTTTAACCAGTCACGTAAGTCGTTGTTTATTGTACTATTAATTGTTTGATTATATTAAACAACTTATTACATACAGCTTGATATTTCTTTTTGTTCATTTTTTTAAGAAAAAATTGTCAGATCTAAAGAGTGCTGGGGTTGGATTTATATAAAACAGACTTCCTGTAAAACCGGAAGTTGGCACTGAAAGGGTTAGGAGATCGCAGTTGTAAATATAACTGGATTTTCAGTTCGTTGTGTTGAAAGAATGTATTAAAAAGTATATGAAGATTTATTGATTCTATTTTTTTTAGAAAATAAACACAGCAAACGGTGTAAAAATACAAATTTCTTGCACGCGCAGGCACTTAAACTAAAAAAAATGAAAGCATTTCACTGTTTGAAAACAGTTTTAAGTTCCTTCGTTTTTCTTGCACAATAAAACTCTGTAATGTGCACCAACTGCAATAACTGAAGTTCGAAATCAATAAGAACAGTGTTACAGGGTGTGAAGTTATTGCACACATCTTAAAATATAGAAATTATTGATTTTTTTTTTTTTTTATTGAAAAAAGTCGAACACACAGTACTTACATTCAACTCAAATAGGAAACGGGTTAAAAATAGTTTGTTTTTGGAAAGGAGATCAAAATCGTTAACTTTAAACTGACATTTCCGGGACAGACAGACATCTGTGTTTGCACAGATGCGTTACTTGAATAGCCTACGGATATACGATTGTGTATTTAGGTTTTGTTTCACTACAGCCTACAGAAAACGTAACTATTTTATAATAAGAGTAAAACCATTAGACGGATGTTATTACATATTCTGAATGAATATTGCTCGATATAAGCTAAAATTCCATACAGAAAACTTTGAACACCCTTGTAACAACTTTACTGGACAAATTAATGTTCATTTGCGAAAAAAACGGACGGCAACCGGAAGCGGAGTTCAGTCAGTTTAAAGAACGCGTTTGTATTTTTAAATCTAAATAATCAGGCCTACTATAACGGATTCTAGGAACTACTATGTTTAAAAACCGTAACCTAGGCAACGGTAATCTTATTACCGAAAAATAATAAGTTTGAAGGCGTGGTCAACGTGGTAAGGGAACCGGAGAGCTTCAAAACCGAACTAGACACCGCTGAAACTACGCGGAACGGAGCTCAGAGACGCTACTTGACTCTGCTCAGCTCCGTTACGCTTTAAAAGCTCCGCTCAGCATTTGTTGGCCACCAAAACTTATGGTTTGTGATACGGATTAACACGTTTGGGCTTTTAAGTGGTAAATCGAGAATTGAAACGATGAAACGGCATTTAGTCGTAATAACTTTTAACATTACTTCTTCTAAACTTGATTTAAACTTGAAAATCATTCAGGAAAAATTGTACGGAAACATTAAGACGGTTGATTATAAATAAAAATTGTGACAAGTAATATTATTTGCTTACTTTATGTATAGAAGTTACGTTATAGGCCAGGAAGTAGTTAGCACATTATTCACTGATTATTTTATAGGAAGTATTTAGAAGGTAGAACATATCTGACAAGTGGGGAAACGGTGAAAAATAATAGTTTTTGAGTACAATTAAAAATATTTTATTTCAAATTCTGATATGTTTTCTTACAGACATGTTATATCCCCGTTACCAATTTTCCAAAAAACATTTCAGAGAATTATGCCCGGTTGCAAGAGCATCCAATTTAATCTTCCGTTACGCGAAGTGATTTTAAATTAAAATGTTTTCTCTGTTGCAAGAACATTTTTAACAAACCTTTACCTAAAGGATGTTTAAAGCTTCGATGAATTTAATGGCTAGCAAGAAGGCTGTCCGACGAACAGCTGATCAGTTTCAGGTTACGTACAATTGTTTTGAAGGTTATGTGTTTTGTTTACATTGGTTTTTTATTGTTTCTAGTAGCAGGCATATTTTCGTATTTCAAATAAAACAATCAGAAACTATACAGAAATAAAGTATCTGATTTGCAGGAAAATGAACGGTTAATTGAAACTAAAGTTTAACAAAACTGATACTGCAACACTGAAAAACAATAAGCGCTTTTATCGATTGTAAAACATAACCTCTAAAAATATATTTACGTATTGTTTAAACGAGCTGTATAGGTTTATTACTTTAACAAGCGTGTAACGGACCTTTAAATGTTAACTGACGTTCGAGCAACACAACATTCAAACATAGATTAAAGCTTTAAAGCTCTGTTAATTTACAGAGTGTTATTTTAACAGATGTATCTGCAACCGAAGTCTGTGTTTAGTAAGGGCTTAAAATGAATTTAAGTATTAACGAACGTTATTGCAACCGGGACATTAGTGACCAAATTAAACTAAGACGAGAGACAGAAAGACTTTTAATTTTGACATTTCGGATCGTCACGTCATAAATATTTCACGGAAAACAAGTAAACGAGCGTGGAAAGCAAACAGTACACAATGCTAAATACTCGAAGCAAACAAAAAAACAATCCAATAAAAGCAAAAAGTATTAAAACTTGTCCCCCCGTTCACAACTCATACTTAGCACAAAAACAGATCTGAAAACTTCGTGTCGCGGCTTTAAACCAAATTTATTAACTAGTTTTACGACTAAGCAAATCCCGCGAAACTTACGAAAACACAAAGAACAGAACACACTGGACGCAGGACTTGCGGAGAGAAAGTTACGACTGCAACATTTCATTGTCAACCGATCCTTATCCCACGTCTGGCTGTAATCCGACAATTTATACTTTATAAAGAGAAAGTACGGAGATTATGAAAAAAAGTCGGTTTCGAGATGGTTTGATGCCTAGCTGTCTGGTATATATTAAAAAAATAAAATAAAAAGAATACCGCACTGGAGATCGGTACGTTGGGTCAAGTTAGTGACTTCACTGCTCCTAAGTTCTGTTAATTTATGAACAAATTACATAACAGAAAAAATGGAGAATTTTTCTAAATACGGCTTTTGGCGAAAAGAACATGAAGGCTATCATCGCCGTCCACCAAAATATCCTACTTGGGGGGAGGGGAACTAAATCTAAACATTGTTAATACTATACTAAAAACTACAACATTATAGCCACTAAAACTAGATAACATTATTTAAATATATAAACTTAATAAAGAAGGATTAACAGAAATAAAAATTTTAAAACAAAACAAATATTTAATTTAATTAAATTTTAATATTTCAAATAAAATTAATATTTTTTAATATTTAAAAAAATGTATATTTACACTCTTACACTGTTCAACAATACCATAGCTAGAGTAATTCAAAAATATTTATACGACGTACAAAATTAAGAACTCGGTCAGTGACCGAAGAATCATCTTTTAAAAATGCCTCCATAGAGGAACCCAATCCTCACATTTGACGCACGCTTTTGAAACCATCACAGTACAGAAGAATGTGTTTGATTGTGGTGATATCACCACAAAACTGACATGTAGGTGGGTCCCAGTGCCCCATGAGAAATCCATGCGTTAACATTGAATGACCAATGCGGAGACGGGTAACCACCACCTCTTCGAGAAAATATTTAAACATAAAAAGAATGTGGTTTTTATTATTACTTTTAAATTAAATTTACCAAACCGCTCGAGTATTACCAAAAATTATTCAAGCCGTTTTTAGCCGTATTGCGTATCTAAATTTAATGTATTTTTTTAAACAAAAAAACAGAATAAAGATGGCGGTTACCAGTACGCTATATGCTTACAGTAGGCTACGTACTTTCATTCCTTCTGACTTTCTACTGTTACTATTGCACATTGTAGACCTATTGTACCCCTTTCTAGATTCCTGATATGCTCACTTATATCGCCTTCTCCAGTACTAGTCACTTCATAAAGTCTAGGATTTGGACAGCATTCAAGGCGGGTAACCCCTTCCCAATTCTAATTGGTGATTTCCCAATTCAATTTATTATCCAAGTGTTTTCGGATGCTCGCTTTGCTGATTCCTTTCAATTTGTTTACCCCTTATCACGGAGGTTGTGCCTTATTTGGCCAGCTTTTTGTTGTGCGATGAATTCCCGCTAATTCTGTTTGTATTCTCTCATGTTGTTCCCTTAAGTAGTTAAGGAAATTATGTACGCCCCGCATGCCATAGAGCCCTGCTAAAGTATACTGGAAGATTACAAGGTATCCCAGGGCTCCGTTTAGTACACCATTATACCGGTGTCATTCATTCAATCAGCACGGGTAGCTTTTCACTTAGAGTTAGCCAGGTTATGTAGCATTGTGTGTGTGTGTGTGTGTGTGTGTGTGTGTGTGTGTGTCCTGAGTAGTTGAATGAGCGTAGTATGAGCTAGAGATACGGTGGGATCGCTAAGCCCATCAGCTGCTTACTTCAGCTGCCTCCGCCGGAAGAGCACTTATAGGCCACGCAATATAAAGAATTAAAAAAACAACATTCTATATACTGTATAAAAAATGAATAGCATCCAATTTGAACGAAACCAGTCCACTCGAATATAATTATCAGGTCTACAATTACCGACCAAATAATCATAATTAAATAAAGTATAAGAACATGCAAAACGCATCGTTTAAATTTATTAACTTGCATAAACACATGAACCGCGGATTACGTTGTCACATTAATTACTCAATTGACTATTATTTTTAAATGTTGAATTAAAAAAATATGATTTCAACATTTTTGTACATGGCGAAAAATCTTTGGAGCCATACGTCAAAATTAAATTTAAAAAGAGAAATAAAACAATTAAAAAGTACACGTGTCGAACTCGGAAAATTACCGACAGAAGCGAAGCTTTTGTTAATAATATATTTGCTGAATATATAATTGGTTTGTAGATACGTTTATAAATATCTTGTTTTGTTTAAATAAATAAATACGCGAACCTAGCTTAGATATTATTTACTGTAGTTATAGTAAAAGTCACCTGTTTAACATTAAATCGTAGTTTCATTAAACATTAATAAGTTTCAGGTTATGTTGTTAAAAACTACCAATATTAACAACAATTATTATAAACGTTTATATTAATTTCGAATGCATTATAAACGGTTACAACGTGCACGTGTTCTTCAACTAAGGAAAAGCACCGAAACCAAAACAACACAACGTTTTCATATAATTCACGTGTAATGTTATCGAAAAAGAAGAAGAAAAAGAAAGACAGAAATAGATACGAAATTCGTTTGCTCGTTCGTTCCATATTTCCGTTCGGCAGACTTTTTTCTTTTTATTCCTCTCGCCAAAGCTAACATTACAAATTTTTACTTAAAGGATTTTTATATTAATGTTAAAATGTAATATTGTAAAGAACTATTTAATTAATTTTTGTGATAAGTGAATGGCGAATTATTACGGATATGAATTATACATTGTACACTATTTATTTTAGTTGCAATAGTTTTTACAGTAGACAGAAGTACTGATACTGCAATATAAGTAAAGCAATATTTTACTCCACCCTTATAGAATATTAATATAACTTTCATTGCAACTTTAGATTGCCAAAAGGCCAGCTACGTTCCTCGATTCTGTATCGATGCCAGATATATTCTACGCTAGGTCTATAATGTAGCCTATAGAAAGAAGGGTTGTATAGATTTAGAGATTAAGAGATTACTTAAAAGTCACTGTAAAACAAAATACGGAAAAAGGCTGAAAAAATGGTTTTGCAACGTCTTATAAAATAACTAGTTATAAACGTGATAATGTTTCGAACGTCTTCAATGAACAGCTCATGCTGTATGTCAGGCAGTATTTCTGAATGTACTGGACCGATATCCAGAAAACTTTATTTTTGTTCTGCAAGAAGTTTAAGAAAATACAAACATATTAAAGCTACAGTTGACGCAGTTTAACTGAACTTGACCTTACTCGAGGGAAACCATTATATAGGCTATCCTACTGAAAATAATAAGCCTATTTCCTTATTTATTGGCCCGCAACTTAGTCTTTTAAAGCCGCATTATTTTACAATTGCACAGATAGATATTTTCTGTATGACTAGTAAAACTTCCATCAGAGCAAGGACGCGCGCAGCTAAGCACCGTCAACTGTATTCTTTGCATAGATAGACTATATAAGTAATATATTATATAACACTTCGTCCTTTTAAGAAAACATAATTAGGTAGACGTTAACCTCAAATACGGATAGGGCCGTCTTCGGTATTTCAATAAAAAGGTAAAATAAATTTTGCATATTTTATAGCAAATTATAAAGTAAAGTCAACAACATTTTTTTTGAAGTATAAAATTGTGAAATACGAAAAGTAACTTTATTTTGTTAGTTTTTAATAAATTTGCTTGCACCAACAAAGCAGTTGCGATCCAAGATGAAGATAAAACTCATTTGCCTCGACGGACGGACATAAAATTAATAATGAATAACAACGATAAGGTTTTAAAGACTTTGAAATAGAATAACCGGCAGGGATTCAAATGGGACTTAGATTTGATTGAAACTAGAGGAAGGGATAATACAACTGCGGTCAGTGAAACTAAACCTCTTGAGTATTAGTTTAGCAGATTGATGCCTTTAGTAACATGACTAGCTCATTCTGATGGAGGACCGTAGGGTTCTGGAAACCAAAAACCCCTAGCTTTCTACCAGCAAGAGCTCCACAATCATTAATTGTATGTCATGCAGTTTTCTCCTGTTTCCTGCACAACCTACACACGGTTTCTCTGTGGAGCATCTATCCTGTTCATGTGAACCTTCGGACCACAGTGCCCAGTAATGAGCTCCATGACTTTCCTGAGTTGTACTCTTCCCAAAACGTTTGCCGCCCTTTAATCCCTCCATATGGAAACCTGCTTTAGAAGCTCTTACTATGGGAATGCCCAAGAAGGTTTAGCCCAGGAAGGCAAGGACTTTAGCATCATGCCTGCTGTTGCTTATTAATCCACCTATTAATAGCAGGCCTGGCCAAACACAAAGATCCATGGGACTTAAACAAAGATCTATGTCATTAGGTCTTTGCAGCGAATATTTAGGATCAAAACATTTTTTCCTCATGTTGGCTTTGTCTTTCATTATAGAATTTAAAGGCGTTAGCATTGAATATAAACGGACTAGACGTACAGCCAACATTATAAAGAGCGTGCTCGAAATCAGCGGCTAAATTCCAAGTAATTGGACTACCTGCCGCAACGAACACTGTAAGACAGAGGGGAGGCGTTCCAGCAAATACACAGTAGTATTATCTATTCAAACTTATTTGAACATTCTGCTGCAAGATGCCACCCGCAGCGATGATAAGGGTTTTCGTTCTACAACATTTAAATGCAATAGCGCTAGCAAATCACGCATTTGTTTGCTTGCATAAGAACTCAAAGTAAGTTCTTTAAAGCATATACAAAAACAAACATTTCGTTTTTCATGGTAGCTAACATTAAATATTCAAGTACCGAAATCAGACAAGGCTCTCATAATTTTCTTGTTGCTATTATTTAATTATATTTCCATTCCAGTTTTTATAAGAAATACAAAACCTGTTTGCTGATTCAAGTCCTTGTATAAAATTTTAATTTATGACTTAATCCTATAAACATTTAACTTTCAATGTAAATTTATTTGTTCTGTCCGAAATAAATTCATTCCGAAGATTCCACGAACGGTCTGAGTTGCACTTCTTCAGCAATAAAACCGTGTTTATAAATTATATATGTTTTGAAATTAATTATTACGGCCTGCACTAGGAAAACAAAAATATTTAAATCGTTTTAAATCTATCGCGAGCGCGGAGAAATCGCTTTAAATAATTGTGTAATTAAGGACAGTCGGACATGTGAACGGGTCCAGGTCTGCTAATTGGAATGTTAAATACGCAAGCTTAGCATTCCTCTGGATAGAGTTTAATTGGAGCGATCATTAACTGTAAGCATATTAAAAGTACTGTACTTAATTAAATGCAGTCACGTCTTTAATGTCGTTCGATTCCGGGTTCATTCACGAGAGGATCGGTACATGTCACTTTACTTATATGAGACTGCGAGGTAAAACGGGCGTGATGGAAGCGAAAATTCAAAATATAATGTTATTGTACGCATGTTATTGTGCGAAATTATTGAAATAGAAATACGAAAGGTTATTAGTTTTTGACGCATTGGAAACTAAAACATTTAATTTATGGAGGTGTTAACGATATCGATGTTGAAACGCTAAAAATATTTCTGTAAATTTTTAAAAGTTTTTTTACTATTTTTGAACTGATAAATGGATTTTTCTCGATAAGACAAAGTATTACAAGATAAATTTTGCCAAGATTGAATCGAACCGGATTGAGAATAATATAACTAGAGTTCTCTCTCTCTCTCTCTCTCTCTCTCTCTCTCTCTCTCTCTCTCTCTTCTCTTCTCTCTTTTCACTAATTTATCTATATATCGATTTTTATAATAGTTGCATATATATATATATATATATATATATATATATATATGTGTGTGTGTGTGTGTGTGTGTGTGTGTGTGTGTGTGTGTGTGTGTGTGTGTGTGTGTGTGTATTTGCATGTATATAAATAATGAAAGCGATAAAAACGAAAAGCTATGTACGTTTATCGCCCGAGTTAGTTTAATCATGTTAGTTGCTTTAATAGCTCATTTTCGAAACGAACGTTGCTAATGAAACATTAATCGACCAGTATTGTATTATGTGTTAATAAACATGTAAAGAACATATGGAACTAGGGGAATCACCGGCAGAAGTTAATCTTTTGTTAATGATATCTTTGCTGAATATATAATTAGTTTGAATATATGTTTACAAATAATTGGTTTTGTTTAAATAAATAAACACGTGAACTAGCTTATATGTTATTTACTACAGTTGTAGTAAAAGATCAGCTGTTTTATATTAATTCGTAACGATCAGCTGATTTCATTTATTAGCTTAGTTTCGGGTTATGTTGTTACAAACTAGCAATATTAACAATAATTATTAATAAATGTTTATATTAATTTCGAATGTAATATAAACGGTTACAACGTGCACGTGTTCTTCAACTAAGGAAAAATACCGAAACCAGAGTAACACAACGTTTTCATATAATACACGTGTACTTTTATCGAAAAGGAGGAAGAAACAAGGAGACAGAAATTTGTTTGCTCGTTCGTTCCATATTTCCGTTACATTCTTCTTCGGTAGACTTTTTTCTATTCACTCCTCTCGCCATAACTAACATTAGAAGCTTCGTTCCTAAAAAAATAATCTTTGATTGGGAACTGGTTTAACGTTCCCAATAATCCAATAATCCAGGACATAAATGGACAAATATCTTCGTGTAGTAAACTGTCCTGAACAAGAACATTAATTCATTTACTTATTGAAGTCTTGGAGAAGTCAGAATTGGCTAGATGTTACAATATTCGGGTTTCGGTTCAAACATATAGACATGACTTTAGTGGAAAACACAAACTACTTTGGGGACGCTAACTTTACCGCCGGTGAAAGCAACAAGAAAGTTCCCCTATCTGCAGGCAAAATCTGTGCAAACAAATCAAAGGAGCTTTTTTATTTTTAAAGCAGTAAGAGTGCTTTAAAGGTAACTTGAGAAGTGTCAGACTAAAATTTATATGCACCGATCATTTAAACATAATACTTAAATGTAAGGCTCACTTGTTTGGTGGTAGGCTGTACACAGTTCTTTTGTTACAAAGAAATTTAAACGAATGACTAATGTAAAACGTTGTGTATATTTACAAATATTAAAAGAAATTGTTAATATTGTGGTGAAGAACGTATAAAAATTGATATTATATATATCGTGTCGCACACGCTCGCGCACACGCACACGCGCGCACGCGCGCGCGCACACACACACACACACACACACACACACACACACAACATTATATTGTAAAAATTAAACAAAACGCGCGCTCGCTTACGCGTTTGTGTGTGTATGTGTTAATTTAAATTGATACCCAAAACACTTGTACAGACTTGTACATACGCAACCCAAAATTCATGTACCCGCGCCAAAGAAACGCTGGCGCTTCTTGTACAAATCACAGCTCGAAGTTACATGATTTATATCAGAATGATTCTACATAAAAGAAATTTATATGCCAATGAAAGTGCTAAAGCAATTCTAAAGAAATGTAAAGTAAATTTATGAAGATATTCAAGTGTGAAGCGATAAATCGTGCAGAAGTCTATGCGTAGGCTCTAAGTGTTTTGCTGGAAGTAGCCTATCGATGGAAGGCGCAGAACCCGGGCGACAAGTTCCGTTACATCGACAGAAGAGCTTCGACAACTTAACTACAGGATAAGTTATTATAACCACCGGTGCACCCACGTTTCCTTGATTAGTGAGCACGTCTAAGAGCTTTTAATGTCTAAGGATTAAAACTAGCACAAGAAAAGATCTAATACGCAATTTGGTTTTTAAAATTTTGTTTTTATAACGATTGATAACTGAAATGTAAAAGTTTCAATTCCATATTTTGTCGAATTTCAGTGTGTTCTTTGTTCGTAATTTTTTAACCCATATCTTTTGTGGGGAAGAAACGACAGGTTTGTTTCATTAGGAAGAAACAATAACTATGATCAGTGTTAACAGTAAGGGAGAAGCAACGGGAGCAACTGCAGCTCGAACTAAGAACCTGTAGCTGCGCAGTTAAGTGACGCAGTAGACTGACCGATGTTTTAGCCACTTCTACCATCTTTGAATTGAACAATATATTGAAATAATATTAAATTTTACTGAACGTTATAAAACATTTTGATTAACACAATTTTTAAAATAGTCTATTAATTAAAAACACAGAGACAACTTACGTAAAAATTTGAACTATAATATGTGCACTTATTCTGAGCTTGTATAAAACAGGTGTTAAAAACCATAGTTAGCAAAAATCGTTATCTAATGAAATCTTGAACGATCGTATAAAAATGGCGGTCATTTTTATTTCTAAAAAAACGTAATTTTATATTTTACATCTTTTAAAATCCGATTGTTTTACAAATTTATTCAGGTTACATTGTTGATTATAAATAGCGCCTGGATCTTTATTTAAATAAATATTTTGCATCATCATCATCATTATTATTATTATTAAAATTGTTATATTATTAAAATAAATTTAATTATTCTATATTCTCTTTCATTAAGTCTGCGTGACACATGCGCTTGTCGCTAAAAATAAGCTCTAACGAGATCCATAACATTTTCCTGAATTGTTCCCTAAGAGGTACAAAAACAAAATTCAAAGTAATTTGTCTCGCGAAAATGGTGTCAGTAAAAAACATGTAGAAAAACTTAGAAAATCAGCCTAACTTAACAAAACTAGTTACTCATATATTTCTGAAATTTATGACACAAACATAAAACTCGGATCATTCTATATATTACTTTCATCAAATTTTAAACAATCTCTTAATGTAAAATTACTGAATCCGTTAAAAATTGATTACAGAATGTTGAAAAAAACGTGTCATTGTTTACTTAACCAATATCAGAAACGTAAATTAAATATTTTTTAAAGTTGTAGAAAACACGAAATTATCAAACGAACAACAAATAGTAGAAAACTCGTGTTAATGGCATTGCAATGCAGCACGAGATGCACTTGTGTCGTCCCACAGACATCTGCAGCCCATTATTCTTCATCAAGTCTAGAGTCTTGCAGGAAATTGCTTGGCTGTTCGACTCGAACGCTCACATTTATTGATATGCAGTTCTGCGTATTATTACAGTTTAAATTGTCATTAACTAAACTTAGAATAAGAAATGTATATGTTAATGACTTTCATAATTAATTACAGATTTTCCAAGATTGACTCAAGGACCGTAAACTTCATTACAAAGTTGTTACATTGACAAGAGTACTGATTATTCATATAGTCTATTATAAAATCTTCTGAACCGATTTTGTGAAATTCTGTCGGCTCTCTGGTTTTTGTCTCTAGTTCCAGAACCAAAATAGTTTGGTATAAATAAAATTTTATATATATATATATATATATATATATATATATATATATATATATCTGGTTGTGATGTTGGATTTTGCGGGACGCCTTATACGAGGAACATGTTTATATTGATATATAACGGTATATTTTGCATGTCGCAAGTCTCATATTATATTAATTGTAAATTAATAAACTACAAAGACGTTTGACAGATTTTTGAATACGAAATGAATAATTAATCTAATTTTTGTAGTTATATTAAGAGATCAGTTGTTTTATATTAATTCGCAAAGATCAGCTGATTTCATTGAACGGCTGATATACCATAAAATGTTTTAGGTTATGTTGTTAAAAACTAGTTATGTTAATTTGTCGTTTATATTAATTCGTAACGATCAGCTGTTTTTATTGAAAACGGGTGATAGGCCTTAGTAAGTTTCAGGTTATGTTGTTAAAATCTAGCTATGTTAATTTGTCGTGTTTTCGAACAAATTATCGTAATTACAATAAAAAAATAAAAATAAAAGATAATACATGATTTTTAGTTTTGGTTCAACAACAGAATTTTTTCTTATGAGGTACGTTAAGGTTGCTGCTTACAAAACGCATCCTTACACCATTCCCGAATTGCAAGGAGAAATCAAACGACGTGTTGCTGTAATTTTTCAGCAAACATTACAACGTGTGTTTAAGAACATGCAACGTCGTATTCACTTGTGAATCACATAATGAGGCCCAATTCCAACAGCTTTTACAACTAAGTCATATAAAGTAACTTTCTTATTTCCACATAAGGTTGAGTCACTTCGTGAACACACTGTACATAATTTAATATGCAATAACGAAAGCATTGAACCTCTTTGAATTAAAAATGCTTTATTTGATGTGTAGTGATTAAACATCAATACGAATAATGAATCTCCTTTTACCGATTGATCGACGACGATAATTTATCTAATTGCAAATGACTAAATATACAACTCGATGAAACACGTGTTTTGAAATTATTTCAATAACTAAAGGGGAAAATATTTCAGGTTGCCGCCAATAAATTTCTAACTATATCGTTAAATTACATAATTATAATTTAAAAACGTTGCTGGCATACAAATCAATAGGTTATGAAAGAGAGCTCTCTGTCTGTCACGTCCAATGCTCACAGATCCGGATCACAGATTAAGTGTTGATTCCTGTCGTCAGTGATTGGCCGAATGACTGGCGAAACTGGTTCTCACGTCTGCGAACTGAATGCAATCTGTGACAACTCTCTCATAATAGCGAAATAGCGAACAGTCTGACAGTGTTTCTACGCGATTAAAAAATTATAAACACTGTATTCATGCGCGTGCTTAACTAGCGCGATAAAAAGTCACGCAAGATAATCTTCTACACCTTCAGCAAGAAGATACGTGACTATTTGTGTAGCTCTTAAGTGATATAATTCATGGTAAATGTAATGAATAATTAGCGCTAATATCCAATGCAGGTCTGGATCTTCTACATTCCTGTTTGGTTCTAAACATGTAAAAATATCGCTTAACTATAAGGCAATACAGCTAAATATTTATAGATTTGGGATCCCTTGATACTAGACGTAAAAAAGCAAGGCATTGTGAGAAGATTAATAGGGAAATATGCAGTGTAGGTTGTTTTGGATTTTTCGGTAATTTTTTTCTCTAAACGCTTTATTATGTACCTAAAATCAATTATCCAAAATATTAGAGCAAGGAAAGTACGACAAGTACGCTAAAAATCGAAAATAAATGTGACCCGCATAACCTCAAAAATTAGTGACGCACGAAAATAGATAACGTGTTTTTGATGACTAAAACAATACAAATACCTTTATTTAAAAAAAAATTACTGAATGTACCATTATGACACAATTGTTGAGTGAAGTTCTGACATGATTGTTAAGTGAAAATCTAACTGTCACGATTGTTGGGTGAAGAACCTAACTGAACACAGTTGTTGATTAACCGAACGGACTCGATTGATGGATGAAGAACCTAACTGACAAAGATGTTGGGTAGAAAAGATAACTGACACGGTTGTTGGGTGAAAAAACTATTTAATAAAGGGATGCCATTTTAACAACATTAATTGATAGCGCCGGTGAGCAGTAAGTCGGCAGGAAATCTAGCATGTTCTATGTAATGTAAACAGCAATGACGTCACAAAAATATAGTTCCATAAAAAACAAGTTAAAATCTTAAGTAATCAAAAATTATTTACAAAAATTACAAAAATTATTTACCGCGGGTGAATATGTGTTAATTGGATAATAAGGTATATAATAAAAGAAAAAAAAGAAAAAATCACTATTTAAAGACTTTTTTGTTTTTGTGTTTGGTTTTTGTTATTGTAAGGTGAAAAGCACATTGAAGCTATTATCGCCTTCCTAAATGTAAGTGTGAGTGTAAAGTATTAAAGTCGTAAGCGTAGTGTTGTAAGTGTAAGTGTGTGTTAGACTCGGGTACCTCGAGGCACGTCTAAATCCTCTCAATAGGTGCAGCTAGTCTGCACCCCCTGCGGGGAAAACAACCTGCACTGCAGAAATACCAAATAATATAAATAAGTGCATACAACTCCTTCTATACTGTATACTGTATGGAAAAACTGTGAAACTGCACGAGAAACATAACAATAAATAATATTCATACATTTCAAAATAATGAACTATGTAGCATGAGAAATGATTATGTACACAAAGAAGTAATAAAAAGTAGTGACGAAAAACAGGTGCAAATATATTATTGTACCTCTGCTTGTGGAATAACAGAATGTTATAATACAACAGAGTTTACAGTAAAGCCAGGAGTAACTTTGTTGGAAAAATGGGTCCTTGAATAATTGTATGCCTAGGATCAACCGTATCGTTTATTAGTTAATAAACGATAGAATTTCGGTATTTTTCCAATGTAGGCTGTTTTTTTGATTTTATACCTTTCAATAGTGATTTTTTTGATTTTTTTTCATTTTATACCATACTATATAACTAACACATATTCATCTGGTGAAAATATTTTTTTTAGATTGCTTACGATTTTAGGTAATTTTATTACGGAACTATATTGTAACATCTTACTATTTACATTGTAATATATTAAATTTTATTCACGGATTTACCGATGTGCATTACTATTAATTGTATGCTCATGCGCGTTACACATTCTAACAGCTGTTAGTGAATGTTAAAGTTTATTGATTTCTTCGTTTGTTCGTTCTTATATTGAAAACATTGTTAAAATGGCGTCCGTTATTTGTGAATTTCCCAAAAACCGTATCAATTAGGATATTGAGTAAATTTTTAATAAAGGTTCTTTTATTGTTTTAACGATCAAAAACACACGCACTTTCGTTCGGCAGCAATTTTGAGGTTATGCGGGTCACTTTTATTTTCGATATTTATCATACTTTAGGTGCTTTTCGAATTTTTATATTTTGAATTATTGCTTTTGGGTGTGTAATAAAGCGTTTCAAAGAAAAAATTACCGAAATATCGAAAACAATTCACATTGCATATTTACCGAAATTTCTTGTATTCATATTTATTTCTGCTGACGGACAAAGTCTTTCATTTCAGCAATTAGATTTATAACTTCAGATGTAGCCTATGATAACATGATAAGGTAAGTATCTACGCGAAATTATATAGGCTGTCAGTAAATCTGTAGGCCTATTATAAATGTAACAGAAGAGAATAGCGCCCTGAAAAAAGCAAGACATCCGCGTTCAAGAGCTATGATAGACGATGTTGTAACTGTACTTACATTTGATGAAGATGTATTTTTTGAAGTCGTACTTTAAAGCTAAAGTCGTCCATTACCTGAAACACAGAAATAATACTTAGTATAAAATGGATATATATATATATATATATATATATATATATATATATATATACTGTTATAAATATACCCTATAGCTGACAAACATTAGGCTTAAACATGCTTTCTTGCATTCAGAAAAATGATTTGAAATAAATTTAAATTGAACTTCTAAGCGCCTAAATAAATCGTTTATTTTTGCTGTTTAAAACACTGGAATCAGGTTTTAGTCATATACAAAAATTTATTACTCAAGCTACTGCAACAAATTGGAAACAAAAAACATTGTACTTCTAATGTAAGTTAAAAAAACGTCTGTGTGACTTTATTCTAGAATACGTTAGAGGCCTACTCTTGTTTTATTGACGACTGTGAACAAATGATATATTTAGAAAAAATATAAGACGATTTTGAACATTTAAACCGTATTTTCTGATTCATGACACCTTTGTTCTTAATTGTGTTCTGAATTTGAGCGAATTTAAAGCGACTTTGATGAAATGCAAATTTTTGATATGTTTCGTGCATTAGTGAGTGCGCGTGTGTGTGCGTGTTACTAATAAAAAAAATAAAAATAGGTCTATTAGTTTAGTTTCTAAAAATATACAACATACGGACAAACATTCAAATAAAAATTACTTCTTTAGATTACTGGGCCTAATATAAAATTCTAAGAGAAATTTTTCTCTGCCATCTTCATATTGTATGCTCTGCATACAAAAACATTTGAGTATAACAAAAATATTTGTTTATGAGTTTATTTTTAAACAATTTTATAATCTTAGGCCCTTCATGTGATTATCCACATTTTGTAAATTTATTTCTAATATCTATGACGAAAAAATTTTAAATTAACTTCAAATTTCTGTTAAAAAATATTATAGAATAACCTGAAATACGAAATCCAACTTAAGCAAAACTTTTATCTATTTTAGTTTGGAACTTGCCATACTTACGCCTGCTCATAAATAATTTAAAATCACTCAAGTTTCGACAGACAACAGATCTGATCTGGCTCGTCGCCAAAACTAAGCATCACAATGGCGCAGATTGGCACGTGTGATCAAGTAGGCATTGTTTCACACAATATTTCCATGTACATGATACGGCCGTATTGTGTTAGAACATGCTAATTATTATAGTTAATGTCGTAGCAGATGAACACAAGGCGCAACGACCTACCGCACACTCCTTCGCATTTTAATTGCGTGGCGTTAAAACACGCACAAAATTGATCCAACGTTTTTGAAATTTCTGTTTGAACACTACTCAAGGATTTTATTTTGATAAAAATTATTTGTGTGGTTTTAAAACGACCAATCCCGTAATACTTACGCCCGTTGCGTGTATTTCTCTTGATTCTATTTAGTGTTCGCATGGATTTTAACTTCAAATTGTTTGTCACCTGTCCCTGTGCCACTAAAATATAAAGTAATGAACATAACCTCAAAATTAAGGTAAAAATAATCAGCTGTTTTGTAAAAATATTATTAGAAGAAAACCATAACGCGTATAGCAAAGAACGAAAACGTTTTGAGGTTATTACAGTATCCAGGAATGTTAGTACACTTATATAGTTTCACAAAAATTCTTTTTTATTCCGTGACATATGTTTCGCCATGAGTCATCTTCAGATATTGTGAAGCTAAAAATTATAAACTATACTTATATACTAATACAGTTGATGTTCAACCTGGAAGTGAGAGGTAATGAAAGGAAGGATTGACAATGTAAAATGGTCAGTGAACAGCATGTTGGGAAAACGGATCGAAGTGTGTTCATTTAAATTAAAATTACGGTCTTATGAATGAATAAATATTACCATAATTTCTAAATTATTTAGTTTTATACTGTTTTTGGTTTTTATGGATTACAGTGATATTGCTCAAATTAAAAAAACGACCAGATTCTAACAAATGATTCGCAAAATTTGAGTCATTTTTTTTGTACTTGCAACAATTGAAATTTTCTCTAACACAATTTTTTATACCTCTTCCAGATTGTCCTACATATTCACAAGGGCACTCTTCCCAGACAAGTTTATATACACCACTGTTTAGTAAAAGATGTAGTTTCTCCTTATTGGTGACAATGTGTTCAATGTATAGTAAACAAGTGGCCTGTAATTAATTTTATCTAAGATTAAATTTCTAATTTCATAACTTATATTGCCTAAAAATGGATTTTTACAATATTTTTGTATTTATGTAGTTCACGTATTTACAATGCATAACATACTAATCGCTAATGCTTCCTGCTTTAAAAAAAAATGTAAACTTCAACCCCTCTCCCTTTCTCAAGTTTAGGGGTTCTCATCGACCTTCTTACGAGGTACAATGTCAATCCTTTCATTCTTTACCTTCTCCCTTCCAGTTTTAATATCAGCTGTATTAGTATATAAGTACACATTATAATTTTTAGCTTCACCGTGTCTGAAGATGCCTCACTTCGAAACATTTCTCAGTGAATATAAAAGAATTTTTGTGAAAATAAAGAAGTGTTCTGATTTTCCTAGATATCATGCAGTTTCACCAAGTACTCGTTATTACAGTAGCCTATTACACCACACACACACACACACACACACACACACACACACACACACACACACACACACACACACACACACACACACACACACACACACACACACACACACACACACACACACACACACACAC
Organism: Callitettix versicolor; assembly: GCA_022606455.1. Taxonomy (NCBI): domain Eukaryota; kingdom Metazoa; phylum Arthropoda; class Insecta; order Hemiptera; family Cercopidae; genus Callitettix; species Callitettix versicolor. Next base: position 41,570,990 of record CM040189.1, read on the forward strand.
ACACACACACACACACACACACACACACACACACACACACACACACACACACACACACACACATATACACATACTACCGCGCGCGCGCTCACACAAATTTATATTAGAAGAGAGAGAGAGAGAGAGAGAGAGAGAGAGAGAGAGAGAGAGAGAGAGAGAGAGAGAGAGAGAGAGAGGCAGACAGAGACAGAGACTGGTACGAAGAGATTAAACTGCTACAGCGAGATTCCGCTTAGTTTATCGGCCGAGTGCAGCGGATTAGCTCAGTGAATGCTTCTAAATGCATTTCCAGACAATAATTCCTTCAGCACAAAAGCGGTGCAAACTCATTAACTCATGGCGATGATATTCTCAGCGACAAATTCAGGAGCATGCGCGTACTTTACGTGCCTCGGCATTAAGTCTACAGCACTTGCGGAACTTAAATTATTCATACTGTCTGTGTGTACTACAGTAAGTACACACAGGGTCTTCCAATAAAACTAAAACGAGCACAACATTCTATAAATATAAATCCTTTCATTATTTTGTAAACTATAATTATGTACATGCACTTTTTCTGTTTAAAGTCGCCTAGTTGATAGCATACTGGGCTTTCACCCCGAGGACCCGGGTTCGATTCCCGGCCAGGGCTTGGCATTTTCATACGCTATACATCATCCCATCGTCTGCATTAGCCCAAGTCTGCACAATAGTCGGACGTTAAACAAAAAAAAAATAAATAAATAAAATAAATCTGTTTAAAATTAACAAAGATATTATTTATTATTAATTGTAGTCAAAGATTATTAGGTTAATAATCAATACTTAAAATATAAATTCATGTTATTGAACCAAAAATAAAAATCATGTGTCATGTTTTCTCTTACTTTTTTTTTATTTTAATTACGATAATTTGTTCGAAAACACGACAAATTAACATATCTAGTTTTTAACAACGGTTTAAAAAAAACTAGCTATGTTAATTTGTCGTGTTTTCGAACAAATTATCGTAATTAAAATAAAAAAAGGAAGAGAAAACATGATTTTTATTTTTGGTTCAATAACATGAATTTATATTTTAAGTATTGATTATTAACCTAATAATCTTTGACTACAATTAATAATAAATAATATCTTTGTTAATTTTAAAAGATTTTTTTTTGTCTGCATTAGCCCAAGTGTGCACAATAGTTGGACGTTAAACACAAAAAAATTAACGACAGTACCTGAAACTTATTGATCTTTTAATACAACTACCAAAATTAAATTAACGACTCATTTCGTATATTTTTACATCGGTCAGACTTCGTCGTACTTCCCATAGTATAGTGGTTATGACGTGCCTTACACACGCAGGTTTCCCGGTTCTATCCTGAGCGGAAACACAGCAAATATAATTATAATTAATTTAATATGAGACTTGCGACGCGCAAAATATAATATTATATATCGATATAAATTTGTGCACTCGAATCACGCAAAATCTAGCATATTTTGTCCATGCTAGAGACAATATACGCGTATGACAAACAGATTTAAGTATATACTCAAATAATATAACATGATGAACATGCAGTTATGTAGTTTAGTAGTTTGAAATTTAAAAATCTGAAACAATTTGTCAGTTAAGAAGGGAAGTAGAAGCGGCAAACTACAATAAAAGTTAACTGCAGGACCCTGTAACATATAAATTAGCGCCCTAAATAATAACTGTAATAATTTATGATAATAAATTAACACCAAATGAAGTGGCCATTAAATTACATTAATTGATTTTTTTCTCTAAAAATCATTTTACGACAAATTTTTAGTAAAAAAAGTATAAAAATGAACGACAATGTTTCTGAAAATCAGCCCTTAAGTAGGAATTAAAACGTAGTGTTTACTTATCAATGTCATAAAAACATGTTTCGTTAATTGTCTACGAAAACAAGAAAACTGGCCTGATTTATCAAAATCGATTTACCAGGTTTTGAACTATGCGAAGATTTATAATTTTCTAAAGACAGTTTACGAAACTTGTAAAGAGAAAATGTTCCTGTCGTTTTCTGTTGTAGAAATTAGATATCGAATTGAATTTTTTTGGCGAAACATTGAATGTGAGAATTTTTCGCATGAACCGATACAAAAAAATGAAATGAAATTTCCCATTAAAGTTTCTTGGGAATTTTATAGTTTTAGATATTACAACAGAGCCTATGTTTGTGAAACGCACTATAAATATTTTAGCTAAGAGGCCAGACATTGCGTTCAGTTTTCACTGCACATGAAAATATCTGTAATTTATTCCATACAAACAATAGTGTGTTGTAAATGCAAAAGCTATTTGATTTTTAGTTTGTTTGTGCTGTAGATCGAATAGTTTCAGCAATTTTTATTAGTTTAATGTGTGATTGGAACAATTTTTAATTTGAAAACTAAATGTTAGAAGCAGTGTCATAAAAATGATTTAATTCTCTGAAAATAAATACAGTAAAATGCAAAAAAATTACTTCAAAAGATTGTTTTAAAAAAATGAAAAAAGAGGAAAATCCTATCACGATCTCTACCTCATACCTCTAGCTCATACTATTTTCATTCTACTATTCAAGACACACACACACACACACACACACACACATATATATATATATATATATATATATATATATATATATATATATTCACTACTCTACATAACCTGGCTAACTCACAATTGTAAAGGAACCCGTGCTGATGGAGTTAATAACACCGACCGACTTAGTGGAGTATCAAACGGAGCCCTGTGAAAACTGCCAACCTTCCAGTGTGCCTTAGCCTTTACGCATGCATGCGGGGCTCTGTGTGGTCGGGCATAACTTTCCTAGATACTCACAGAACAACACAGTAAGAATGTAAATACAACGCGCGGAAACTCACTGCACAACAAAAATCTGGTCACGTGGGGTACACGCTCGGTAATAAGGGGGAAATGAGGGGGGGAGTTAGCAGAGCGAACATCTGCTTACACCTCAATAACAAATTGGCACGTCACCAATTAAAGTAGAGGAGTTACCTACCTTCGCATCCTTTCCAAGTACCAGACTTTATAAAGAAAGTAGGACTGGCTAAAGCACTGTAACTGAGCATATCACGAATATAGAAAAAGGAGCACAATATATCTGCAAAGGTAGCAGTGCAATAATCGTTCATTTATTCAAGGAGAGGCAAATCTGAAAATCCCAGTTTGTCGAATTTTCTTATGAATGTATGCAGATTAAAAATTAAGTGTGCGCGCTAAATTTAATAAATTTGAGGGTTTGAAAAGTGTCAGCCAAATCTGTAATAGGCGATCGTTCAAATAAACACATCATTTAGTATCGGCTGAGGGTTAGGGCTTATGAATTCCAAAACAAACTCGCGAAGCTTTATTTCAGTTTCAATTTGACCGAAACGCAGGAAAATAACGCGCACCACATATCTGATAACATAAAAACTGGTTTTCAAAACAAAAATCTAGATCAATGTTCGCGCAGAGACAATAAAAGCCTAATGGCCGCGGCGCTTCAGATAACGCCTTATCAGCTCCACTTATCTCGGACTTGACTTTGTAAATCAAGCCAATAAGCCGCCTCAACGTCGCCTCTATTATTGTGCATTAACTGCTAATACAAGGTCCTGTCTTCGTGTCTCACCACTGTTTAGTTTAAAGATTGCAATCGTTCCACTCCGTTCCCTAACTCGTCATCATTTTTGTTTTTGAATGAACAAACCTGAAATCATAGTATAAAAAATTGCCACGGGTAATTGACATAGTGTTTAAGAAAAAGTAAACAATGATAAAAAACGTACTAAAATGATAACTCTTATGAGAGATATGTGAGCGCTCGCCGATGATGGCATCTTGCGGCATAGATAATAGTACTATTTTCACAAACTTATCCACCTTCTGTATTTGCAGCTTGAAACGTTCTTAGCAGATACTCGTATTCTAATTATCCTAACTTGTAGGCAGAGTGGCTACCAAATGCGGATCGGACTTGCGATGAGCGGATTGTTCGGCCACTGAAAGCGTAACGGAGCTGGGTGGAGTGAAACGGCGTCGCTGGGCTTCACTCCGCGTAGCTTCGACTTAGGCTAGTCGAATATAGAAAAATATAACAAATCCAGATATAATTAAAAACAAAATTATTCGGATGATAATAAATGCGCTCTGGTACATAGGAAATGAAAATATTCATAGAGACCATAGAGTGAATACAACTGATGATGAAATCAAGTCAGTAGCAACGAAACATGAAAAACGACTCCAAACCAATATTAATGCTAGTGTCCAGTATATTCTAGCACATAGGACTAAACCCTTCGACTTCGTGTAGTGATGAAGCTAAAAGGCTTTAGCTGACAACCAGTGCCATTCAGTTGAACGTCATCTAACACAAAGTGAACTATTTAAGTTACAACTATTAGATAAGTTTGTACTTAGTTGTAGTCCTCAATAAAAAAAACTCAACAAGTGTAATCATTTGAAAACGTTATGTTGGCCCGAAAATGTCTACTTTAAAACATTTGTATTGGACGAGTTTGTTTATATAATATGCCGAAAACAAGGCATCGAGGATCATATCTCCAAAGCTCAAGCTTACTAGCTGCTTAAGTTATTTAAGTGGCACTGGTATTATCCTACACTCTATATTTTATTATAGACTATTCATACGTGCATTGTATTACGGGACTGCTTTACCTTTAAACACATCACGTATTAACTTGATGACGGTAATTAACTTAAGTCTTTCACTGCTAACGTACGGTAGAGGAAGCTGAGAGGCTGAACTTATGAAATGAGCACGTATCCTTGCAATAATTATTTAAAGAGTCATCCAAACGTAATTAGAGACTCGAACTGCCGTTAACACCGGCTTTGCAGTTCGTGCGGGGTCATCAAACCACGATTTGCAACTGACGTTTGAAATAAACGGTGCGCGCAAAGTTTCACGTTAAATTGTTTTTATAACGATTAAATGTAGTTAAAATTGCTGTGACCTATAAGCTTTAAAAAATAATTTAGTCACTTTCAGCCAGTGGCTGAACAATACCAAAAGTAAAACACATTATTTGTAACTGAACAGACACTTTGTGGCTGGGTTTGTTTGCAAAACGTTTAAGACTACACGAATATATTAGTGTGACGTTTAGAACGTTGGCAAAACCTTGGCCAGCTCATGGGAGTGGCGTTCTAACTCACGAGTAAGACGCCGTGTTTTAGTCCGGTGCAAGGCTAATTAATGAATTAAAGAATTTGTACGTTGCTATTGCACTGCAACCTTTGTAGATCTATTGTGCCTCCTTACTATATTTGAGATGCTCAGTTACGGTGCCTTCTCCAGTCTCTTTATAAAGTCTACGATTTGGAGTGGATTCAAGGTGGGTAGTTCCCCCTTCTAATTGGCGACTTCCCAGTTTCTTATTGAGATGCTTGTTCTGCTAATTCCTTTCAATTTTTCTTTCTCTTGACCCTCATTACGGAGGTTCTATTCCATCTGACCAACCTTTATATTCTGCGGTGAGATCCAACTCATTCTATTTTATATTCTTACTTATAGAAACACCCGCAAGTAGCTAAGGACATGAATAAATGGGTAAGATCTTAGGTACACTGGGAGGTCGTCACGTATCCCAGGGCAACGTTTGATACACAATTAGGCCGGTGCCATTTATTTCATTAGCACGGGTTGCTTCGGTGGTCGATGTGGCTAAAGCACCGGTCAATGTTCTGCGTCTATGAACTGTGTACTTTAGGGTTCTCATGTCTAGCCGCAGTAACTCTCGTTGTTTTTCCCTTACCGTGAGTGTGTGCTCGCGCGCGCGTGTGCGTGTGTGTATTTTACAATCTTCAATTTGTTCGCGTTATGGTAGGACTTGATTCAAACTTTACACAAAAATCGACTTTGGTAGTGGCTTGAATTGGTTCGCTACCTAGCAAAACCGTTCATCAGTTTCAAAATGGCGGACATTTCAAATGTTAAGAAAATCATAACTGTAGTAACGCTTTCATATCACCCACTTAATCTGCATTATAACAGTTTAAACTGGCCTTTAAAGTTCAAATTTCATTGGAAATACAAAAATCATATTCTGACTTCGATCGGGCTTTACTTTCGTATTTAAAAACCTTTAAGTATTAATTTGTGTGTGCATATTTGTAGGCTAATGCTAATTACAGTGGTGAAAGTATATATTTTTTTAAATTGTTAAAGAATTTTATTGACGAAAATTCACAACCATTAGGACATGAGCGAGACAGTTGCGTGCCACCAAGAGCAACGCTTGTGGAAACATATAGATGTGGCCACGTAGGCATATGTTGAACGCAGTAGCCTGGCCATTAAACGTCAGTTCCATTGGTGGCTTATGTTATTGACGTAAGTGGGGCTTGTTAATGGCGTTAATGGCTTTAATGGGGATTAGGTTGAAATAACATTTGCATCTCAGTCGAGCCGTCATGACATTCAGCTTAAGTATTTACATTTATACTTGTACTTACGTAACTTTATTTTAATTTTAGAAAATATCTTTTAGTGAAAACGAGATTAACATTTTTATAGCGTTAGAAAGTACGTGCAATAATTTTGCAAGTTTTGTTGTATAAACTACGTGGTCCAAAAAAGAAAGCTGTGCCAAAATTTTGAACCAAATTAAAAAGTAAACGCAGTACGAGTTAAAATTCAATTGCTAAGCATAAAGCAACGTAAACGGCAATAATATCAGCATAAAGTAAATATAAGGTAAAAAAGACACACACACACACACACACACACACACACACACACACACACGAGTGAATAAAATATATAAAAAAGGGTTCGTGGTCGATGTGCCGAAGGCTTTGGACAGTCTGCTACATATCTGACCTGCGCAACCCAAGGTTATGGGTTCGAGACGATTTATCCTTTCCGCTGACGCTGATCCCTTATCCCTTCAATTTTTAGTTACTCGACTGTATAGTAACAGTCCTACTTCAGTTGCAGTTTATAACTGTAATGGCTCCATTCAAGTATTACATATTTTAGTATCACATATTTTATAATTACTTCTTAATCAATTTTGAAAATACTTTTTTTTAATTTGTAATTCTGTTGTACTAAAGTGCATGCATTTTTCACGAAGTCAAAATTTTAGCACGTTTTGTGATTTGTGCTAACATTTAATAGTTATAAATGATTTTGCGTTCAAATGTGTTACGAAATATATTGTGATTTTTCAAGTAATGGTTAACACAAACGTTCGTAGAACCTTTGTACGGTAGTGTCGTGTACAACGCAATATTCACAAAACAGTTTCAAAATTTTTTTGGGGGGAAATCAAAATTTACGGTATTTTCTTCTTATAAGGGTTAAATTTTAGGTAGAAAAAAATGTGTGATGTTTTGAGTTAGACTATATGCGAAAAACCAAATATTTTTTTAACAAAATCCCTCTACCTATCTGTAGTACTACAAATGCACAGATAGACTTAAAACCACAGATCGGCAGGGAACCCAAAACTTGGAAAATAATAAGATTGTAGAAACGCGGTGCCTAGTGTCGTAGATATTTTTGTCACTCGAGTCACTGCCTGACAAATAGCAACACACTGCTTCTTTGATCTTTCCGCTCATGCAGTTAATATTGTCGAAACGCAACGTTGAAGTGTGAAATAGGCTACAGAGGCCTATTATAATATTTATTAGTGTTTCTAATTAATTACACCGTAATGTTTTACACTTGCATATATTATGCATACTGTGTTGAAATATATTTACTATAAAGCATGTTATGATATCAACTGAAAACTAAGCTCAAACTGAATTGTAATCTACTGTAACAAAGTGTTTCAGCAAAAATTTAGACGCAATACATTTCCTGATTATAAAATAAATTTTGTTGTGAAATATTTTAATTCATTTTTTCAAGTTTAGAAATGGTCACTGAGGTTATAGAATGTAGAACGAGATATTTTACAAGGACACAAATTCAAACAAAAACAAACCTGACAAAAATCAAATGAAACTATTTTAAAATGTAAAAAATGTCCAATAAACATTACTTACAGAAAGAACATTATAAGCTTTAGTAAAGCAGAAATTTTGATTCTCTACTCCTAATAAGGTAAACTTTAGATTGCATGACTGGTTTCGCCAATATTGGACTGATCACAGAACAGACAGAATTCAATTTGCGGATAATCTGTGTTCTGGATCTGCGAGCATAGATTGGTAGTCATAGAAACTCTTTGTTGTTTATATGTCAGTATCGTTTTTAATTTTAAAATATTTCAAATTAACGGCAGCTGTACAGGACCTTTGTATCAGGACTTTAAATTTGTAAAGGATATACGTACAATTTATGTGTAAAGCTAAGCCTTCAAATAAAACATTTTAAAATATACGACCGACAAATTCAAAAACCGAATTCTAAAAATTCTAAAAAGACCGAAAGTTCAAAAAATACCATTTATTCATTACTTTTTTTAGATTGTGGTCAAATCTGGTAATTTAAATCAATGATTCACATTTTTTTAAAATAGAACCTGAATGTGTTGAAGTATATTGAAAATAAATATTAATAATGACTGACAATATTTGAATTGTTCCTCGAAATAAAATTGAAATATTTTTAAGTGTTGCAATTTAAAAACAATTTTTACGGTTATTTACTAACAGTAAATAATCGGTGTTAAAGCTACTGATTTATATTTTAATTTAATTTTAAAAAAAAAGTGTTTGTAGAAATTATAAAATAATATTTATTTATTGTTTCAATATATTATTTCTTACATTACAACACAAATAAAGCTGTTAAACCTTTACAGAACTAACTTAATCTAACTGTTTTTTTTGTTCTGAATATAGGCCTACACCATCACTTCCTTCCACTAGTAAAATTGTACTGACAGTTACAAAATTTTCCATTTGAAACAACCCAACAAATTATACATTAATTTCAATATTCTTCAAATAAAATGAAGCTTAGGAAATTAAATAATTCAGTTGCTTGTTTTTTTAATTACAACTTAATCTTTTTTTATTACTGATTTTGGCTTTTTCCTCTAGTGTTTTCACTTTACTGTAATTAAAAAAAAAACAGATTTTACGTTTCTAATTCACCGTACAAAGTGTGGTTTCTGTTTCAATTGGGAATTTGGCTTGTGTGTTTCTTTGTTACGCAGTTTTGGCCAAACGCGTTGGCCAAATTTAGTACAATTTTATATATATATATATATATATATATATATATATATATATATATATATATATATATATGCCCAAATGACGTATATGTAAGATTTCTTCCCATTTACTTCTATTTTAAGATGGCGGTATCTGATTTAAGGATAAGAATGTAGTTACTGGTTATTTATTTTAATACGGATTCAACGGCAAGACCTACCATTTTTTCGACCGCTTCATGGAGAAAAAGCATAACATTTCCAATAATGTTGGTCCAGTAACATTTTTCGTAAATAATGTTACCAGTTAAATAGGCAAAAAAGGTTACGAGAGTTGTCGTGGAGCGCTTTTGTACTGCAGGTTCTTTGAGCTACTAGTAGTATCTGATTATTTTAAATTATCAACGAAGTATTAAATAATAGCGTGTCCTACAACTTTACGATACCGAAGCATGGACCAGCTTTGGATAGAACCTGACTGTTAGGTGGGTTACGTTACTATAAAATGAAGGGGAAACTGATAAAATATCAGGTAATTGAAGCATGCACTAGCTTCAGATAGAACCTGACTGTTAGGTGGGTTGCGGCACAATAAAATGAAGGGAAACCTAATAGAATATCAGGTAATTGAAGCATGGACCAGCTTCGGAAAGAACCTGACTGATATGTTGGTTGCGTTACTATAAAATGAAGGGGAAACTAATAGAATATCAGGTAATTGAAGCATGGACCAGCTACAGATAGAACTTGCCTGTTAGGTTAGTTGCATCACAATAAAGTGAAGGGAAAACAAGAAGGATATCAGGTAATAGTTATAAACAGTTGTAATACATTTGCATTGTATATTTATTTCATAATGCGTTTTAAAGCATTGTAACAATGAACTCATTGAAATATTTTGCAGTACTTTAGGGGGGAATAGAGAAACGGCGTCTATGTGTGTCAAGTGATTTCTATTTTTTGAAAAAAATATCCTTAGAACGAAAATTTCACAAAAATAATTTTAAAACGACTATAACAAAAAATATATTCAATTTTTATTTCTGTTTAAACAATTATATGTTTTTAATACCATCATAAGTTATTACATTTTTTAAAGTTGCCTGACAATAGATTTTATTTGTTTTTTTCAAAATTAATTTGATATTTGTTTAACAAACCTTTATAAAAAGAATTGGCTACGACCCGTGTTCTTTGAATTAAATAATTTTTGTCGTTTTATTACAGAAAATAACAGGGATTACTTAGGTCATTACATCATTATCAGCAATGAACATAAATTTACTAAAAGGATAACCCTTAAGAGAGACTGTGAGCGCTCGTTGCTGGTGGCATCTTACGGCAGAGTGTTCAACTACAGTTAAATACATAACATTACTATCTATTTTCTCAAACGTAACCACTCCCTGTCCTTGTAGCTTGTAGCGTTCGTAGCGGCAGATAGTCCAATTACTTGTTCTTTAGCCTCTGATATCGGGCCCTTTTTTCATAATGGTGGCTGGTATTTCTAGTTCGTTTGTCGGCCACTAGAGTAAATATGACGGTTGTGAAAGTTCTCATTCTGTGGCATAGAGTTCGTTATACTCGCAGCTGAACAATCTTTACAGAGAACAAAACTTTAATTTAGTTTTTTTAACTAGCCTTAAATTTTTTAAATTTAATTTTTTATTTTATGCATGTAACTGTGAACCGGGATTGTTGAGAATTGTAATGTGACTTATGGAAATTTGTTTTTTCGGTTTTGAGTTCTGCGTTTTTTGTTTTGAAATTATGCTTATCAGTTTTTGATTCATTTTACGTTTGATGTTTACTAACAAATAAATTAAATTGTAATTTTAAAATAATTATTTTGTAAAAGTGTTTTACTCTGAAATAAATGAGAACACAGCTACTTTTTTGCGTCGATCCTCTTCACCCAGTGCCCAGTAAATACAGCCTCCACACTCTTGTCGATCTCTTTCAGTTTTCCAACTCACTTCGGGAATCAATGTTATATACATTATTTTTACATCAGATTACAATGTTTTTTAGATCATAAAGTTTGTTGTTGCCCGTGTTCGACGAGTAGAAAGTTCCAATTCGTTTTTAAATTCGGTTTGACGTGAAGTTGAACGACTTTTGTTTCTGCAAACTATTCATCAGTTTTATTGCTCGTGTAATTCAGTTTTAAAATAAAATCAATAACTGGACCGAAGCACCGCTTGCACTCGGCTGACTTGTTGACCTGACAAATGAAATAGACGAACTTGTTGATCTGCAAAATGAGACGTCTCCGGTACATTGCGAAACGTTCTCAACTGAGGATACACTTTCCAGATTAGGCTCGCTGAAATATGTGGAGCGTGTAGTTCGAAACACGATATTTTCTTTATGTTGTTTCTAACAAATACGAACTTCAATTAACGATGTATTTTTTTAAATTTAAAAGTTTTCAATGAAAAAATCAAATATTCATTTTGGGGGGGTTTATTATTTGCTATAACGCTTTTGCAGGACGTTTAAATAATAATCTAGGGGACCTTCATAGCCACAGATGTAACTAAAACAGTAATGTTATAGTACCTGACAAATGAACTAAAACAAATATAACTAAAACAGTACCTGACAAATAAAATGGACAAACTTGTTGATCTGCAAAATGTGACGTCTCCGTTATATTGCGAAACGTTTTCAATCGAGGATACACTTTCCAAATTAGACTGACTGAAATATTTGGAGCGTTTAGTTCAAAACATGGTATTTCTTTTAAATTGTTTTGAACAAAGACGAGTTTCAAGTAAGGATTTGTTTTAAAATTTTTAAATGAAAACAAAATCAAATATTTATTTTTTGTAGGTGAGGGTTTATTAATTGCTTTAAAGGTTTTTGAATACGTTTATATAATAAGACCCCCGCAGGGGAGTGCAGACGGTACCCTCGTAGCCTACAGATGTGACTGAAACATTAATGTTATACTTGACTGCTTTGCTTTTTGGGTTAGGTGTTTTTCTTCAAATGGATCCTTTCGTAGTTACTTTAAAGACTGTAATGTTAACAATTTTACAGTTAATATTTTGATTTCGTAAACTCTCGCTGTATTCCTGACACGATCGAAGCTGATCCAGAACAACACTTATTTGTCTATCTGGCTAATCTACCGCTGAACTTTAAAGTTTTCAGTTGATTAAAAAAAACCAGCGTATCCCTGACAATCCGAAATACGTGACTCCTCTCCTGTTCTGGTCTTTTATTAAACTTCAAGTCCTTACCTGCTTAATTAAAAGTAAGGAGTTACAATAAAAAAATAAAATACTATTTGAACCTGTCCGGAATATACGACTGTATTTAGGCGCTTCTTTCAAGAAATAGTAGAAAGAAGAAATTGTTTTTATTAGTACAAACATAACTTAATTTGTTTAACGTAAGAAATGTTGAATAATGTTTTATTTCAGATGTATGAAGGGAACAAATAAAAAGATATATGTACTGTTTAAAGGAGGATATTCTATTTAATAATGTAAAGATACGTATTTAGAATCGGTAATTAAAGCTTTAATCTACCACAAGCCGTATATTGTTTAATTATTATTAACAATGTTATGAAAATAACTTTTAATATTATGTAAAATAATTACTTAAAAAAACCACATAACAATAACGGTGTTATTTTTGTACAGTGTTATGATGCTATAGTGCAATGGTGATGTGGTACTATGGTGTTGTAATGGTGTTATGGAGCTATATTATGCTATGGTGTCGTAGTGCAATAGTACTATGGTGCTATGATAATATAGTGTTGATGGTGCTACGGTGTTGTGGTGTCATTTTGTTATGATCCTATGGTGATATATGGTGCAATGTTGTTATGGTAATACGTGTGGTCGTGCAATGGTGCTATGGTGATATATGGTGTTATGGTGTTGTAGTGTTATGCTGTTATGATCCTATGGTACTATATGGTGCTAGGTGCTTTGGTGCAATGGTGTTATGGTACTACAGTGTTGTGGTGCAATCGTGATTGCACACTATAGGTGTTGTATTGCTATGGTGTTATGGTTCTATCAGAAGATGGAGATAACATATGATTGTGATTAACAGGTGTTTTCTGTTTTGTTGATTTTGAAATTATCATTGTTGAGTAAAATTTGACGAAACAAGTGGACCAGTATAATTAACAAATATTTATATTTATCTGGGTCACATAGAATAGTCCACTATTACACAACGCGCTAGTTCTATTTATTTATACGTAACCATGTCAACAGAGTTTAGCGAGTGGAACATCAGCAATGAAGCAAGTGTACTTGTAGTCGTTGTTTCAATAAATATGCAAATTAGAAATACGCATGCAACAGTTAACTTATCCGGAGATGTGTTGAAATAATTTAGGTTAACACTGTTCAGGAGGCAACCTGCCCGCTATCACGTCAACGTCGCTGAGATCCGACTTGATTACGTCACTGGTTGTAGCCTACTTGAAGTTAAATGGACAATTACTTTTGTGATTTACTGTCAGTGGAGCTTTGTCTATATAAACACAAGCATGCATGTGCATATAATACATGCGTTTGACCACCAGTTCGAAGGAGTTAATGTCGGACTTGATATACACAGATCAAATAGCCGTAGTTTTTTTGTATAAATTTGAAATGTAGGAATATCTACGTTCTGTTTTATTATAAGTAACTATTCACGTACTGCTGTCTTAGTTATTCAGCACATTAATTTTGGTGGAATTGAAACTGTTTTGATTAAATAGTTTTCACTTTAATTACACTTTTCTTAAAATTCTTTTCTTAATAAAAAAAAACACGAACTGTTTAAAGGAGATGGTTCTATTTAAAAAATGAAAAGATACGTATTTGGAATCGATAGTTAAAACAAACATACGTAAGTCTCTGCTAATCCTTTATACAAAAAAGGAGCTCGGTGGTCGAAGTGGCTAAAACATCAGTCAATCTAACTCGCCACTCAACTGAGCACCTAAAGGTTCTTAATTCGAGCCGCAGTTGCTCCCGTTGTTCTTCCCTTACCGATCTCTCGTCCTCATTGGTCTAACTGGTATAAAGTATAACTGTTTAAGAAAAAAAGTGTATTTCTTTACTTAACGCGAAGTTGACTGCGATTTAACACGAAACCCAAAGGGCGTTAACAGTTGACAAAATTATTCGAGCGAAGGATGAAGGTGGAGTCGTTGGTTGCAGCTTTTTATTCAAAACGCCGATAAACATACAACAATTCTATGTTAAACGTTTGCACTGTATTAACTGCTCTACGTGGGGGGGGAGATCAAAGTTGTGCCAGTGTCACGGCTGAGTAATATTCGCAGCTGTTTGTCGCGTGGTATGACGCACGTTTCACTTAATTCCAAACACTTGAAGGAGACTTAAAGTTACACTTTTTGTAGTGGAATACACGAATGTAGTGTTGTTATCATGTAATGGTGATACCAAGTAGTGCTACCACTTAGTAGTGCTACTACGTAGTAGTGCTACCATGTAGTGGTGTTACCATGTAGTAGTGCTACCACATAATAGTGCTACCATGTAGTGGTGTTACCACGTAGTAGTGCTACCATGTAGTGGTGTTGACACGTAGTAGTGCTACCATGTAGTTGTTTTTCCACGTAGTAGTGCTACCACATAGTAGTACTACCATGTAGTGGTATTACCAAGTAGTAGTGCTACCACGTAGTAGTGCTACCATGTAGTGGTGTTACCACGTAGTAGTGCTACCACGTAGTTGTGCTACCATGTAGTGGTGTTACCACGTAGTAGTGCTACCATGTAGTAGTGCTACCACGTAGTAGTGCTACCATGTAGTAGTGCTACATGTAGTGGTGCTACCATGTAGTAGTGCTACCAAGCAGTAGTGCTTGGAAGAACATGCCACCTGGAGTAGAGCTGGAACAATTTTATCACTTATTTTGTGCAAGCGAACTTCCAGCTATAGAAATTCTTCATCTGTTTTCAAAATATGACGAACTGTTATAAAATTTTATACACTTTTCTGGCGAACATTTTTGCGGATAGGACTTGAAAACGTCTGTGGTCGCGGTTGACAAAACGTGGGTATAAAACATGGATGGGCTTTCGCGTCATGCTTGATTCCGTAACGCATACCTCACAGCATATATAATTATTCTTTTATGTAGACCTAAAGTGACTACTTCTAAACAGTTGATTTCGCACAACAGCGGTTGCTTCAATATAATTTTAATTGAGGTTATGTATAGTGCTGTTGTTAATTTTATAATTGTGTGTTTTCTAAATTTGTGTAGTTCAATTATTTAATGACTATATGACCTATACCAGTTTTCACTTCTGTCAGCACTAACCGAAGTGTAACATGTATTTTTTTTATTACTGTTTAATTGTTATTTATGAGCTTAATTTCAGCTAAATTTATCCAAAACCCTTGAAAACGACTTTTATAAACTTAATTTTTGTATCAGTACAAACGTTTTCATATATAACGTTTGAAAGTTATTCACAATTTTGTTTACCAGTTACACACTCGCAAGCTGTTTTGATGACGACCTTTTCCCTAAAATACAGTTGCTCAATTCGATCAGATGTAATTTGGAAATAGTTTCTGAATTTGTACTTTTATTTTTATCTATTGCTTTCAAACTGTCCAGAGACAATACTTTCTCTCTCTCTCTCTCTCTCCCCTCCCTCTTTCTCTTTCTGCTTAGACAAAATAGTTCGTTCAAAAAGTTCTAAATGATTGCACATTTTAAATCTTATTTTATTTTTTAACACTTTTTTGTATATCGTTTTTTCCTATCTAACCAGCACCATTAAAATATAAAGTACGCGAATGGAATTCGGGGAGTTACTGACAGAAGCGAAGTTTATATAACGTTACCTTTGCTGAATATAGAATTAATTTGAAGATATGTTTACAAATATCTTGTTTTGTTTAAATAAATAAATACTTGAGCCTAGCTTAGATATTATTTAGTGTAGTTATAGTAAAAGATCAGTTGTTTTGTATTAATTCGTAACTATCCAGCTGATTTCATTGAACAGCTGGTGAGCTATAGGAATAAGTTTTAAACGATTATATTAATTTCGAATGTATTATAAAGGGTTACAACGTTCACGTGTTGTTCAACTAAGAAAAAATACAGAAACCAAAGCAACACAACGTTTTCATATAATATGCGTGTACTGTCATCGAAAAGGAGGAAAAAAAGATAGACAGAAACAGAGAGACAAAATTCGTTCCATATTTCCGTTACATTCTTCCGTTCGGCAGACGTTTTTTCTATTCACTCCTCTCGCCAAAGCTGACATTAAAATCTTCCTTTAAATATACACAAGAAAACAACTGTCAATAAAAATGATGGAAAAACCATACTCTTCCTTATATTGTATGTGATTTGTGTAGGCGAGTTAATTGTGTCTTCTTGACAAAACTGTTATTTTTCTGAAATTAATTTTCTAACAAGGCAAATGGCACAACAGAAAACGCTAAAAAAATTTGTTGGTACATTAGTTTGTGCTTCCTTCAGCCTGTGGATAATACCCGAGCTGCAGTAGACCTAAGTATGGGCGTGGAGTAACCTCCAGGTCCTGCGTGTCCTCGAGTTTTATTGTCATCATTTATTATCGCCATCATCAGATCTTGCAAAGTTTTTCTTATGATATGTTTTATAACATTTACTTCGTTTAAAAACATTAATAAATGATGTACAAAACTTCCTACTTACTGCGGACGTCAATAAATAAATATGCATGCACTATATCAAGTACGGTTTTATCAATAATTTGTATTATATTTTCTTAACCACAGAAAAATACGGGTTGGAAGTTCCGAAATAAAAGGCAATAAGGTTTATATAAAGTGTTTGTCTGTCAAAGGGCCAGAGTTACATATGTCAAACAATGACAAGTTATTTGACGTAATTCTTGCACTTATCAAAATATACAAAAAATATCTTTAATAATTTAGTTTTATTGTTATAAATAAGAAATTAATTAACATTAAACATTTAGTAATAATGTAAAAAAGTACCTAAAATTAAAAATCGGCTTAAGAAGTTGGTAACATTTTTAATAAAAATATAACTTGGGGTAAAATTTTTTTCTTGAAATTTACGTAATTTTGTTTCAATCATTATTTCGAAAATGCGTTATTAGCACATTTCCATTAGAAATTAGCTACTAAATAGGAAATAAAAGTAACACTTAGACCTGGGACAATGAAATGAGCACTGATACTGATTTTAAGAACAAATGGACGTTCGCAATTGCGATCTGATTCAAACTTAAAAAGAAAATCTTTAAACTTTTTTTATCTGATCTTAATAAACGTTAACATTCCTATAAATTAGCTTTTTCTTCATTTCCGTTCCGTTTTGAAAATAAACCGGAAACCGCCAGGTTCAAATGAACGTTAAATAAAATAACGTTAAAACAAGCTTAGGCCTAAGTTCTTTCCTGTATAGCGAACTCGCTTAAAGCTATTAAGAAAATCTTTTTTGCCGAATATTTTAAACTTATCGAACATTTTTATGTGATGTTTTATTTAATGTTCTTAGTTTTTTTAAATTTTGCTTCTATCACTTCTGCGAGACCGTTCCGAGTAAGGAATCTCCGAGCAAAGCGATGCCTCTGTTTTACATCGACCGTTCGGCATTTGGTTTGTTACGCAGTTTTGGACAAACGCATTGACCGATTGTTTTAAAATTTGTTATGAAGGTACCTTCTATAAAGCCCGAACGTCCCTTTCAATATGGCGGCCTATGATTTGCAATAACAAGTGTTGCCTACTCGTTTTTAGCCAAACACATTGATCGATTGTTTTGAAATTTGATATGAACGTGTCTAGTATGAAGCCAAAATAACGTGTATAAGATTTTCCCAATTTACTTCCGTTTCAAGATGGCGGCATGGAAACACAGTTTTGGCGAAACGTATTGACAGATATTAAAACAATTTTTTTTGTACAATATGTTGTATAAAGCCGGAAAAACATGTGTAAAATATTTTCCTATTCACTTCCGTTTCAAAGTAGCGATCGATGATTCAGCTTTGACAGTGTAGCTGTTGTTATTTTCTGTAATACTGGCTGAACGTCAAAATGTGTTATAATTTTGAACGCTTTATGGTAGAAGAGAAGAGAATACAATTTCGAATAAACTTGGTCTAATAACAATTTTTAGTAAATATTAGGGCCTACAGTTACTGGTTACATTGGCGGAAAAATTTACAAGTGCTGTCGTGAGCTCTCTCTCTCTCTCTCTCTCTCTCTCTATATATATATATATATAAGGCGAAAAGCACATTGAGGCTATTACGCCCTATATAAGGCGAAAAGCACATTGAGGCTATTACGCCCTATATAAGGCGAAAAGCACATTGAGGCTATTACGCCCTCCTAAATGTAAGTGTGAGTGTAAAGTGTTAAAGTCGTAAGTGAAGTGTTGTATGTGTCAAGTGTGTGTTAAACTCGGATACCGCGAGGGACGTGTAAATCCTCTCAATAGGTGCAGCTAGTCTGCATATTTACGTTGCGGAGTCTGTATATTACGTATAATTACTGCTAGGGCTACTGTTCTTTGAACTACTTGTTAGGCACACTTTAAACCCTAACTTCCTAAACCAGATAATGCCTACATAAGTTTTTCAGGGTTTCTTAATGTCCCGTATTCGTTACTTGTGTTTTTTTCTTTGACGATATTTCAATGTTTCAATGAAACGATTGTAACCTATTATTTTGTTGATAGATCCTAACTAGTATTTTTCAAACACAAAAACTATCTGCTCGATTTGCAAACGCGTATTATTGCAGATTAACTCTCGGTACAAGGTCAACTGGTCCAGTTTTACAGCCGTAACTCTCGTAGATTGTTATCTCCCCTTGTTATTTTAGGTTAGTTCTGATGGGGGGGTTTATTGTTTCATACAAACACAGACATAAATAAACACAAACAGATGTTTGTATTCTCACCACTGCTCAAGTAAAAGGAATTTTCGAGTACAGCATTAATAATATATAGCCTCAATCAATAAATATATTACAATGAATACTTGTGATAACTATACAACACCTTTTTTTAATTTTTGTTAAATCTTGTTCGAATTTTGACCAAAATACATTATTGTTATTTTTAAAACTATTTTAACAATAATTTATGAAAACTAAGCATTCTGTTTGTGGTTTTTTACCAAAAAATAAAGACTTGCTTTAGTGAAACATCATATATGTGGTATATACATGTTCGTCAGAACACCAGGGAACTCTCACCTCATACATTTTAATTCTTTATAATAAAATAAAACCTACTTAAAACCGATAAAAGGTCTGCAAACAATATGTCAAGAGCAGTGTAAAGTGTCCCCGTGATAGTGCAGCACATGGAGGTAACTGTTATTTAAATTATTACTGTATCCAAGACTTAAATAATTATTGACCGAATCAGTTTTAAAAGTAAAATCAGTAAGACAATCTAGGCCAGTTCTAATATGTAAATGTTATTAAATAAAAGACTCTGCTTTTATTGAACAGTAAATACTGTAGCCTAATTTAGGTATGTAATGTAAAATCCGGTTGCAGTAGGTTTTATTTGTAAATATTTCATTAAGGTATAATGTTAGAATTCAGTCATTAATTTTATAGGTTATAGTTTTAAATAATGAAAGTAGAACAAAGTTAAGTTCTATTGTATTAAATAACCTAAATATAATGAATGACATTGCTTTATTAACTGTTTATACAAATATTTACACGAAACAGTAGGCCTACATGGATTTAAAACAATGTTACTTATAAAGATATGTACAGTAATCTTAAAATACAAGTTCTGAATTAATTATTAGTGTATTATAGTAATTAAATATTAGCCAATGGTATTATTTGAGGTGCTATAACACTGTTAAAATTCTTACTATACATTGTTGTATGTTATTTGTTGTTCCTGTTAACCACGGAAAGACGCATGGCCACTAGTCCTAATTAAACGGCTTTAGTTTATCATAGGCCTATAGTAGCACTTCAACATAAGCGCGCACGCGTATAAACATTAAAACAAAACAACATTAAAACATTAAAACAAAAACGTTTATTAACTGGTATGCAGTGCTTTTTTTATTTTTTAAAAGTATTAAATTTTATATTTTGACCAAATCATCAATTGTTTCTTAACTTTCCTATCCTATTACAAATGTTTATGTATTCATGCACTTGCAAGCAAATTAAAACGTGTTCTAATGTAACTGTTTGGCGTCTTGGGTGTTATTGTGATGGTTGTTCCAAAATCTCATTTCCCAATTGGCCTGAATTTTGCAAAGCTTCGTAACTTTTGGTGTATAAAATGAAGAGAAACGCCAAAATTAATGCACCAAGCTCGCATTAATAAATGTCTGAGAAGTTGAAAAGACCGCAACACATAACTAGGTAACGTTATACTGGCTGGTGCACTTTCTAAACTGAATTCAAAAGTTTAGTCGTGAAAATCAGAAACCTGAACTTCTTGCCACCAACATTGCAGGTCACTGTTCTAGTAATTAATATTTAAAATTACAGCGTTAAACACTTTCATATAAAAACTTTACAAATATATTAAAAAACTACTACAGAAATATAATCGTTGGAAGGGGCTCCTCTCTCTCTCCCTCACTCCTCTCTCCCACCCTCACCCCTCCCTGCCTCAAACCATTCGTATCACAAGACCATCCTAAGTTCCTGAAAGTATCACATATCCTGGATAAGAACTGGACTTTAACTAGCCGAGCTATGTTTTCCATAACCGCATAGAAGGAGATGTTTTACATTCAGTCGAACTACCAACAACATGGCTAGACGTGGTGGACTGCACTTCCCTCCTGCCAATATTCCTTACCACATGGATTTCAGGGTTAAAATTAGTAATATTATACTTGGCTATTAGGATATATGTACTAAACCAAACACTTGCACTTACCCTACCCCGCACAGACAATCCACAAATTTTATTTGTGTAAACTAAGCTAATTTTATTGTAAAAGACCTGGTTTTGATGTTGAGGGACAACGTAATACGAAGACCCGGAATTGTTAGGATAAAAAAATTGAAAAAAACTATGTATATCCGTCTGACTTTAGGCTTAGGGCGAGAATTACCTCGATGACGCCGGATACTTTTTGGCGATAAGTCAAAACGTTTCTTCTACAAGTGTCTTCTACAAACAAATTTGTCGAAAGGATGTTCACCTGTTTTCAATGTGATTCACATTTTTCCATCCGTGAAAGGACACACACATACACACACACACACACACAAACATACATTCCTTTCAATTATTTAAAACTGTTTAAGGAGCTACTGAAGCACCCAATTGAAACTTACGTCTAGTTCTATTTACCCCTAACAAACAACAAAAATAGGCCTCGTTTTTGGAAATTACTTGATTTACAGAAACACACACACACACACACACACACACACACACACACACACACACACACACACACACACACACATGCACGCGCGTGCACAAACACACACAGTTTTTATACGTATATGTTGGCTATAAACTCTCTAATGTTTATAATATGAGTAGTAGCCTATGACAATATACTCGTATAATTATTAGTGATTTAATAAAAATAAATATTATCATAAATATAAACAACTACCTATACACGCTTCAAAGCCGTATTGGTAATTAATTTTACATTATAAATACCAATGCCGATTATATTTTATCGGCACGAAGCTAACGTGATGGAAGCAAATTTTTAAAAATGGACAAACTTTAATATCATCACATAAACGAATACTTTTGTACACAAGAATAAAATCTGCACGCAATAAAACTTATAACTTGTTTAAATTTTAAACTTTTCAGAATAAAGATGTCACGATATAGAAACATTAAAGTGTATAAAAAGATTGTTAAATCAGATTTTAAAGAATAATAATTTTGTTTTTATATTATTAATACGTGCTATTTTAAAGTCTTAACGAATGTTTAAAGAGAGATCTAGCGATTAGGATCGGTGCCCATTTTAATACTCCGAGCACCCCCATTACCATGATGGCCGCTCCGAGCTAATTTTCCTTTATAAACTCGTTTGTGTACTTTTTCAAGCAATAAACGTATATCTGTTATGACAAAGCTAGTGCTTAGTAAATATGTCATCACTCGCTGTACTACCAAAGCTCTTGGCGCTTGGCGCTTGGCGAAGCTTGACTTCATAAAACATTTATTTATGTTTCTGGAAATCTACAAGCAACAGTTGTGTTGGCCACTGCTTAATTAATTACAGCATCACTGTTATAAGTGTATTCCCATACCGAGGCGTCAAAAAGCAAATTGTGATTATGTGGAATCTATTCACGTTCTATGTAACCAAAATTACAAGACGCTATAAAATTATATTAACTCTAAATGGAATGTCAATAAATGTCCACACTTTTGAAAAAAACTGCCTGAAAATAAAAACAATATTGTAAAAAAAATTGAACAAAATATTTTATGTTATGTGTGGAAAAAACATTTTTTCCATAATCTATCAATTTTAAAAATCTAGATTTTATTTTTTGTTTTTTTAGCGGCAAAAAGTAAGACTAGACATTTTTTGACTTCCATGGTCCAACTTGTAAACCAATAAGTAACAGTTTTGAAAATGTATTTAATAAACTTTTACGACTCATGATATTTTTATAATTCTGTTTATAAAACAATAGTAGTTTTCACAAATGTATATGCATTACCACTTTTTTCACTGTAACAGTTGGTACGCCTGCAATTTTTGACTTACCTGTGAAGGAAATGATAAATAAACTGAGTAAAACAACTATTGTTTGTTGTTCACGTGACAAGTATGTTTGTGGGAAACACAGTGAAAAGCGAAATCTTTGTTAAAATTATAAAACAGATATAAAATCATCAGATTAGTTCAGCACACAGAGAAATTTAAAACTGACAAACTCTTCTAACTGTAAGTTATTCGTAAAATATAAATCATACTTTTAGGGAACCTTAATGAAATATATTTCTTTAGTAAATAACATGTTTTATATAATTAATGTTAGTTTTATAAATAAAATTGTCAAAATTCTTGTTACAGAGTGGACATTTATAACGCTCCCTTGGTCCTGCGTGTTACCGAAAATATCTTGGTCTTTTCTTTACCTTCTCCCTTCCAGTTTGAACATCAACTGTATTACTATATAAGCACATTTTATAATTTTTATCTTCACTATATCTGATGATGGCTCACGGCGAAACATATGCCACTGGATAAAAAAGAGCTCTAATTCTCCTGGATAACATCAATTATTTTTTTATACGTATAATAACTTACTTAATTTACTGCAAAGCCTTTAAACGTTAGCTGTAAATATTTTTATATATTTACCAGATTTATTCAGTAATGAAATAAAGCTATAAATAAACGTTTAATATTCTTGCTACCAGAGCACCGAGCAGATGTTGCTTCGGATATTGCTTTATTACGCGCATTCCAAATGAGCAAGCCCCAAGCCTTGTAATTCAAGATGTCGCAGTTGTAAGACCAAGTATAAAACCATGTCGAATGTTACACGTTGAAGTGTTGAAATACGTGTTACAAGTTGCGGTATCGAGTCCGTGCATAATGCGGCGACGTTGGAAAAAATAATCTTGTAACCTTTCACGTTCTCATACAAATAAAAAGCCACCGTCATTTTTGATTTTGTCAGAAATAATTTCACGTAAATATTCACTAAGTTACTTGTGTAAGTCTTATTGGTAAGTTCGAAAAAGGCTTTTTCAAATTTATTTAAACCTAATTGAATTTATTCAATGTTTTTGTTACAATACGTTATCCTTTACTACACTCTTGCTTATTTATAATTATATATTTTTTTAAATTTTAAGGCGAAAAGCACATTGAGGCTATTATCGCCTCTCTAAATGTAAGTGTGAGTGTAAAGTGTTAAAGTCGTAAGTGTAGTGTTGTGAGTGTAAGTGTTTATAATTATAAGTGTAGGCTATATTGGTGTTTAACGTCTGACTATTTTGCACACTTGGGCTAATGCAGACGACATGAAATTATGTGCTACAAATTATTCATCGTGTATTCTCACTGAATACATAAAAATAAATACTTTTAATAAGTTTTCCTACTTGTAGTTTCTGAATATTAACCAAAATTTCATACTTTTAAAACATTAAAACAAAGCTCTAATCCAAAAACAAATTTTCCTGACTAAATATATCACTGTTTACGTAAAATATCAAAGCTTACTCTACCGTGTACACGTTTTTTCAACATATATTAACTTTAATGCAAGGATTACCACCAAACTCGGAGCGGAATACGTATTCAAAACCTAACTTATTGTTTTAATAGAAGTACGACCAGTGAAAGCGTAACGGAGTTGAGCAGAGTAAACTCTGCTCCGCGTAGCTTCGACTCTGTCTAGGTTCGGTTTTGAAGCTCCACATCTTCCACCGCTCTGACCAAGCCTGCAAACGTGTTATTTCTATTTACCTCGGTTACGGTTTTTAACAATAATAGTTCCTAGAATTGACAGTAGGCCTAAACATTTATATTTAAAAGATACAAATGCGTTGTTTACACTGACTGAACTCCGCTTCCGTTTGTCTTTCAACTTTATTCTGCTCAGCTCCGTTACGCTCGCCTCAGCTCAGTGCAGGCTCCGCTCCGCATTTGGTGGCCGCCCGGCCTAAGTTATAAATTGCAATCAAAGACAACTTTTATTATTATTATTTCTCTTTGTATGAAAATAGTTCACTGACAAAATATATATTTATATCTTCATTTTATAAGAACAAGTATAAAAATATTTTTAGGACAATAAATATTTATAAAGTAAGAATTAATCTGTTTATTTTTTTAGTGACTCAGTACAATTGTTTCAGTAAAGTTTGTGTAATTACATACATTTACTCTTTGTTACAATGTTTTAAAACAATCGATTATTTGCTTAAAAACAATAAACATTCTGGTTGTGGTAGGCCTGAGCTTCTTAGAAGAAAGGAAAAATTCCAAAACTGTTATTCTTATTAAAAACCAGATTAACGTGTCTTACACTTTAATCTGAGGGTAACGGCAATTCATTATTAACGCACGTTTTTATGTCGTTAACTGCCGCTTTTACTTGTTTGGACAGTTCTTTCGTCTCCTCTGCTATACAGGGTGTGACACTCTTCAGGTTGCTATTGTACAATAACGACGTTGCGCGCGTTGTTTCCAATACTGCCGTCTCCTTCAAGTTTGCCAACCGCTCTTCAGAAAAAACATCCACTCCCGCTAGGCAAGCTTCGTCCTTATCGCAGTCGTTACTTTTAGCCGCTATGTCCTTGTCGATGTCGGCGATGTTTTTGAATATGTCCGCCAGATCGTCCTCTAGCAGCTTCTCGTAATCCTTGGGTCTGTCGGCGTTGCACTTCTCGACGGCCGCCTCCAGCGCGGCTTCCCCGTGCGCGAAGTCGTCGTGCGTGACCTTGACGCAATGCGACTTGCCGATCTTGTTAGCTCCGTTTATCGTCGTGTTCAGCTTATCCAGGTAGTAATACGCCCGCGATTCGTGTTTCAACACGTCAAGTTTGTCCGCCCACTGGGTTCGATAGTTCAGGTAGACTTGGTGGAAGTAGTCAGCGGCGTCTTGAGTTTTAGGCGAGAAGTAACTGTCCCCCTAAAGGTTAACAACCGTATCAGAAATACTTTATAAAGTTCGTTACTAAAGGAACGTAACAAATCTTAACCTAATAGGCTTATTTTTTAAACAGTCTCAATAAATTAAACTAGGATCTGTTAAACTCTGTATTTATTTCAGCTTATTTACAAAACGTGCACTGTTTAAGTTTTTTCAAAGGATAGAAATTTATTAAAGTGTTTCAGTCTGTTACGGATACCAACATGGAAACTAGTAAAATAATTTAAAAATTTGTTTTTTGAAGATTAATTTTAAAAGAAACTATGTTCTGGCCCAAGAAAGAAAACACATGATTTTAGGACGCTATAAGGTTCCAATCGGCTATTGCACAGAAATGTCAGATATACCAAATTAAAGCGTGTTCTTTTGCCTATAAATCTATGTTAATTTTTTTAATATATTTTCAAATTTCGATTTTATACTTCAATAAATTTACCAGAAAACACGATTTTCACAGTTTTTCTACTGTACACATAACTGTAAATGTGTACTCCATAACAATGCTTTTCAAGTACGTTATGATATAGACATTTATTAATGTTTCTGCTGAATTTGACCAACTTTCGATAAAAATTGAATTTACAGTAAATTACTGTAAACATATCGCTCATTTTGTTGCCAGCAACTTTATTGAAATAATTCTTCAACAGACGTATGTAATTTTACAACAGTATTATCAGGACTTCTGTTTTAGACACAGATTTATAATTGTGTTTAATAAGTAAACGTAATAATATTAAAAACGGAATTCCAATTAAATTCTAGCAGCACTTGCCACTGGATTGCATTGGCGTACCTTATCAAAGTACTGTCGGGTGGTTCACGCTATAGAACATACAGAATAACATTTTAAATTTTATTTATAACTCCAAAGGTCTATAGTACGTGTCACGTGACTGTACTCCCATTGTGCTAAGCGCTCAAATTAATACTCAAATTTCGTTTAATTAACTTTTTTACGTTTAGTCATGAAAAATAATCTTGAATCTTTTGACGTTTGTTAAAGAATCGTTTCAATAAAGTTGCTGCTAACAAAATTAGCACTTTTTTAAAGAAGTTTACAATAATTTCAATTTTCATCAAAATAATGTAATTTTTTTGTGTTTAACGTCCGACTTACCATATTTTTTTACCATATTTTTTTACCATATTTTTTTACCATATTTTAAATATACGTTAAAGTTCAATAGAAACATTAACAAATGTCTGTACCGCAATACACTTGAACAGCATTGTAATGCAGTACAATTTGACAAAGTTATGAACCTTCAAAGTAGCTAGTGGTAGAAAAACTGCGTGAAAATCGTGTTTTTCGGTAAATTTATTGAAATATAAAATTGATGTTTGAAAATATATTAACATAGATATATAGACAAAAGAATACACTTTAGTTTGGTGTATCTGAAATTTCTGTACAATAACCGATTGGAACTTTATAACGTCCTAAACTCAGGTGTTTCCTTTCGTAGGCCAGACTGTAATAGTCTAGCTTGTAATCTTAATCCGATTTGATTCAAACTTGGCATATGTGAATGTAGATACTCATTCACTCTGGTGGGCCAGACTGTAATCACAAATTGTAAAAAGCCAAACAACATTTCACGATTGCTTAAAACAGTGCTAACTTTCTCGAATATTTTATAACTTTAATAATCGTATATGTTGAAGTAAATAAAATAACAATAATCAGATTAAAATAATTTACATTTATAATTAGGGTTACACGTAAGGAGACAAACTGAACATATTACGTATCGCTTATGAAACCACATCCAATGAGTTGTCAGTACGAATTTTTACAGTTGATATTTTAGTCTGCCATGTTCGATTTAACATTTATTGAAAAAGATTTTTGAAAACAGTTTTCGGTAGGCCTGAAACATTTTACTTTGGAAATTCAATTTGACTACTGTTGTGGGTTCAAAATATTTATCCAGAAGGGATCGATTTTAAGTACACATTTATAGTAAATGCATTTAAGAATTATACACCTGTATTTGATATGTTTAAACGTACGTTTCTTTCTTTACTTTGGTCATATTGTATTTAATTGTTTTCCTTAAAGTAAAATGTTATTTCAAATCGAATTTTAAAAGTTTCTATTTTCGCTGTTTTTTCATTGTTTCTCCCTGCTACAAGCAGTAGGCCTACGATATGCTTTCTAAGTCGACTATTTTAATGATTTCTGTAAAATGTATTACTTTTGCATTACAGATTTCATTATTATTTTACTGTAATACATATTTTGGAAGAAAACCGACCCTTGATACAAAAGAACTTGTATAGGACATTAACTTTTGTAATAAGTTAACAATCAACAATTTAAACAAAAATTGCTCCACTCAAAGTAATAGGCAAGGTTAAAGCGATTTTCTGAATGACGTTTTCCAAAGCCTGTCGACCACTCTAGAAGGTAATTGTTTTTTCATCACTGGTCAACTCAAAGGTCAAATTCTCTACTTATTTCAGTACATACTCAATGCAAGCTAGAATCTGGACTTTCGTCTGACAAGTTATTGTGTACAAATATATCTGGAAATAATAAAATATTACCTGAACTCTGGAAAGTATAAAACACAGAAGAACTATTCGATGCATATTGTACTGATACAATACTATCATTGCGGATGTCTGCATATATATAGACGATGTACGACTGAATGACACTGTTTGTTTTCAATCAAATCAGACTGGCGCACCTGGATCTAAGAAAGGCATTGATCTGTTTTGACTTCCGAAAAAATTAGTGTCTTTTGAACTTGTAATTAACGCACGCATTCAATCACGACTGACTGATGAACTGCGCAAATATTTGCATATTGTGGCAACACCGTATTGTATAGAAGTGCGTAGCTATTCAAAGTGACGTCAGAGGATACGCACACGCGCGCTCTTGTTGAGGATACAGGAAACATCCTCTGCTTTCAGCCTAATTCTGCGCATTAAATGGACTAACACAAGCACAGTTCACATCTTGTTTAAATTGTGGATCTTATATAAAGATTTATATCTCAGATCAGCGTACCAAATTTTAAACAAAGACATTTACGGCTGATAAGTAGCAAAAATTTTAAAAATCAAAAGAAATCCAACGGCGACTAGACTTCACTTTGATTTCCCTTCAAAATTCTGATTCCACTCATTTCAAATTTCGTACATTAACACAGGATATGCGTTTTTATATTCTATTTTCAAAACTATTTTGATATTCTAAATTGAAAGTTATCTTGATATCCTACACAATATAATCCAAGTTTGAATTATATTTAATTCAAAACTACACTCATATTCTACGCAAAACTCTATTCTGATATCCTAAGTTAAAAACTATATTGATATCCTAAGTTAAAAAATTATTTTAATATCTTAAGTTCAAAATTATTCTTAGATTTTTTTAAACTTATAATTCAAGGTAGTTGAAGGAAAATTGAAGGCAATTGTAGGAATCAAGGTTTTATTACTTTGATATCACCAGTTAAAAGTTATTTTTATATCCCAAGTTCAAAATTATTCTAATATCCTAAGTTAAAAACTACCTTCATATCCCAAGTTCAATGTTATTTTTACATCCCAAGTTCGATATTATTTCGATATCCTAAGTTCAAAAATATTTTAAGATTTCTAAGTTCAAACATCGCTGAACTGATTACTGAATAATTTTTATATCTCAAGTTAAAAATTGTTTTAATATTCCAAGTTCAAAAAATATTTTGATATCCTAAGTTCAAAAATAATTTTATACCCAAAATTCAAAATTATATTTTGATATCCTAAGTTTAAAACTATTTTATATTCCAAGGTTAAAACTATTTTAATATCCAAATTTCGAAATTATTTTTATATTCCAAGTTTAAGATTATTTTGATATTCCAAGTTCAAAAACTATTTTGATAAGCCCTATCCCAACTTCAAAATTATTTTTACATCCTAAGTTTAAAACAATTTTCATAGCCCAAGTATTTTCGATAGCTAGTATTCGATGATTTTTTAAAATAATTTCAAACCAATTTCTTGTCTGCAAATTCTGAACCAAACATTTTTAGTACCAATTTTAAAGAAACGATCCCAGAAACAAACCAAACTAAGTTATTGGCTGGCAGCACCGGTACCAACATCAAATATGTTTGCGGATCTGGAAACTACTGAAGAGGAGCCAAAAACTACCGACCAAGTAACGCGTCAAGTAGTAAAACCTCCACCTTTCTTTGTTGATAAGGTCAGTAATATCCAGCCCCTATCAAAAATGCTGGAAGAAGTGGCACCCGACGACTACGAAATCAAAATTTTACAAGGGGAAAAAGTCAAAATTCAGGCTAAGACCTCCGAGTCGTATTCGACTATATGCATCCCTCAACCGACACTGAAGAAATAAAACAAGCCTTAGAGGAGTTACACCATAAACCAAACAATATTTGGAATGTTAAAAACAGCAGAACAAAAAAACCTCTTCCTATGTTTTTCATAGACTTGCAGCCAAGTCCGAACAATAAGGACATTTATAGCATCAGGTCACTCCTTAACTGCCAAATAGAAATTGAACCTCCAAGACCAAAACGTTCAATTCCTCAATGTTCCAACTGCCAACAATATGGTCATACGCAGAAATACTGCCACAGACAACCCAGTTGTGTGAAATGTGCTGGACCCCACCATACGGCAAACTGCCCGAGAAAAGAACGTTCAGACAGGGTAAAATGTATTCTCTGTGAAGGTAACCATCCTGCAAATTATAAGGGCTGCACTGTCTATAAAGAGCTGCAAAAAATAAAATATCCGAGATCGATAACCAATAACCGAAAGCCTAAAAACCTAGAAAATGTAACCAAAATAAGCCAAAGCAACGTTGAAAATAATTCAGGCAAGTCATATGCAGCAGCTGCAAAAATGGTCAAAACCTAGAAACAATTAAAGGTAACACTACTGAACAACACATGGTGGAAATTTTGCGTACCTTCAACAGTTCGATACAGGCTCTCATGAACCAAATGCTAACAATGACTCAGATGTTAGCTGAACTCATGTCAAAGTTGTCCAATTCGCATCCATAAAACTATGCGTGTGGAATGCCAATGGCCTGTCAAACCACTCTAATGAGTTAAAGATTTTCTTACAAATAAACAAAGTAGACATTATGCTGATTTCTGAAACTCACTTTACGACTAAGAGCTTCTTCAAAATACCCAACTACACATTATACCATACGATGCATCCTGATGGTAGAGCACACGGTGGATCAGCCATTCTTATTAGATCTAACATAAAACATCATCAGGCACAACCATACCAAAAGGACTACATCCAAGCCACGAGTGTTGTTGTGTATGACTGGATAAGCAGGATTACAATATCGTCACTTTACTGTCCACCAAGACACACTGTAAAGAAGGCACAGTTCGATGACTACTTCAAATATCTTGGCAATCGTTTCATTGCGGGAGGTGATTATAATGCCAAACATACATTTTGGGGCTCCAGGCTTACTCTTCCTAGAGGCCGTGAACTTTTAAGAGCGTGCAGGCAGGAACAATGAACGTAATTTCAACAGGGCAACCTACATACTGGCCGTCTGACCCGGCAAAGATGCCAGACATTGTTGACTTTTGCATCACCAAAGGTGTACCAGGGGACAGCATGTCTTGCTGTAGTTGCTGGGAGCTATCATCGGATCACTCTCCTATTCTGGTGGAAATTGGGGTGAAAGTTAGAGAGACAACTAAAAGTGTACACTGCACAGTAATAAAACCAAATGGGACATGTTTCGTATTCTGGTAGACGAGGCTTTTAGCGCAGAAATCGCACTTGAAACGGAAAATGACATTATGAATGCTGTTGAATTTTTCACCACAAGTATCCAGAGTGCGGCTTGGGATTCAACTCCAATAGTCCAACAACATAGACCAGCTGGGCAAAGTATTCCTCCAAGTATCCTGAATGAGATTGGAGCAAAAAGAGATCTTCGTAAACTGTGGCAGCAAAACAGGTGCCCTGATACAAAAAAATTATTGAACCATAAAATAAAAAAACTTAAGCAAATCCTTGTTCAGGATCGAAACGCTAGTTTTCAGACATATCTCAAGGATCTTGATGCCACCTCAGCTACTGACTACTCCTTATGGAAAGCAACAAGAAACATCAAACGACCTACAACAATTTCCCCGCCATTGAGAAAAGCGGACAATTGTTGGGCACGTAGTGACCAGGAGAAAGCTTACACGTTTGCTGAGCATCTATCAAATGTTTTCCAGCCTCATCCCTATGAAGGCCCAGCAGACCACGAGAAGAAAGTAACCGAATACCTGAAAGAAATAGAAACGGAGGACATTACGTCAATGAAATTCACAACGAAAGAGGTCAGAAGAGTAATACAAAAGGCAAAATCAAAGAAATCTCCAGGATATGACCTCATTACAAATAAAATTTTGCAAGAGCTACCTGACTCTGGAATAACAATGATTACAGCTATTTATAACGCTGTAGTTAGACTCAATTTATTCCACCACAGTGGAAAACTGCACAAATAATTATGTTATTAAAACCAGATAAAAAGCCTGAAGATCCAAAATCATATCGACCAATAAGCCTGTTACCTATACCATCAAAGATACTCGAGACATTAATACTACAACGTATTATGCCATTAGTGGAACAGCATGGACTGATACCCGACCACCAATTTGGATTTCGTCAGAAACACGCGACTGTTGACCAAGTGCACAGGTTAATAGGCGAAATAGACAAGTCTTTTGAATCTAAAAGGTGTTGCGCGAGTGTCTTTCTTGATATATCGCAGGCCTTCGACAGAGTATGGCATGAAGGATTATTATTTAAAATAAAATCGTTCTTCCCCAGCAACACTTATAAGATCCTCAAATCCTTCTTAGAGAATAGATATTTCTTGGTGAATCACGGAGAGGCTTTCTCGGGTCTTTGCAATATTAACGCGGAGTTCCCCAAGGTAGCGTCCTGGGACCGCTACTCTATCTGATTTACACGTCTGACCTACCAACGTCAGATTGTGTAACAACTGGAACCTTTGCCGACGACACCGCAATTTTGTCCTCTCACGAGGATCCAACAGAGGCGTCAAAAATCCTACAAAAAGAATAAACGAGATCTCAACATGGCTCAAGAAGTGGCGAATCAAGGCTAATGAAACGAAGTCAATAAATGTCACTTTCACCTTAAAAAGGGTATATGCCCACCAGTAACGCTTAATAAAGTCGAAATTCCACGAGCAGATCATGTCAGATACTTAGGTTTACACCTGGACAAGCGACTTACATGGCAGAAGCACATCTTTACCAAACGCAAACAGCTGGGACTGCAAATACGGAAGTACTATTGGTTAATTGGTCGCCGTTCGCAACTGTCAATGGGCAACAAACTTCTTCTTTACAATGTTATGCTTAAACCAATCTGGACCTATGGTATCCAATTGTGGGGGACCGCCTCTCATTCCAACATTGAAATCTTGCAGAGATTCCAGAATAAAATGCTACGAATGGTAACCGACGCTCCATGGTACGTGACAAACGAACAGCTGCATCA
This sequence comes from Callitettix versicolor, assembly GCA_022606455.1. Taxonomy (NCBI): domain Eukaryota; kingdom Metazoa; phylum Arthropoda; class Insecta; order Hemiptera; family Cercopidae; genus Callitettix; species Callitettix versicolor. The sequence goes on from CM040189.1 coordinate 41,604,323, forward strand.
CGACCTTCAAGTATATACAGTCAAACAAGAAATTCTGCGTCATACGAAAACCTACAAAGAAAGGATCATAAACCACCCAAATCGCCTAGCGAGAGTCTTGATGGAGGAAACTCGCGCAACTCGTCGACTTAAACGGAAAATGCCCCAAGACATACTTAAATAATAAAGTAAAGTAGGATGTGACCCTAGTCGCATTCCGAGCATGTCATGACAAGTCCCGACCTACCTACTACTTAATGTCCCCAATATGTGACAGATTGTAGTGAATAAATAGACAAAAAAAAAAAAAAAAAATTTAAAGAATCTATTTTTTCTCTATTTTTACGAGGCCTTGTTTAACTTTAGAGCTTGAAAACGACTTTTTATTGAAAACTGGTCCCGAGATAAGAAAGTTTAATTTATTGCAAAATATTTTTGACTTAGCATATGTCCGGAACACGTATACCATTTATTGTATTGTTAAGTTTCGTTACAAAATAAAATAGGCCTAACATTAGATTAGCGCATTGACCGTAGTTGTTGCTGGGTTGCTCGGTTAACACATAGGCCTATGTATTATTATTAACGCACATCTAGTGGCCCATGTCGACAATAAACTGTACAAAAGCTTTAAAAATATCAGCACTTACTCGTCACCAGTTATTAAAGTTTACAAGGCAGCACCAGATGCTCATCATATTGCATTAGTTTAGTATTAAGACACTATCCTTACAAATGTCTTGGCACGCTTTGCAGCTATTAAAGGCCGAATTTACAGCTCCTTGAAGTGCATCCATTCCAAAAACATTTCTTGGCTAAGATTCAACTTAATTCTATATTACTTCAAATAACAGTTTCACTCGCTTTATTTCTAAAAACTTTAGCGTAGCAAAAAATGTAAATAAACGCTATCAAGAAAAGTACGTATTATCGTTAAAGTGAGAACCGGTAGTTATCAGTAGAGCGTGTCGACATTTCTATGGGGAAAATATTTCGTAACGCTAAACGATTGAACAATTACAAATAATGTTTTATGCGTAATTGAAAATACCAAGCAGGTTTTTCAAAACATTGTGAATTATTTTTTGTGTAACTACGTAACCAAGAAATAAAAGTTTCAAAAAATGAACGGATGTAAATATGTTTTTACAAAAAATATTTTGAAATAAAATGAATTGAAAACGACCATTTCTAACAAAATTTGATCAAATACGCGAACCTAATTTCATCTTAGTTTGGATTCTGAAAATAAAACTTAGATTGAATATAACTTAGAGCGATTTCTGAAATATAGAGGACAGAATAGGCGCTCATTTTTAAATCTCGAGTCTGAGTCTAACAATTATAGCCGCTAAAATAGCTCATTTAAAAAAAAAAATATTATTTGTATGTACAGTACCAATTTTTTCTCGGACCATAACACTTGTATATCAATATATTTCAGTGTAACATAGAAGTCTTTGGAAGCCAGGCGTTGGAACAGCTGAACCAATATTTGACTTCTGTCAACTGCTTCTATTATCCTTCCTGTAATTCACGAGATAAAACATATAACTTTCTGTCAAAGTAATTGATGCAGTGCAATTACTCTTGAAATAAATACAATATATTATGTTTACTGCATAATTTTACTTGCAAGAAGTTATGTTGGATTCACAAGTGTTCTGTAATAATAAGAAGAAATCTTTTTTATAATTTTAGGCACAACATTATTTTTTTTAAATGTTTCCCCATATCTCTTCTCCAAAGTTGATAATAATAATTTATGTTTTTATTTTACTGTTACCATTTAGTTTCCCATTATGTCAATTACAATATAGTAAAGGAGGGATCTACGTAACACACAGAGAATGTCGGGGCAGTAGTAATTACTGATTTCAGTAAACCTGAAATTGCTAATAAGCCTCGTAACTACGCCCAAACTTCTAACAATTAGGGACCTACTGTATTAAAACACACGAAAATGTCGAGGAGTAAATACATCCGAAGTTGCTTACAAGCCTCGTAACTAAGCTCGAATTTGTTACAATTAGGGGCCTAATGTATTACAATACACACAATTTTCGAGGAGTAAATACATCCGAAGTTGCTTACAAGCCTCGTAACTAACCTCGAAATTGTAACAATTAGGAGCCTAATGTATTACAACACACACATACACACACACACACACACACACACACACACACACACACACACACACACACACACACACACACACACAATTTTCGGGGTGTAAATACATCCTAAGTTGCTTACAAGCTTCGTAACTAAGCTCGAATTTGTTACAATTAGGTCCTACTATATTACAACACAGAAAAATATCCTAAAATCCCCCGAAATTAAAATCCTAAATATTAAATAAATAAAATTTATTTGTTAATGGCATGGACAAATCAATTATCAGCTAAATTAGTTGATTAGTTTTAAAATGGTTTCTATTTAAATTTCATTTTGAATGTACGGTTTGGCTGTAAAAGTGGGCGTTAAAATTTCTATAAGGTAACTTTTAAATTGAATATATAAATTTGTAACCCTTCGATTTTTAACGCCCATTACGATGGTAAAATAACATTTTACAAAAAAAAAAAAAGTTCTTGTAAAAGGCAAAAATGTTGGTATAATTAAATGTTCGTGTGTTAAAACATTTTTGCAAAATTATTTTTCATTACGTCAGCGAAACAGTTGCGTGTCGGTTCTCTTGAAGGCGTGTGTACGTAGAATGTTATTGTGTAGGCTTAAAACGAAAGAACAGTTGTTACAACAAAGGTGTGAGAACATCAATAAATCATTTATTTATTTATCTGCTGCAAAACTTTGCCGTTTCCATAATCGTGACTGCAGTGTTATCGAGTAGGCCGTGGCTACATCATGAAGCATTGGATCTTCTTCTGTCTCGCAGCCGCTTTTGTACGTATTCAGTTACTGTTAAAATAAGTAGGCCCTACAGTAAATATCTGTACAGTAGGTATAGGTTTAATTATTTATAAAATATCATTATTTATAATTGTGCGTTTATATTGGGATACATATATGGTCATACAAGTCCTCATACATGTGAAATAGTTCATAATAATACATACTGCATTTTTCCTTATAAAAGTCATCCATTTTTCAAATGGTAATTTGTGTTGGTCAGTGGCAGTACCGTTAAGTGCAAATATTGTAAATTTGTACAATAACACCATGTCCAGTAATGAGAAGTTTTTATATTTATCAACATGTGCACTAACGTAAATAAAATTAAAAAAAGAACCCGTAGGTGGTGGTAACGAGAACTTTTTAAGAAAAACAAAACCTCACGGTGCACAGTCATATCATGTTCGTTAATGAACTTAAGCCACTTTAGAAGATGGCTAAAGATTTAAAAACTGTACGACAGAATAGTAAATCAAACTATACAAAACAAAATTTAAAAACAAATAGACTATTAAGTACAACTGAATGTACCAACAAATCAAAACCTGTCAACTGAGTAAACAGCTAATTGAATCTAAAAAATAACAAAAATTGCCATAACCTAAAAACTCATGAAAATTAAATCATACAGATCAAACTAAATGCATTTGTCGCTCATAAAAATGTGTGAGGAAATCTTTGAGGTTATACAATTTGTGTGAGCATTTATATGAGGTGATGTATCGTTATTCGTCAATTTGACTTGTACCTCATGTATCGAAACATAAACACAATATAAGAACGTGATTATGTACTTTTTTATTATTTTTGATAAGGCAAACTACGTTGAGGTAGGTGGTTTTTCAAACTAGCACGCGAAGCACGCTCGAACAAGAATTATTTTTTCGCTGAGTTTAAAATTGAAATGAGGTACTTCTAAACTACACAAGGCTCTTTTGTATTCCAAAATATTTGACCGCCATAAATTACGTAACGCAGTGTTCAAGAATTGTTTTAGTGATAGAGTCACAGCCGAAGAGATTGATAAATTTCATAATCTATATTACGTAGCTGCCATACTGAGTCTTACTGAAAATGAAAATAACGATTTTGTCTGATTTGTTAACTTTTTGCTTAAGCATTTTAATTTGGTCATTTTATGTTATTCAAAACGCGCCCAATTTATCTCAAAACAAAGCATAATTATAATCAAATAAACAAAATTGGAATTATTCAAAAAACATAGTATTTACGTTTTATTTTAATATAAGTGATGAAAAGAAGTTACACACAAATTTTACATTCTCAGTTACAAACAGATTTTAAAAGTGTCGACAAATAAAACCGGTTTATTTTTTTCAAAATCTCGTAACCAGTAATATCGAAATGTGAGCAACAAGCAAATATTCCTGGATGATTGTAATCAAACTACAGACCTGCGTGCCGAATTTCTTAAAAATCGATCTCTCTCTCTCTCTCTCTCTCTCTCTCTCTCTCTCTCTCTCACACACACACACACACACACACACACACACACACACACACAAAGCGATGTTTTTGTACTCATGAAACTTGATAAATCCATGAAAATATATATATATTTGTGTTTTTTAAATCTCAACAATACTGATTGAATAGATATATTGAATTTTACGTTATAGAATAAGAATGTAAAAATACATCTAGGAACGTGTTTCAGTCCTTCATTTTACTTAGCTTGCTTTGATTGGACGTGACAAGTACAAGTGTGCATAGATTCACGAATAACAAACAGTATTTCTGTAATTAATGGAAAACCTCAAAAATAAAATGTAACTTTCTAAAAGCGGTTCGGTACAGACGAAGACACGGAACCTCAAAATGTGCCATTTTTAAGTATTTCCCATCATTCCCTTCAACTTAGCAAACATTTAAATGACGTGTTATTTACACAGTTTTGAAATTTGTGTCAAAGTACTTGGTCTAATTATAGACTAATTACGTATTGTCGTAATTAAAACTAAAAGTACGCAGTTCAGAGACACAGTAGACTGATCGGTGCTTTAGCCACATCGATCCGAACTCTTCGGCATTGAATATAAACGGACTAGAAATACACACGTATTTTAGCGTGCTCGATACCAGAGGCTAAAATCCAAGTAATTGGAGTAATTGCCGTTAGGAACGCTGCAAGCTGTAAGGATAGGGAGGGACGTTTCTATTTAACTGTAGTTGAACGTTTTGCCGCAAGATGCCACCAGCAAAGAGTTGTCTTTCTAGTATGTTCATATTCAATTTCCTCTAATTCTTAGTTCGTGCTGCAGTTACTGCCGTTGCTTTACTCTTACCGTTAATGTAGATATCTCATCCTCGTTAGTCTAACTGACATAAAATAAAGACGTTAAAGAAAAAAAAACTAAAAGTAATTTTAAATTACAACTGTAGTTACAATAAAAAAGTCATAACTATTACTTCTTGTTTCAATTATTTGTTTGAAATAATTTTTAATAAAATTAATTTAAATTTATGTTTTAAAGAACAAATAAAAGTGAAATTAGTTGTGTTTCTCTAGCCCAAAACCACTTATAAAATCTTATAACTTTTCACTTTAATTTTAAAACGAAAGTGTTTATTTCACTTGGTCGTTTTACAAATACAATTTTCTTTTTTTAACAGGTTCACGGGAGCGACTACGACTACAATTATGAAATCACGAAGAGTTACTCTGGTTACGTGGAGAAGCTGTTGGCAGACATTATAGTGCTATCAGCACAGTCGGAAGACAACGTTTTTGATCAGTCCTTGGTAGTAAATTCGCTTAAAACTTTAAAAGACACTACCGCCGGCAAAGATTGCAAAGATATGAACTTGAAAGATTTCCTAAAACAGTACAGTTCAGGAGTGGACATGATCAAGTCCACGTGTGCCGGTAAGGTCGATAAAGCTTATCTCGTCAAGCTCACTTCAAAAGGACAAGAAATGACAAACTCCATCATGCGGCTAGACAACAGCACTTTCTACGCTGAAAAGGATTGCCTGGACGATAGCTGCCGAGAAATTGTTTTCAGGAGAGGCCTGCAGATCCTGCAGGAACTGAAGCGCAACAACCTGGTACAGCTGCACTTTTTCTACAAAATGGCGTACAACGAACACCACGACACGTTTCAATCCTGCTTCAATACCAACTCTGCTGATCTACTTTTAAATATCATGCAGAAAAGTAGCGAAGTTGAAAGTTGTTATTCAAACTAAAATTGAGTAATTTTGTTGTTTTTATTTCTAACAAATGTTTCAACATGGTGGTTTAAAATAAATACATACTGATTAAGATTTCACTGCGAATAATTAATGTATAAACTTACCAAGGCTAAATGATAAATAATTATATAAATTCTGATACGCGAAAATGTCAAAAAGTACGAAAGCATTTTTCGTGGGTGACTTCACACAAATAATTTTCAATTGTTTAAGCGAAAAATTGCTCACAAGTCCAAAGTTATACAGAAAAACTCGGAATATTGGAATATAATACTTAATTATATTTTTGATCAAATTTTTACTGCAGAACTAAATTTTAATTCTACTTTTTTATGGAAACAAATTTTTAAAAAAACATGAATACCTCAGCTAACAGATGAAATTTCTCTTATCCACCCTTACGGCATTAAATATAAACGTATTAAAATGATAACCCTTACGTGAGATAAGTGAACGCTAGCTACTGGTGGCATCTTGCGGCAGAGTGTTCAACTACAGTTAAAGAGATTTTAACTAGTACTGTCTATTTTCTCAAACGTCTTCCTTCTGTCCTTACAGCTTGCAGCGTTTGTATCGGCAGACAGTCTAAATTACTTAGACTTAAGCCGTTAATTCCTAGCACGCTGTTTATAATGTCTGTAGCCTACTTCTAGTACGTTTATATTCAATGCTTAGGTAGATAAAGCCTAACACTAAGACGGCAAATAAAGTAGAACTTTATAATAAGTTATTTGAACACATATTGGCACTTTTACACTTTCAAATTGCATTGAACATATGAAAATAATAACTGATTTCCGTCAAATTAAAATTTTAAATTTTAAAGCAATTTGAAAACCCAAAATGCCAATCTATGCAGTTTTTAACGCTGATTATAATTATAAAACCAGATTTTAAAAATTATTACTTTAGAAATGGCCATCATTTCGAAACTGTTGAACATATTTCGCTGGTTAACGAACTTGTCAAAACTAATCGAATTTGTTACAAAGGTCTTACCATGATGACTGCAAGAACAGATCATTTTGCAATAGGAATTCGCTTAATACAAAAATAATCATGACAAAAAGCATTATAATAGATGAAATGTCTGCAACCATTCTTGTTGAACATAATATAACGCTACTAATCTATTATAGAGGATATAGGTACTATGAAACTCGTGTTGTGTTGTCTCTGTAAACAGCACATCCTTGTCGGATTTATTGTTACATAGTATACAACCAAAGTTGATTCCAAATCCGATTGAAGTTTGTCTACAGCGGCCCTGGTACATTTCCGTTGTATAAATTTCCATTTAGTTATTTCCAAATCATTTGCCAAACTCTGCAACAAAACCAGACCCCCCAAACGTAACTAAATTATTGCATTTTATCACAGGAAGTGTTTCTCTCACTGCACCTTCCTTACTGGAATATTTTTTTTTAATTTTCCAAGTTTTTACTTTTTCAATATTGCTAAAACTTTCAGTGATCACCGTACAAATTTACAAGTTTGCTCTTTCGGGGAACTGGAAGAGAAGAAAAAACTGTTTGTTGTGGGAAACCCCCTCCAATGTTTCTTGTCAAACTTTCGCTATATTTCAAGCTCGGCTAACAGTTGACGTTAATCCTGACATTTCGTGTTTCGTGCGCATGCGCGAAACAGTATATTTATGTCGGATGCGACGTCAAAGAAACAATAAAATATTACGAAAACGTGTAATCGAAAATAATAAGTAGTGTAATATATTGGACAATCGTTCTTGAAGTTATAAATATTTGTTTATTTACGTAGCCTGAAGTTATATTTGAAGGAGATTCAAAGAAAAACAAGCATCTTAACTGAGCTTTCATTACAAAAAATCAGATTTGTATTGAAAGCTCATTGGGTCAAATAGTTCTTCATACAATTGACAACTGCATATTTAACCCAACTTTAACAAAAAGTTTTAAAAAATATATAATATGTTAAAAAAAGCAACTCGTTCTTTACATTCAGTGAGTTAGTGTAATTCCAAATTTTCAGATCTTTAACCTATAGGTTTTCGTCAACCTGTCTTATAGTTTTCCATATATTTATTACACTCCGTACGGCGAGAGAGTATTATTAAAACAAAATATATATATAAATACAGGCCATAGATAAACTTCAGGTTAGAAAAGAAGAAAAAAAACATTCCGATAAAATCAGGACTGGCCTGTAACGAGTTGTAACTGCAGATTTATACAACGGAAATGTCTGCAGTATGTTGGAACCCATCGAATTTTATTAGCCTGCCATTAATAAATTTTAGTGGTACATCTGTCAGCGGCACAACTCTAGCGTAAAAACGGAAATTCAGATAGTTATATAACCAAGGAACTAGTTCCACGAGCTAAATACCCCGCATCTTCAGTTTAATTGAACGGCGCGCGCGTGTGTGTGTAACCTAATATGTTAAAATTACACGCAGAGAAATGATTTAAAATTTAAAACTTTCTCTTATTGAGCCAAATATATATATCATGTATTTTCTCTTCCTTTTTTATTAGACGACAAATTAACATAGACGCGAAAAATCCATCACAATCAGCCCTAAAACATGATACATGTTAAAAAGTATATTTTGACCTTAACATTTGATCCTTTAACTTCCCCTAAATATATTTTGTCTTCAACCTCTGGTTTCAAGCAGCTAATAAGAAAATTTTCACCAAATTTTGTAGCGACCTGTCTCAGCGTTTACGAGTTAAAGGGGCGTTACCGACAGACAGACACGCGCACGAATCTATAAGGGCCCTTCATTTTATCTACGAACCCTAAAAACAATCACAAACAATAGTGGCAAATATTACAAAAAACTTAAACTCAATGATTTCCTCTCTTGTATTGTTTCCAAAATTATAGTTATCGACAAAATACCTGTGTTATCATCTAAACAACATAGCTACACAACCTAGTTCCCCTTACTAACACCTAAATAACTATACTAAAAATCCTCGTACTTCTCTCCCGGCTTGGAAACAGCTTAAGCCTGCGAAACCTAATTCACTTCCATCAACCAATACTCACTTCCGATTGGCTCGCTGTGCACACGAATATAGGGTCCATACTACGCTAGATTTTAATACATTTCCGTCCAGGCGTATCACATCGCATCTCGCGTATACAATAGTTTATTCTGCTTAGTGCGTTCTTTCTCTAGTTTTAACAGTAGAATTGTGAGAATTTATAGTTCCCTTAAAAATATCGAGTAGAAATACAGGTCGAAAAGCGTTGTTCGGCAGAACATCGAGGACCATCGACTTCAGAACAACTACACGCGGCCTAACAACACCTGGATCAACCGTACACGACACCGCAACTTGCTCGTGAGGAAATAGGAGGAACCCGGCCAGATCTAAACAAGAAGGGAATTTCTTTCACCATTTTACGCTAGCTTACGACCGTCCTGGTAAAAGCCTGGACTTTCATTTCTCCCGAAGACTTCAACAACTGAAAGTCAACTCAACATCTCAAAATCGGCTAAACAGTTTTTGATAAAATATTTAAAAATATGCAGTTTGAAACCAGAAATACACAATTTCAGATCAGTGAATGTTTTTAATTACAAATTATAGTTACACTGACTTTAGTGACTGAAATCTGAGCAAAATCAGTTGGGACCGATTTTGGAAAATTGGGCAGAGTAATAGTTTTTTTGCGATACTTCCATAAACTGTGTTTTTGTAACATAGCAACCCATAAATTTTGATTTGGGACTACTAATTGCCATACCTGACGAAAAGATTTGAAACAAAATATTGCAAAATAATATTGTTAAGTAATCAATATAGCCAATAATAAAATTTTACAATTCACATTTATTGTGAGAGTTCATATTTTTCATTATACTCTGCAAGGAAATTGGAATTATGTAGCCTAACTTATGTAACTGAACAGCTTTGTAACAGATGCAGCTTTACACAGATAAGAAAACAGATAAACAGATGAAACTTTATAGAGAATTTCATACATTTTGAACAAAATGAAACTGACAATTGTTTTCAAATTAAGATTGTTTTGAAGTAAAAACCTGATGCATTTAGTTTTTGAGTAAAAATATATAGATTATTACAATTATATCGTAATATTTTGTATGTAAGTTTTATTAAAACAGTAAACACATTGAAGAGAGCTAAATAAAACCAGTTGTACAGTTACACTGCATACACATTGTTGCCAGATTTATTATTAGTTGCTCTTATCGCTCCCCTGCATACATAGACATGATACTATGTTACTTAAGTGGTTTTGTGACTTTACTGTAAAGACTAGAGGGTTTTTTCACCCCGTTTTTTGCTTATGTTTTAAATCAGTCAACGCAGTGTCTCAAGCTCGCAATTTTAATCAAATTTGATTCAAACTTAGCACGAAAATCAATTTTTTCTAATAGCTTGTACAAAATCGTTAACCAGAAAAATTCGAACATCAGTTTAAAAATGGCGGTTTTTCTAATCTTTAAAAATACGTAACTGTTATACCCCAAATATTTTCGGATATCTGAATATCGAAATATGTTTTCACCGTCGTAATCAGCGTTAAAAATCGCCAAAATTAAATTTTTTAAATTTCAAAATGCGTTGAAATTAAGAGATTTAATTTGACCGCTGACAGGATTAATTTTCGTATTTTCAGTGCAATTTGAAATGTTAAAACAAAATATGCAAATTTAAATGCTGTTTATATTGGTGAAATCAGTTTAAAAAATAGAGTAAAATAGAAATAATGAATTACTTTTGCGAATTCGCTTCCATTACAAGACTGCGTGCAGCGAGTATTTAAATATTCTACAGTAACACTATTCATTCGATTTAAATGTTTTTTTTTAATTTTTAAATTATCTTAATTTTCGTTAATTTATCTTAAATAGCTTCTCACTAATTTATATACATTCATAATGTGTATTACAAAATCGAATGAAATAATAATATATAACATGATTCTAAGACTAATATACTTTTTAATGAATTCTAATTACACCCCTTCATAACGTAAAAATCAGTTGAAAGTAGTGATTTTGTAAAAGAGTGTACGTAGCGCATTCTGTTGGTGTAAGAATAAAGAACTATGGTTAAAGTTTGCACTAGTGGCGCTACATATCGGTATACACGCGAACTATTGTAGTACAACAATCTCTATTAGTAAGCTTAAAAGAGAAAATTGTGGTTTCATTATGTTATCCTCAGTACCCGCCTGGCTCCCGCTTTATGTAAGTGTTACCATTTTCCCGCCCTTTCGTGTTGTTCCCCTACAGCCGGTCCCCCACCTCCACCCTGTCTAGAAAACCGGAGTGTACACTGAACGTTTGATATTTTCCCCAAAAAACCGAGTGTAGATATACAAGATCAATGGAGGATCTTTAACATGTTTTTTTTTAAACATAAATTATTTATTTAAAATGTGTAGGAAATAACATTTTTTTAAAAATAAGTAGGCCATACTATCACGTATTTATTTTATTAAACAATGCAACGTTTAACGAAATAACAGCATTTTTTAATTTTTACTAAAATTTGTGGTTAATTTTATTTTATTATTGGATCGTATTTTTAAATAAAAATTAACAAGTCGATAATATTAGCTAATACAAAAAAATTACCTGACTACGCTGGTTTAATATTTTTTTAATGTGGTTTGATCTTCGTCAAAACATTCTTCCATTAATTATTATAAAAACAGTTATACTGTATCATCGTTATGTATGTTTGTAATTAATGGATATGTGTACTAAAGCCATATTCATCTAGTAGTTTGTAAATTCGATACCAGAGCGTACAGAGACCATTTAGTTTACAATTTCTCCGCTAGAGTGTAGAGTTGTGTATAGCAATATTAATAAATGTATAAAATACATAAAATAAAATAAAAATAGCCTATTTTTCTTATTTACGTAAAGTGAACGAGCTTTTTGTTACAAATATTACTACTTGTACTTTTTATGTGAGAAAAGTGGGAAAGAACAAGAGAATTTATAGTTTACACCCCCACAGGCACAAATTACCCCATAAGACCTAGAGATTAGTTAGCCTGTATAAGGCGTCTAACATTACAAGAACTCCTACGCTTATCTGCACTTTACAAAATATGAAAACGTTGTATATTATTCTCAACTGCGAAGTTTATATTGAGTGTAAAAACGTCTTGAGGCTTATGTCTGTTTTCAGACCAAAAGAGTGGTTCTGACTCCGGCTGTAGCGAAGAGCAAATTTGAATGTAACAACGTTCTCGGGATTCATTTTCGTATTTGAGTGTAATTTTAAAGTTTTATATATGTTAATTAATAACGATTCGATTCAAACTTAACACTAATCGATTCTGGTAATAGTTTGTACGTGTTCGTTACTCTACAAAATCCGTTTAACCGTTTCTAAACGGCTCCATTTCAAATTTTAAAAATAATCATATTTAAAAAAAAAAAAATCCGTTTTCTCCATCGTAATCACCGTTAAGATCTGAGTAAATTAGTGTTTATTTCCAATATTGAAATTCCACTGACTATACGAAACTGCACCTCGCCATTCTCAGGGTTCGCAATCATTTTATTTGTAAAGTATTTTTAAAACTAATTTATCAGCTGATTGTGCAGGTAAAATCAGATTGTATATATAAAGTTCATTTTTGCATTAACTAATCAGCTGTTTCAATGTTTAAATTATATCCTTGATAATCGATATTCCGTATATCTATCCGACATATTCATTATTTTAATTATTACATTATCAAATGTTGCCCGAATTTCGAGAAACGTGACTATTAGTCGAATATAATTTTATAATGTAATCAGTGATTATATTACCATTTACTAGATTACCTAATGTATTCCGATAATATAATTATTCTGCCAATAGACAACTTGTATATCAGACAGATACCTTACAATTCAAGCATGATTTTTTAAAACATTCTTTATATATTATTATGCTAAGCATTCCGGTCGGTTTTATACCAAAAATAAGGACTTGCTTTATTGGATCTACATATTTGGAGTACTTACAGGTTCGTGAGACCACCAGGAACCTCACGTGCCCCATACTTTTCCTTTTTTTAAGGATTTGCAATAAAACGACTTAAAATCGAAAAAATGTCTGTAAACAGAATCACACTAGCAGCGTAAAGTGTCCCGGCGAGAATGCAGCACAATGTATGCATAGGTGACAAGTAATAATTGTGAGTACCAAAACAGCTGATAGCTGAAAAACATTGTTGAGAGTAATGTTTAAATTATTGCCGCATCCAATATTTAAATGATTATTGACAGAATCAGTTTTGAAAGTAGAATCGGTAAGACAATCTAGACCAGTTCTAATATGTAAATGTTATTAAATAAAAGACTTTTTGTAAACAGTAAATATTCTAGATTAATAGGTACGTAATGTAAAATCCGGTTATTGAAGTTTTCATTTGTAAATATTTCAATAAGATATAGTGTTATAATGCTGTCATTAATTTTATATGTTATAGTAAGGCCTGTTGTATTAAGTAACTTAAATACAATGAATGGCATTGCTTTAAAATTACTAAAAACTTCTTGCTGGACACTGTTGTATATTATGCGTTTCTTTTTCCTATTAACAGCTAAAAGTCACACGAGCGTACTAGTTTTAATTATTACATTATCAATTTTAACTGAATTTCGAGAAGCGTGAATATTATAAAAATTTAATATATTTTTATAGTATAATCACAACTTATGTTAACTTTTACTACAAGACCTAATATATTCCAATAATGTTGTTCTTCTGCTAATAGGCTACAACTTGCGTATCAGTCGGCCATTTTGCAACGCATACATGAATAATGTATTAAGTGAAGCAAAAACACGAAAAACAATTAAATTTAGCTCTCCTGTTAGCTTTATGTTGATCCTTCACAGGCTTCTTTGATTTATTTAGAAATTAATAAACAGTAGCGAGAAATACAAGCAGTAATTTATTGTACTCCCGCCGGTCACGGTTTATTTTAGTGCTTTCAATGTTGAAAATAAACATTTATCACCTTTTTATTAAAATTATGTGTTTTTTGCAATTTATCAATAATCTCGTTACGTGATACTGTATTAGAGAGAACAGATTTATGTTGATACATTGATAAACTGGACGCCTCAGAGAAGAGGCACTGCGTGTTTTGTTGAAGCTGTAATTAATAGATTTATGAGGCTATACAAATCTGTTAATCAAGGTTGTTCAGTAATACAGTACAAGGTGATTATCAAGGAGGCATGTTTCTGCAAGAACATTATGTTGGTAATTAAAACAACAATACTTTAAACGTCTAAAATAAATTTGAAATTTAGTGCAAAACCAAGAACCGTTATAAGCTCGCACGCATGTTGGTCTGTACATCTTGCTCGTGAACGATGTAGACCCATCACTAAAATATATGAGGGCTAACTGCTCACTGCTCAGTGTTGTTTATTACGGTAGTAAATTTCTAATGAAAAATACTTATTATTACACAATTTTAAAATGAAAACAGAAGTTTGTTATAAAATTAGTAAAATAAGTGCGGACAATTTATTATTGTGCAAAAACATATATAAAATCATAAGTTACCTTACCGAACATAATAGTTATGTATTGGCAAAAAAAAGTTAAATTGACTAGAAATAATTTTGTTGAAAAACAATATTATTATTTAAAAAAAGTGTAAATAAAAAAATAATGTAATCAAAATAATAGGAAAACACTTTTAGATGTTTTCACAGTCGTATATGTGAAGAAAAAATTAATACAAATTTTAACAAGCATAAACTTTCGAATTCATGAAATAGGTAATATAAATAACAATATTACGATTTTTTAAATCATTATTTAATAAAAGTAGAAATACGCTTACCATATGTTTAATTAAAATAAAATAAAACAACTAAGCCTTAATTTATTAGTTATAGTAAAATAACTAACATGTTATTAATTAATATACATCAATATAGCGAGAACAGATTTATGTTGATACATTGATAAACTGGACGCCTCAGAGAAGAGACACTGCGTGTTTTGTTGAAGCTCTAATTAATAGCTTTATGAGGCTATACAAATCTGCTAATCAAGGTTGTTCAGTAATACAGTAAAAGGTGATTATCAAGGAGGCATGTTTCTGCAAGAAAATTATATAGGCTAATTATAATTTTCAATTATGATTGATGCTTGTGTGTTGATGCTTGAAATAGCAAAAATATGTTATTTGCTAACTCTTATTTCAAGTAATTTTCAGAATTCTTTGCACGCGTAAATTTTCTAAAACAAAGAGCAGACAATACTGAGCAGTGAGCAGAGAACAGTACAGTTGAAGAGCAATCACAACTGCTCACTGTTCAGTGCCAAGAACAGTGATAGCATTCACAAGTCTCACCTCTATCCAGGAAAATATAAACGTTGATGACAGAAAATACTTAAGGGGGTAAAAACACTTTTTTATTTATCTATTCTGGGGTATTATTTTAAACTAGAAATGATAGTGTTATGTCAGAAAATGAGTTTGGATGAGAAGAAAAAGAAATTTTGTTAATCTTTCGCATATTTTGAGAATGTAACTTCAATAACAACAAGTATTTTAGAAAAGTTATTTTGCTGGTTGGCCTTTACCAGTAAGGGCGATAAGTAGAATATAGTGTTGCAGGTTAAATGCATGTCAGAAGAAGCACTCGGATTGTAAGCTACAAGCGGTACAGTACGCGTCAAGCTACAAGCGTGACGTCATTGCAGACGACAAGGAAGTCAGTTGATCCAGTCTTGTTAAATAGTTGTTAATATTTAAAACAAGACACTTACGGTCTATATGATGAAATAAAACTTACAATTTTTGACTTTGTGAATAGTATGGAAAGAAGTGTTTAAATTTTGTTAACATTTTATATGACGATATTTACTTAATAAAACTGCAAATGTAGATTTATGTTTCTTTCTAAGCCACGAATTTAAAATGGAAATAAATTTACAAATTATAAAAAAATTAAACTACAGCCTTCCGTAAGCTTATGTGTTGGCGCCTAAGATTTGTTTTAAGGGTTAAGTAGGTACTTTACTTAAATAAAGAGTAACAAAACAAAATAACCTCACCTGAACGCCAGCAGCTTGCTGCAAACAATTTGCAATAAAGAACAAAAGTTTATGTAAATTTTAGCTTATAACCAGCCACAACTGATATATGTAACGAGCTGCATTCTGTAGCACTTACACAAAACTCCTCCATACAATGGTGTGATTATGTGACGTTATAGTAATATCAGTGTATAGTACAGTGTATGTTACAAGGAGAATCTCGTTTGTTAAGGAATACTGAACAGAAAAACAAATGATGCTATGCTCATACTGTATAACAAATATGAGATACCCTACAAAGTACTCACCTAAATCTAATTTTTGCTCCTGGAAATGAGATCCTTATTATTGGTGCTTTAATGTTTATTGCTTATTTAATTTGTGTGTGTTTGTTAGCGATTCCAATAAGATTCGGCCAGGCCCTGTAGGTGAAACTTCTCAATATCTCGTGACCAATTTGTATGTAACTAAAAATCGACATTAACGATAGTGAACAAATTCGATTAATTGTAGGCCCTAAATAAACAGTGACTAGCATTGAGATCACAGCCTGACTTTCACTTTTGAGTGAATCGTCAAATGTGAATCGTCAATAACAATAATTTATTTTGCTAACCTTGGTTATAAAACGTGAACAACTATAACCACTTAATTATTATACATCGAATTCTCGAGACGGCAATAATTACAATTCGTCGCACTTATCTAAAAGTACTGACAATAACTTTTACTTTATCGAGGCTTTTCATTTTGTAAAATTTTATCACTTCTGAATTCCGTCTATTTTCGTAAAAATTGATTATGCTGTTACCTATTGCGCCTTGTGTCAGTCAGCCCAACAAAAACCATTCATTAAGCGATGTCCTACCATGAGAGTAAAGCCGTCCTTGTCATTCAAGGGCGCATTGTTGCTATACTAAGTAAGTCTATCTTCATTCGACTTCTGTTGCATTCTTGAAATTTTTCCTGATTATTCAAATGCCATTATTTTGTTTTTTTGCAAACTTGAACTTGACTCAAATTTTTTAAAAATACGATTCAAAACTTGTCGGAAGGAATTTATTAATTGCGGATTCTTCTGTCAGTTTTATATTGCAATGGTTCCAATTCGATAATTGCTTTTTATTAAGTGTTTGAAGAAATGTGGAGGCCTACGTACGAGATAGGATCAACACGTTCCCGGAACTGGTCAGTGAAAATTTATTAAAAATACGTATAATATTTTAACATTATTTTTCTTCAAAATACTCTTCTTCTGCTGCACGTACACACTTCTTCCACCGTTTATACAATTTTCGGAAACACTCCTGAAAGCCATTTTTGAAAATTTCGCTTAGCCGCTTCGTTGAATTCCCCATCGCCTCTTTCGAATCAGCAAAACGATGTCCCTTCAAAGTCATTTTCAGCCGTGGAAGCAGGTAAAAATCCGGTAGTGCTAGGTTAGGAGAATAGGGAGGATTTTCCAGAGTGGTAATACTGTAGCCTACTCAGCAAAGTATTGTTTCAAAATTAGCTAACAATGTGACGGGGCATTGTCATTCAAGAAGAACTAATCGTTTCCTGCCCATTCTCAGGTCGTTTCATCTAACTGCATCTCGTAGACGTTTCAGGATCTCCTTGTACAGTTCTTTGCTAACTGTTTTTCCTTCAGGAATAAACTCGTAATGATAAATCCATTGTAATAAAAAAAACCAAACATGTTTCTGCCAAAACAAATTTTTCTTTCTTGGGCTTTCAGACTGACGTTTCGTCTGAGGTTCAACTATATTCTTATCTGCTTCCACGACTGAAAATGACACTGAAGAGATATCATATTGCTGATTCGCAAGAGGTGATGGAAAATATGACGAAGCGGCTAAACGAAATTTCCGAAAATGACTCACGAGTGTTTATAACAATTGTATGAACGGTGAATTGTTACATGCAGTAGAAGAGTATTTTGAAGCAAAATAAGGTACAAATAATAATACACTTTCTATAAATTTTCATTCACCAATTCAGGGGACGTTTTATTCCAAAATCTTTTCCTGAAACTCGTGCTTCAAGTTATACAACACAAAAAGAAAAAGGGAAGAAGTGTACGCAAAACTGTCTCCTTACCCGGTACACTACCGATCCGCTGCTCCCCAGCAACGCCTGGTTAGAATGTCTTCCAGAAGCACCAGCTACTTCCCGACGTACAGTTGGCCCCAAACAATTTTATTGATTCCCCCCAAAATCGACTCTCTTGTCCTATTTGAATAGTTTATTGAAGTATAACGTTATTTATTGTTGTAAGTTTTTATAAATTAATTTTCAACAAGTTTAACGATTTTTTAGAAAATTTAAATTCGTATAAAAATTAAATTTGGTAATATTTTTTTAAATTTTCCTCATTAAAACTTCTTAAGTCATTGCAAATCTTCTAATAAAAAGGATAACAAAATTTCAAAAAATCAGAATCCTTTTTATCATATACAATGATTTAATGAAATAAAAAATACTGGTATATTTCTATAATGTGAAGCTAGAAAATTATTTTTTATAATATTTTGTTTTTATAATACTCTGTGTGTTGGTTTTAGATATAAAACGAAAATATGAGTGAAAATTCCATTTGGTTTTGCGTTTCCGATCTCAGGATGTAATGTAAATGTTTTGAATCACAAAAAACAATCGCCGATAAGGGTCATTTTATTTTTTTAAAAATTCTTTCATAAAATTCTGTTTATATTTTCATATATTACATGTTAAACTAAAGCGTTAAAGGAAAACCTGTAAGAATATGCAAATTTTCATGAAAGTTTTCCACATTCAAAGATAAGTTTACATAAGTGTGCACGGACTTGAGGCTAAAGAACCTTAAATTTGTATTCTGTATTCTTTGCATTATATTTAAGGAAGCTATGTTGTCTGATCTCATCTACTTTACAAACCTACTTTGTTTGCAAATCCATTTTTCCAGAGTGTTTTGTGTTCAAAAGGTATACTTTACGGTGGATACAAGGTGAAATAATCGAATCACGCAGCTGTTTCGCTGACAAAATGGAAAAATATTCACAAAAATATTTGGCCTCTGTATATTTTAATCATTTCATTAATCAAACATTTTTCAAGGAGAAATAAAACATTATTCAATGTTTTTTTTAATCTTACAACAAATCCGTTGATCAACCAATTTTGAAATAACGGTAGTTAAACATCTTTAACACATCACAACTACCGTGAGCTTTGAAAATTGTATTTAACCATCGTAAATGTTCACGAATTGAACATTAAAATTTTCAATTTTCGTTGAACATGTAATAACGAAAACAGACCGCAGCTGGGTTTCCTATTTCCAACAAAAGTTTAAAATTGGAATAATAATTTATGCTGATTGTAAAAATTATTACGATAATGAACATAAATTGACAAAATAGGTAAAATATGAGATTTTTTTAAAAACTGACAAATAGACATTACCGTATCTACATTCACATCTGCCAAGTTTGAATCAAATCGCATTAAAATTACAAACTAGACTATTACAGTCTGTCCCATGAAAGAAAATACGTGAGTTTAGGACGTTATAACGTTCCAATCCGTTATTGTACAGAAATTTCAGATACACCAAATTAAAGCGTGTTCTTTTGTTTATGAATCTGTGTTAATTCCGTTAATATATTTTTAAAAGTCAATTTTATATTTCAATAAATTTACCGAAAAACACGATTTTCACGCAGTTTTTCTATTATTAGCTACTTTGAACGTTCATAACTTTGTCAGCTTTTACTCCACAACAATGCTGTTCAAGTGTGTTATTGTATAGAAATTTGTTATAATGATTCTGCCTTTGACCAATGTTTAACAAAAATTGAAATTATGATGAATTTCTTTCAAAAAACTGCTCCTTTTGTTACCAGCAACTTTATTGAAATAATTCTTCAACATGTGCTTATAATTTTACAACAGTATTATCAAGTTCAATCAGATTTATAATTAATTTTAATGAGTAAATGTAAAGTTATTTAAATTTAATTTGAGTATTAAACTGAACACTAAGCTCACCCGGAATAAAGTCACGTGGTACGCACTATAGACCTCTGGAGTTGAACACAAAAACTAAAATGGAATGGTTGTCACGCTCTGTAGGTCTATAACATGAGCCACCCGACTGTACTTCGATAAGGTACGTCAGTGCAACATAGTGGCGAGTGCTGCTGGAATTTAATTGAAATTCCGCTTCAATAACTTTAAGTTTACTCATTAAACACAATTATAAATATGATTTAACATAGATCTTGATAATACTGTTGTAAAATTTCAAACGTCTGTTACAAAATTATTTCAATAAAGCTGGTAACAAAATGAGCGTTAAAAAATTACAATAATTTAAATTTTTATCAAAAGATAGTAAAATTCAGCGGTAAACATTAACAAATTCCATAACAACATTGTTGTGGAGTACAATTTGACGAAGTTATGAACCTCTAAAGTCACTAGCACTAGAAAAACTGCGTGAAAATTGTGTTTTTCGGTCAATTTATTGTATTATAAAATATAAGTTTGAAAATACATTAACAGAATCAACACAGATTTATAGACAAAAGAACATGCTTTAATTTGGTGTATCTGAAATTTCTGTACAATAACCGATTTGGGCCAGACTATAATCAAAAATGTATATTTTTCAGCAACAACTAGAAATTTGTATGGTTCAGTCTCAATGTAGGCCTCCCTTTAAGGCTGTTCCAAGGCATTTTTCAACGTAAATTCCTAAGGAATGAACAATAACCGACAAAATAACGGTAACTAGTTCAGCCAAATTAAAATTTTCCTTTCCAAAACGTTTTAGATAGAAAATAATACTTGTTAAACACAGTTGTGTATCCAGGTATTCCAAAATCACTGGCTAGGCGAAAACAGACATACACAAATATTGGCAACAAATATTAAATAATGAATTAAAAGAAAAACGTTTTAAATGAGTCAATGAACATTTCATATTCCGGGTTAAGTTGTTAAGATATTCACTATTCCGAATCCTTAACCGCGATGTTTTTGAATATAGTTAGCACAAAAACGTCAGTATACCGTCTAATTATAACGTTTGAACGCTAGACGTGCATTACAGACTGGTTAAACGACTCGTCTCGCTTCGCTTAATGGATTTGCTTCGTGTTACTGGCTTTGTTTATCTGTTCGCGTGTTTGTCATCTAACCTAGGCTTCTTGTCAGGATTGATAATGTTTGTAAAAATCTACATCTTCATTTAGTTCCTGTTTTGCTTCACTTGTATTGTCGCTAATAGCAGACAGAAATATTCTAGTCTCTGTGTAAAAAGTGTAGTTTAGGAAATGATACAATAATTTGTATAGTTTAAACGGTCATTGAGTAATAATGTTTTTTTTTAACATATACAGATAGACAGACAAATGGTAGACTAATCATTTAAGGAGATAACTTCGCAGGCACTATTTTTTCAGTTTTGCATGTCCAATCATATACCGATTTTTTTGCGAGTTTTTAAATATATATATATATATATATATATATATATATATATATATATATATATATTTGTAATTTCCTGAAACCTTTAAAGCAAGAAAAAACAATATACCGTTTACGCAATATAATATTTTTATTTGATTTTTTAATTAATCAATCATTGGTAAGTTATAATTCCAATGTTAAAACACTACGCTAAAACAAAAAACGTATTTTGCAATACACTGCCTTACCGATTGTAAAGGCATAATTCGCTGCCACAGATGTACTGAAAGAAGCGGATCCGTTATCGCTATTTAAGTGGCGCACATATAAAACGATGACTGCGCTTGACAGAAACTACTTCGATCCTTATCGCGCTGCACTACTTTATTTCCCTCGTTACTTTACTGTCTCCTCGCCGTAGCTTCTTATTTAAAAAAAAGTTTATCTGCATATTAAAGTGTTCCTTACCTTATCCTAAAAACTATTGAAATATTAGATATATTTTTAGGTATTATTTTTTCTAGTAATGTTATTATTGCAATCACACATTTTCAAAATAACCTGTTCGGATTACCTCTAATTTCAAAACTTACTACTGTATTAAAAAATAGCTGCATTTACGTGATATTCAATGCTGTTGCATTAATTAACACCACAAATCTACAACATAATTTCAAATTTAAATAATAATTAATTAATATTTTACCGCCAGTTACAATGGAAAAGTTAGATTTTCAAAAATATTTATGGATATTTAAATTTTTCTATTAACGAAAATTGTGAAACTTATAAACGTATAAAACTTAGTAAGCTAAGTAAAGAGAACTTACCTTTGCGTTACGCGTTAGAGAAACAGCTGCGTGCCGCATCATATTCATGAAAGTTATTTTGAGGTTATGTTTATCAGTGAATTTTGAAAAAAATGTGCTATTAGAGTGATGATAGTGAGATCAAAACACGTGATCATTAAATGGACTCCGATCCTGTCTTCTCGTTTGTGTGTGTGTGTGTGTGTGTGTGTGTGTGTTTTGCTTAACGTCCATACTTATGAGGACGAGGGATCAGGGTTAACGGCAAGGGAAAAGCAGCAAGAGTAACTGTGGCTACAACTAAGAACTAAGGTGCGCAGTTCAGAGACGCAGCAGACTGACCGGTGCTTTAGTCACATCGACCACCGAGTGTGTGTGTGTGTGTGTGTGTGTGTGTGTGTGTGTGTGTGTGTGTGTGTATGCGCTCACGTGCGCGTGTGTGTTTTGCTTAACGACCATACTTTATGCTAGTACTTTATGCCAGTCCATACTTTATACCAATGAAGACCAGAGATCAGCGGCAACGGTAAGGGAAAAGCAAGAGTAACTGCGGCTACAACTAAGAACCTTAAGGTGCGCAGTTCAGAGACACAGCAGACTGAGAGGTGCTTTAGTCACATCGACCACCGAGTCATTGTGTGTGTGTGTGTGTGTGTGTGTGTGTGTGTGTGTGTGTGTGTGTGTGTGTGTGTGTGTGTGTGTGTGTGTGTGTGTGTGTGTGTGTGTGTGTGTGTGTGTGTGTGTGTGTGTGTGTGTGTGTGTGTGTGTGTGTGTGTGTGTGTGTGTGTGTGTGTGTGTGTGTGTGTGTGTGTGTGTGTGTGTGTGTGTGTGTGTGTGTGTGTGTGTGTGGTATACGCGCGAGTGTTGTAGCACTCTCTCATTCGAAATTTCGATCTGATTCAATTCAAAGCATGCCCAAAAATCGATTTTGGTAATATCGTATTTTAGGCGAATTCGTTACGCAGCGAAATCTGTTTACAGTTTAAAAATTATGACCAATTCAAATTGTGTTGTATTTAATTTTTTCACCAACGAAACCAGCGTTGAGTAAAATTAGTATTCTAATTTTTTTAATTCCATTCGGAGTTCATATTTTCAGCGTAATTTGAAACTGTATGGTGGTGCAATATGCGCAATCATATAAGCGAGACAGTTGCGTGATGCGGTTGTTTACACCGGATTGTTAATGCAATCTTTAAACGTGAATATAGGAAGCGGTTTTTTCCGAATTTGTATATATTTGCACAGTAGTGCAGTAGATTTGCATTATGCATGAACCGAGTGGATCTCGCTTTGAAAGCATAAGGCAATAAAATACAGTGGCTGACGTTGCGGCTGGGTATTAGAAATAAAACAACTCGGACTCAGTGCATATTGCATATTGGCTTTAAAACTTAAGACGATCGCATCGAGTTAATGTACCGTCATTTTATTTATGCATTTCCAATCCGTTAATGGCAGCATTCAATATTTTAATACTCAATATTCACTTGGCTTGCAAAAGGTACCGCGTGATTTAATTCGGATATTTTTTAAAAAAATTCAAACTGAAAAGTTATATTGTGAAGAAGTTTTATTATTTAGTATTTACGTTTTATAAAGTGTTTACGTAATAACGTTTTCATTAAAAACTCTGATCTATAGGTCAGGATCAGCTCTCGTCTCAAAGTTCCGGGTTCTTACCAAGATGACCACTCGAATTAGACATTTCGCAATTAGACATTCGTTGGAAACAACAAAATGCAGTTTACAGAATTTACAAGTGAAATTAACAATGAAATACTGTTTACAGAATTCACAAGTGAAACTAACAATGAAATGCTGTTTACATAAAAGTGAAACTAACAACCAAATGCTGTTTACAGAATTCACAAGTGAAACTAACAATGAAATGCTGTTTACATAATTCACAAGTGAAACTAACAATGAAATGATGTTTACAGAATTCACAAGTGAAATTAACAATGCAATGTGAAATTAACAATGAAACTAACAAGCTGTGTTTACATAATTCACAAGTGAAATGCTGTTTACATAATTCAAGTGAAATGATGATGTTTACAGAATTCACAAGTGAAACAAGGTTTTTAGTACTTGGATTTTTGGTACTTTGTTATTTTGGAAGTTAAAAAAATAAAGAATCAAAACGTAAAAATGGGAAGTAGAAATTTAATTCCAATAAATGACCTCAGTGACTTTTTTCAATAATTTTGACGTTTCTAATGTTAGGAATTAAAATTTTAATTTTAATTATTAGTTTTAAAGATTCAGAAAAATTATGAAACTGGTGACATACGTTTGTTGTTATAAACAATAAGGAATGCAGAATTACAGTTTAGACAAAAGCTTGGGGATGAAGTAGGTCGCGGTCAGTTAATTCTGAGGGGACCGAAGGGCTGTTTTGGGGCCAACTGTAAATCGGGAAATGACTAGTGCTTCACGAAGTCATTACAGCCAGGAACGAGACTGCAGTTTATGGGGTAAGTAGACAGTTTTGCAAATTTTTTAATAGTTAAATAAATTGAGGCACGGGTTTTCGGAAAGTATTTTGGAACACTATTTTGGGGAAACGTTTTGGATCGAGTGATACAACAGTGTTCATTCTTGGGTTGTTATCAAGTGTAGAATTGTCCGGACGGTACAATAAAATGTCAACATAATTATATGTATTAAAAGACATTTTTGAACCACCGCTAGTTGATTCATATAAGAATCGCGGTTAGGGGATATTTTAAATTTCTACCGCTAAGCTATTACCAAAATCAAGTTCGGTTTTCATTTCATTGAAACATCAGTTTACATTAATTTATTAAACGTTTTTTATTACAAGCTTTTTATTAACTGTCCTCTGTCTGTATGTTTTATGGTTCAAATCTTGTAATCAATTTTTAACTCACTTGTAACATCATCCAATCGACTTGAAATTTTTGCACTTACTTGCTCCCGATGACAATGCAATACTCAATAATTAGGCACGTTAAATCTTGCTTCATTGTACTCTAATTAACTAATCAAAATTGCATATGGAAAAATAGTTTTATCGTTTTTCAATAGATGGCGTTAGTTTCATCTAACACTTTACACATTGAAAGTTATCGGAAGGAGATAGTTCGAGCCCAGAGCTGTCCTAAACTTTTCTTACACCTTTTAATTTTTTGAACATTCTACTATTATTTGTATACCTAAAAAAATGATGAATGCAAATTTTTTGTTAAAACAATTACGAAAAAAACTATTCAAAATTGTCAGTTTTTGTTATCATAAATTTAATTAATATATAATGTATATTTAAATTAGAAACTTTTGCAAAATTGAAATTTTTTTCTTTTTGCCAACAAAATAAATAATTATACAAACAATTTTTTTTTAAATCGATTACTAGATTCATTACTAAAAAGTAAAAATAAAATAAAGAAAGATTAAAAAACAAGCTTTATAATTCAAGTGTAAAATGCACTAAAAAGTAAAAAAATAAATTTTTCATCAGTCAGAGAATAACCCTTGAATGCCCATCAATACTCACTTATAAGGATCTTCTTCAATAATTTCTACTAATCTGCATACAAGCTTTATCCTCCGACTGATGAAAAAATTTATTTTTTTACTTTTTATTGCATTTTACACTTGAATTTAAAAAGCGTGTTTTTAAAATTTTATTTTAATTTTATTCAATATAGATTAGGTTTTGTAAATTCGTTTCTAATTTAAAACGTTATGGGAACGTATACTTAAGGATAATACTTTTACCCCGTAAACTGTTGTGAATCCGCCAAAGTTTGTGTTAATAATATTGCGTGACTTTAATTATTTATAAAAAAAACTTTAAAAGTTTACGTCCAATACAAAATGCAACATTCCATTGTGAGCTAAGTTTGCAACAAGCGGTGTCCTCGACTTTATGGTTATTGTAATATAAATCAAAGACGTCCGGTAGCGAAGGAATTTGGCAAGTCCTGCTCATTAAAGCGCGCCATGTGACAGCGGTACTTGAAACACCGATCTTATCCACCGCTATTGTTCGTTGCCGCTTATCTTATCTGTGATCCGTCGGCTTAGCGCCTACATCTGCCGTACAGTTAATCTGGCTTTCATATTGTTATCTGTGGTTCAAACATTGACGTGCCAGATCCTTTGGCATAATTGGTTTCATGTTTTATTTACAAAGTTAAAATATTATTAAATAAAAGGTAATTATTTCGATTCAAA
Organism: Callitettix versicolor; assembly: GCA_022606455.1. NCBI lineage: Eukaryota > Metazoa > Arthropoda > Insecta > Hemiptera > Cercopidae > Callitettix > Callitettix versicolor. Next base: position 41,630,952 of record CM040189.1, read on the forward strand.
TTTCCAAAAGCTTGATTTCATTGTCTGCAAAAATAATATTTATCGCATTTAATTATAAATGCATTGTAAAATTATTCTTACAATAAATTGTTCTTTCATGATGTTATTTGTTTTTGTTTCAAGAAAATATTGCACGAAATATCAAATACATTTCTTTAAAATTACATCATGGCAATACCACCCAAAAAAATGTAACTAAGAGTAGCAAAAAAAACCTTGTTAACGCCCTTGAGATGCAATGTACTATCAGCCAAGCAGGTAAAAATAACAAAACACATCTATAGTATAGTCACTGTAAATATGTCTACGAACTCTTGATACGTGGCTGTAAGGCGTTTCGCGGATTTTGTATTGTGTTTGATGTACAGACGTATCCTATATTTCTTCACGTTATCCCAACCCAAAAAAGTACTTTATCAAACACATTCGGCTATAAAAACAGTTTATAGCAATAAAACCAATTGATTTTATTGTTTTTATTGAGTCTACGCCCTTTGGAAATACCGAAAAGAAAAGAACTTTATTACATTATTTGTGTGAGACCGAATACAAGAAAAACAGAATGAGAGATCAGGGTTTGTGATGGAGGCAATAAGAATGTAAAGTTGGCACTGCTGTTGAACTGTAAACGTCCAATCCGGGCGCGTGTCTCGTACAAACCAAAATACATCCTATGTGTAACAGAAATAAATTAAAACAATGTTTATTTATTCATAAAATTAGTCTATAATAATTGTAAAATTTATTATTTAATACGTGGTTTGTGTAAAGAGTTTTGAGTAATAGTATTTTTGTCAAAATTCATTAATAAAACCTAAAATATCTTTTTACCAGTTTCAGAAATGTTATGAGAGTGAAAAAATAACTTATAAAATTATAAAATATATTTATTTACGTAAACGTTTACTCTTAAATTGACCGAAAATTCAAAAGTAATGCTAATCAGTGTGACTTTATCAGTGTGCTAATCTGTATGAAATAGTTTCCTCTGAGATGTAATTATATCTGTATAATGTGAAATTATCTACTATTCTCGGTGGTCGAAGTGTCTAAAGCATCCGTCAGTCTACTGCGTCACTCCACTGCGCACCTAAAGGTTCTTAGTTCGAGCCGCAGTTGCTCCCGTTGCTTTTCCCTTACCGTTAACACTGATCCCTCGTACTCATTAGTCTAACTTGAATAAAGTATAGACTTTAAGCAAAAAAAGTAACCATATTTTAAAAAATCCTACTATTGTTAATATTAAGGTAACCAGTATAAAGTACAATTTTCCGGCATGTAGAACCAAAATACATCCTGGTTATACATCCAAAACTTATTTAATACCTGGTTTGTTTAAAGTGTTATAAGTAATAATATTTTTTCGAAATTTATTAATAAAACCCATAATGTCGTTTTATTAGTTAAAGGTAAGTATTATGTAAGAGTAAAAAATTGTAAATTTAATGAATAAATAAATTTTTAGGGTTACTATTGCACTGCGACATTTGTAGACCTATTGGGTCCCCTTTCTATATTCCTGAGATGCTCAGTTACAGCGCCTTCACCGGTACTAGTCTATATAAAATCTAGGATTTGGAGGGGTTCAAGGTGGATAACTTCCCCACTTCTAATTGGTGACTTACCATTTCTATATTCAGTTGCTTGCAGATGCTTGCTCTGCTAATTGTCATTTAATTTTTCTTTCTCTTGACCTTCATTACGGAGGTTCGGCTCCTTTTGGCCCTTTTATTGTGCGGTGAGATCCCACTCATTCTACTCTATACTAATACTTAGGGAAACATCCACAAGTAGCTATGGATATTAGGTCCGTCCGTACAGTGTCCTGCACGCATGGGTAAGACTAAGGTACACTGGTAGATTGCCAGTGCTCTGTTTGATACACCATTATGCCGGTGTCATTCACTCCATCAGCACGGGTCGGTTTACACTTTAAAGTTAGCCAAGCTATGTAGAGTAGTGAATGTGTGTGTGTTGAGTAGATGAGTGAGTGTAGTATGAGCTAGAGGGATCGCTAAACCCATCAGCTGCTCACTTCAGCTGCCTCTGCTCGAGTATAAAGCAGTTTCCTATAAAATGTAATTATACTTATACAATGTGAATTTCTCTGCTAGTGTTATTAAGGTAACTCGTACAAAATACTCTTATTCCAGCCTGTATTAGTCATTAATCTGTCCATCGTTTTAACATAATACAAAACTATTTTTAAACACTTTAAAATAGTAATTATGTTTATTTAAAAACGAAATTTATTGTTGTGTTGTGATAAATAGATTAATTACGTTTTGAGAAGTAAAACACGAAATTCATATTCAACAACAAAATATTAAAATTAAATTTCCGCTTTCTTAATGGACTTGTAATAACAGGCAAAATAAAGTTAAACGAAGTTAAAGGTTTCACTGAAAAACATTCTTTACGGTTTTATAAACGCATAAAAAAGAAAGAGATATTAAAAACGTATAAAAAATACCAGAGAAAAAGAATTGTGAAATATTTTTTTCATTAGGAAATTGTAAAAATAACGATCATTAAAACACATACAACGGAAAGAGCAAAGCGTAATAAATCGTGGAATTATGCACGGAGCGTTTGACTGAGTTCTGTGCGCTTCCTTCGCGGGCTCGAACCGCTTTGTCGGTATTAATTACTGCACAAAGACAAACAGCGGCGGTTTACGTGTAAGGCCGCACTCCATATCCGGTAAACTGCCTCCTTAATAATCTTCCGTGCGAGTATTATTTCATGTTTTGTTACGGCGTTTATAACGTTAAGCGAAATAATCACAACCGGTGGCCCCGTGCGACCTTTCGCAGTTAATGGGGAAAAGAAACAAATAATACACAACAATGTACAGCAACAATATAAACAATGTTCTAGTACCCCTTTATAAACAATGTTCTAGTACCCCTTTATAAACAATGTTCTAGTACCCCTTTATAAACAATGTTCTAGTACCCCTTTATAAACAATGTTCTAGTACCCTTTATAAACAATTTATAAACAATGTTCTAGTACCAATGTTCTAGTACTTTATAAACAATGTTCTAGTATTATAAACCCCCTTTATAAACAATGTTCTAGTACCCCTTTATAAACAATGTTCTAGTACCCCTTTATAAACAATGTTCTAGTACTCCTTTATAAACAATGTTCTAGTACCCCTTTATAAACAATGTTCTAGTACCCCTTTATAAACAATGTTCTAGTATTCCTTTATAAACAATGTTCTAGTATCCCTTTATAAACAATGTTCTAGTACCCCTTTATAAACAATGTTCTAGTACCCCTTTATAAACAATGTTCTAGTACCCCTTTATAAACAATGTTCTAGTACCCCTTTATAAACAATGTTCAAGTACCCCTTTATAAACAATGTTCTAGTACCCCTTTATAAACAATTTTCTAGTACCCCTTTATAAACAATGTTCTAGTACCCCTTTATAAACAATGTTCTAGTACCCCTTTATAAACAATGTTCTAATACCCCTTTATAAACAATATTCGAAGTGATCTATAAAATATTTGGCGATTATAACTTTCCTTGTTGGCACACGAACGAAAAGGAAATGCAATTAGAACATTTTTTTATGAAATCGCCGTAATTGAACGTAAAAACATGAATTCTATATATAAAATAATTCAAATAATATAATTAGCTGGTATTAAATTATTATAATAGACTAATCTTTAATTCAGTATTTGTATTTTAAGATTACTGTACAAGATCTTCCTAAGTGAAATCGTTGCAAAACCATGTAGGCCTACTGTTTCTTGTCAATATGAACTTCTGTTAAAACATACGTTATATTTATATTTAATACATGTATGAACTATTAATAAAGCAATGACATTCATTAAATTAAGATTATTTAATAAAATAGGCCTTAGTGTGTTCTACTTTCGTATGTAACAACCTATAAAATTAATGACTGAAATCCAACGTTGTACCTTACCGAAATATTTACAAATGAAACCAATTATAAAAGGATTTTACATTACATTATTAAATTAGACTACAGTATTTACTGTTTACTAAAAGCAGAGTTTTTCATTTAATAACATTTACATGTTAGAACTGGCCTAGATTGTCCTACCGATTCTACTTTCAAATCTGAAAGGTCTTGGATACATTAATAATTTAAATATTACTTTCAACAATGTTTTTTTTTAGCAATCAGCTGTTTTGGTACAACTATATATCACTCTCACGAAGACATTTTATACTGTTTCTGGAATTTTGTTTACAAAACTTTTATCGGTTTTAAGTCGTTGTTTTTTTATTGTAAAGAAAGTATGAGACGTAAGACGTCCCTAGTGTTCTGAATAACCTGTAGGTAATTTATATATATATATATATATATATATATATAAAGCAGGTGCTTATTTTTGGTACAAAACCGATCGGAATGCTTAATATATAAAAGATAACTATAGTATTTGTACAACTAATCTACTTATTATCATCTTACTAATTTGTAGTTGTAGATCTTACTTAACGGTGCACTAACCTGTAACAAAAGAAGCAAAAACTTTGTAAATATCATCAATTAAAATAAAGACTGGAAAAAACAAAAAATTAGGATAACCTAAAAGAATTGCTAACATTTAAAAAATATATTGTTATTACTAAGGTAGGAGTATTACATTTAACATATAATAAAGAATTCAAAAGTACATAGAGAAACTGAAACAAATGCAGTCTATCTGTGATTTTCTTTAACATTTTGATGTGAATTCTATGATTTATAGTAGAATGTTTGTATTAAATTTAAGACGGATGCAAAGATAGGGTCACATAAAAACCATTTTTAAAAATTTTCAAAATTAGTTGAAATTTAATTTAACAACCATCATGGTTTAATTTAGTGCTTTCAATTCAATTTGAAAGTTTAAAATTTTAAAATATGTAAATTTTATTACAGTTTACAATGGTGAAATCAGTGTTTTAAGAAAAAGGTAATTTTAACCTAAAAAAATACTTTTTAAAATCACTTCAATCACGTCAGCGAGATAGCTGTGTCAAGTGACTAGTTAATAGTTAGGTATTTTACAATAACTATAGTGGTTTTAAAACTGTAGACGATTTTCCAAAAATAACAGATCGCATAACTTCTAAAGAATACAATATGTCCAAAAATAAAATATAAAAAAATAATTAAAAATTAATTATATTCATAAATTTATAACAACTAATTTTTACATACTTGAATTAGTCAACATACTTTGATAATAATCACGAATAAACGAGCATTACAGTAAGTGCGTTTAGACAAGTTTGTTTACCCACAGTGTTTCAAAATCTTAGGAAACCCGTAACTTTTAAACAAACTTCTGAAAATTTAACCTCTTTCGTGTTTTGTCTGTTTAAAATATTTATTTTTATTTATGCCGCCTCGGTGGCCTAGTGGATAGCGTACTAGGCTTTCACCCCGAGGACCCGGGTTCGATACCCAGGCCAGGGCTTGGCATTTTCATACGCTATAAATCATCCCATCGTCTGCATTAGCCCAAGTGTGCACAATAGTCGGACGTTAAAAAAAAAAAAAAAAAAAAAATGAAATATTTATATTATAATTACATTTTTTTGCAACAACTTGTTTTGGAAGTCAGGATATGCCCCATCATAACCCGGGTCTAGGAATTATCATGATGGCCGTTATAGCAGCACATTTTCCACTAATAAATTAATAAAAAGGTTTAGGATTTATGTAACCTTATCTTTTACAAAATTTTACGGAAAACCTTTGGATCCGACTTAATTTGCTTAAAATACTATACAAATTTATGATAACGGCAGTTTGTGTGTTTGTGTTTATTTTGGAAACATTACCTTTGTGGAAATAGAGAAGAACTGTTGCTTATTTATGTCCGTCTGTTGCCATAAAACCAGTGAGTTATGTATGTTTGTGCCGCAAACAAAAATACAATACACTAAACTTTATATATATATATATATATATATATATATATATATATATATATACATTTAGGTTCGTTAATTTCATTTAAGTACAGTACGAATGCGATTTGAAAAGGGTGTTGTTTAACCATTGCAGCAGTTGTGATTTTGGAAACAATATGACTTACAAAACACTCCAATTTAACAAATTTTTAACGGCTCGTCCGATTTTGATCTACCTCAGTTTGTTGGGTTCCTCACTTCACCAGGAGTGTCATAGGCTACATAACGTTCAACCGAACCACCCCAATGGGCTAAAAATAGGAGTGAAATAAGTAGGATAAAGTTAGAAGTAATTTCAGATAGGATGAAATAATAAATTCTTAAATACCTAATGTAGATTAAACCTCGAAAAGCAACAGAAAAACACTAACTTCAGAACCTATAGGCCTAGAGTTACAACACAAATTTCAGCTGATTCAGGGCATTGAGCTGGGAAAAATTACACCCTGAACATAAAAATCGGCCAAGCTAAATCGCAGTTATGAAAATCGGAAGCTAGCGATAGGCTTTCTCCAAAGGTCAGGGTTGCATCGATATATTTGCACTAAACAACCTCCGACTGCATTTATTGTATGAACGTAACATGTAAATTGAAAACTTATTAACTAAATACTCAGAAAATATTCATCAGAATTTCTTCTAATATTTGTTTTCATTTTTAAAAATTAATTACATTTCAGATTTTCATTTCGTTTAATTATGAAATATATAATTTTTGTGTATCATTTATTTTTGTATTGTGTTTTGGCGGTATTTTTAATTTTTTAAGTAATTATTTTTATTCTCATTTAATAAAATTTTGTATTTACATTTTTCCATAATGGCCGCCAACTTTTAATTCTCACCAAAGTTCGATAGCCACTTTGGGACTGCATATCCACTAACATAAATTAAAACTACAACGGATCCAAGTCCGTGAAACATAACTCTTAGACTTTGTTCCAAATCAATCGACTCTGTGTAACTTTCTTGAAAATGCCATCGCGAACGCCAGCAAACTTTTCCTTTAAAGCATCTGATTACAAATTCCGATAAGTTTCGAACTTATTTAAAACTTAAGCCAACGAACTTACTCTTTATATCTCTATACGTTTCATCGCTAGTTCCGTTTTAGTTATGAGAACTTAATGTTTAGGTTTTTCTCCTCAAGTTACACAATATTTTTTCAAATTCAAAGTTCGCATTGTAATTAAACTGGTGTGTGTTTACTTCCAGCGTAAGTCTGCTAGCTATTTTCTTATCTATGACTTTCGATCATAACACCGTTGTCCATTGGTTTTTAAATTACTTTCGTTTGACTCTTTACGATCACACATATCCAATCACACAAAGTGGACATCCAGATAAATACCGAATTCACTTTGAATCCCTGAAATATAAAATTATCCCTTTTATTACGATTCCTATAAATACATAAATATAAACAAAGGTTTTTATTGCCACATTATACAAGTTGACCTTTATAGTCAAAATCTAAATTGAGTTTATTTAAAACTGCTTCGATACGACTGCTATCTAGTTTTATTTAATACAATCTGTGCTTGTATTTTCTATTACAGATAAAAACAGAAAAATATTAATGCTCGATGTATGAATAACAACTAACATATAGCTGAGGTAAGTAAACGAATACTTGTACTTTTAAAAGATTTTTTTAAAGTAATCACAAAAATTGATTTTAGTCCACAAATATATTAATTTCGTAATACAGTAACAAAACTAAATTATTCTTAATTCATAATCGTCGTTTATGGAATGTTTTACGTTTTTAAGTCTAAATTAATACTAGAGGTGCGTGAGGTGGCAGCTTTCACGCTGACTTGATGGAAGCGAATTTCCAAAAATTGTTTATTTATCTGACACTTTTATGAAAACCTGATTTCACCATCGTAATCAGTATTTAAATATGAAAATATTAACATTTTAATTTTTCAAACTTATTTGAAAAATTTAAATGATAATTTACACGGATGTAACACAGATTAATAAGATGGAAGCAGATTTTTAAAACAGCCTAACGTAAAGGAGTTATGGTTTTTTAAAAAGATTTTAAATGGGCATTATTTTCAAACCGTTAAAATGGTTTCGCTGAGTAACAAATTTGTACAAACTTTTACCAAAATCGTTTTAACAATTTTTGTACCAAGTGCTGAAATACACACACACACACACACACACACACACACACACACACACACACACACACACACACACACACACACACACACACACACATAATACTTACACCTTTTGACTTTAATTATTATTTAATACTTAATTAATGAACAATTTTCGTAATATTTAATAAATATTGTACGGAAATACTCTAACGTTTTGTTAATAATGTATTCAATATTCTATTTAGACGACCCTCGTTGACTTTATATCAGTGGATTTATTTAATCCACTTGAATTAATGAACAATTTTCGTAATATTTAATAAATATTGTACGGAAATACTCTAACGTTTTGTTAATAATGTATTCAATATTCTATTGATAATTCTTTTAAATAGAAATTGATCTTCAAGTTAATTAATTGTTATTACAGTACCAAAAATTTATGAATAATTTATCTTGGGATATTTCTTTGATACTACAAATTGGAATTAAGAATAGTGTTATTACTGTTCAATTAACTTAACCTATTACAAAAAGAAGAAGGTTACAATGTTAACTACTAAGATGATTACTGAGTGTATTTAACGATGTGTGTGTGTGTGTGTGTGTGTAAAAATAAAATTTTAATTTTTCTTAAAAAAGGTGACGTAGAGGTCCAGGAATGTTTCTCTTTTTGTGAGTGTTATGCTTTATCGGTTTGTAATTTGTCTAACATGCTGATGATGACTGTTAAACCGCTACAAATGTCTGCCAAACGTCAACTCACTTTGTTTTATACACTGATATAAGTACCTAATGAGTACTGTTAGGGAAAAACGCTCAACTTTAAGCAGGAACGAAAATTAAACGCAAAACAGAGGTTCATGCGTGAACAGGCAAGAAGTTAATTACACACGAAGTTTAAGTAAAGTTGCCCGAACAAAAACATTTAGTAAAGTCAGGCGTTGCAAACAAACACTATTAATACTTACTGCACTAATCTGACTTACTGATAAAACTTATTAAAAAATCTGTTTTATCCAACACGCAAAGATTTTATCATTCTGTTTATTTACAGCAAAATGTAAGCTAAAGTTAGCGCTACCTATCGATAGAACGTACAACTAACTTATATAATAAGTTATTCACCAATTTTGTTTGCACTTGCCTTATTAATTTGTAATTCGTTTGATAAAATCAATGCTGAAAACACAGTGCGGACTCCGAACACTTTAAAAGCTGGCTAAATAAAGCGATTGAGAAGTTTTGCTACTTAACTAGAGATATGATAGGAGTTGACAAAACCAATTCAGGTTTATCGTTTAGGCGTCAGCGAGTAAGTTCTGTAAATATAACAGTATTCCTAGCTGTCATGAAGCTCACAGCGTACTCTATGCATCTGAATAAATTATAGTGAAAAACAAGCTTATTATGACGTTGTTGTACTCATGCAATACACTTTCTTCATTGCTAAAATTTTGTCATATAAACACATCGTATACTAAAACGTCTAAATAATATATGATATAAATATCATATGCTAACAAGTCTTGATAACACATGGCATACATATGCTAACAAGTCTTGATAATACATGGCATACATATGCTAACAAGTCTTGATAACACATGGCATACATATGCTAACAAGCCTTGATAACACATGGCATACATATGCTAACAAACCTTAATAACACATGACATATGTATGTATCATGTATCATGTAAGTTATGCCATGTGTTATTAAGACCTGATAGCATATGTATGCTATGCTATCAGGTCTTAATAACACATGACATAAGTTACATATGTTAACAAACCTTAATAACACACGATATACATATGCTAACATGCCTTAATAACATATGATATATATATATATATATATATATATATATATATATATATATATATATGCTAACATGCCTTAATAACACATGTTATACATATGCTAACATGCCTTAATAACACATGTTATACATATGCTAACAAATGTTAGTAACACGTGATACGCACACAATCAGCTATGTAATGATGTTACGTACGGTAGCACAAATCAGTTGTTACTGAGTCACGTAAAAGTTAAATTTCGTGTATTTAAAAACGAACGACATAAATATATCACTATATTTCAGATCCGTTCCAAGTGAGTGGATCCCAGCCTCCGGTCCGAAATATTGCGTCTGTCTTTCGGTAGTGGTTTTATCGCATCACGCTGGCGATTTGCCTGCACGAGACATTAAGCAAAGATAACTGCCACGAGGCCGGCAACTGAAGAGGAAATGTTTTAGGGCGGCGCTGACGACGCTCATATTTTATAGCCGGAGGTATGAGCAACGTTACGGGAGGCAATGTTGTTACTGCGATACCGGAAGTGGGGAGGGGAAATTAAAACGAAAACAATTATTATTTTACGAACATTAACCCTATTGGCTGATCTTATATGAGTTGGGTAAAAACAGAATCTTGTGATATCCGATCGAGTAGAAATGTCGTAGAGTAATGAAAGTTTACTTAGATAAGGAAAGGTTTTGCACGAAGCAAACATGCGGCAAGGGACATTGCGCAAAACGTGTTCAGTCGGAAAAAAGAGACATCTTTCTGTCGCTCGCTCCCCAGGGTGTGTTCTTCTGGGCTAACCTCAAAACAAAGGTTTACGTTGAAAGCCTCACGTTATTGCACTGCGTACAGTTGATACACGTTAAGTGCCAGCATTCATAAATGCAAGACGTACGGACGTGTTTACGGAATTGTCAGTTATAAAGCGATTTATGTAAAGAAGAAAGCTGATAATCATAAGGCCCAGAAAAGTATAACCGCGAAGTAAAATACTTGATTATACTGCACAATAATACTTTAATAGTTTCCTGCAGCTAGAGGTGGAAGAGAATTTTCAAGAAATAATAATAAAAAATCACGAATTTTCAAGTACCTAACGAATAGCCACTAAAAATGAACAATTGGAGGCCATCCTGGTAAAACCCAGACACGGAAGCTGATAATTAGGGCCAATCGTAATCTTTAATTCACTTTTCTAAGGAGTTGTCAAAACGTACATACATTTGTTGAGAAACGCTCACGTTAGCAATTTTTATTCGGATTTGATTCAAAGTGCTCACAAGAATCGATTTTTGTAGGAGCTTAAACAAGTTTGTTAACCATCAAAATTCGTTCAACAATTTCAAAATGGTGGTCATTTCAGTTATTTAAAAACTCAAAGATATTTTGTCTTTAATATTTTTGTAAAATCTAATTCCATCATGCTAATCAGCAATAAAAACAGCACGAAATTTTGAATTTTCGAATTCCGTTGAAATTCAAACAAAAATAATTTATCAGAAGTCATGGTTTATTTTTGTATTTTTTTAATGCAACTGAAATGAAAGCATTTTTTTAAAATGCAAATTTTATTTATATAATTAGGATTACGACCTATTTTCTTCTGCCTAGTAGTCTTTAACTCATCTTGTATAGGTTACCGCGGTTTCGAAACTTTACAGTTTCATCTTCAGGCCGTGGTACAAACGATAAAATCCCTCTGTCGAGGTTGTCACAAAGTTAACAAATCACTGAAACACACGTCACAACACTAACAAAATTATACGATATTTTAAAAAAAGTATTTAAAAAAGTCGTGTAAGTATGCTCAGTGTTATGTTTCAATGTTTTGACTTTGTGACAACCACGACAGAGGGATTAAACCATTTGCCTGAAGATGAAACTAAAATTTCGAAACCACAGTAGCCTATACGAGTCGAATTAAAAAACCACTAGATGGAAGAATATATGTTATAGTGCTAATTATTTAAACATTTGTTCAGTGGCTGTGTTACAATAAAGTTTTTATTCTGTTTGTGAAAGCGAAAACATACTTTCAAAAAAAATAATATAAAAAAACTACTTTTGGAAATTCGCTTCCGTCACATCAGCGAGTCAGCTGCGTGCAGCGATTACTGTTCACATTATTAAAAAATCGCCAGGTTATTCCGGCAGTTCCTTGTATTCGCAGAACAGAGAGGTAAGTGGGCCTAGCGGTAAAATAAAAATAAGGTTCCATTATGCAAACTCTTGAACCTCTAACGATACGATACAATGGTTCTTTATATAGCCGTATACAAATAGAGTGACTTGTAGTACTGTACTAGCAACAACTGAAATGGTAACACTGATGAAGGCCAATTACAGAAACGTGCAGATCGAGTAGGCCTAGTTCTTTCAAGTACAATGATGACGGTGGCCGTTGTACTCGTAGGCTATAATAAACACGTTGTTATGGGTTTTAAAAGTGTTTTGATTTTCTATTTAAAATTTCGTATTGAACAGCTGCAGTTAACGGGGAAAACGAATAATATACAACAATGCGCAGCAAAAAATTGAACATTGATATAGCACCGCTTTATAAAAAAATGGTCTAAGTGACCTTTGAAATATATGGCAATTATAAATTTTCTTGTTGGTATATGAACGAAAATAAAAAAAATAGCATTTTTTCCATGAAATTGCTATTCTTAATTGAATATAGAAAAATAAAATACCAGTAAATAAAATAATTCAAATTGTACCATTAGCAGGTGTTTAATTACTACAATACTCTAACCCTTAATGCAATACTTGTATTTTATAATTACTGTACATATCTTCCTAAGTAATACATTGCAAAACCGTGTAGGCCTACTATTTCTTGTTAATATGAACTTTAGTTATACATTATAATTATATTTAATATTTTTATGACCAATTAATTTATAATTATGTTATTTAATACAATAAGCCTTACTTTTTTCTACTTTAATATTTAAAACTATAACCTATAACATTAATGACTGAATTATAACATTGTACCTTACTGAAATATTTACAAATGAAAACCTACTATAACCGAATTTTACATTACATACCTAAATTAGGCTGCAGTATTTACTAAGAGCAGAGCCTTTTATTTAATAATATTTACATATTAGAACTGGCACAAATTGCCTTAACAATTCTACTTTCAAAACTGATTCGGTGAATAATTATTTAAGTCTTGGATACAGTAATAATTTAAATATTACTTTCAACAATATTTTTTTATAGCAATCAGCTGTTTTGGTACACACGATTATTTGTCACCCTTGTCTGCATTGTGCTGCGCTCTAACGTGGAAACTTTATACTGCTAAAGGAATTTTTTCTACAAACCTTTTTGACCGTTGGTTTTATTTTATTGTAAATAGTTTTCTGTCGCAACTATTGTGAACACACGTGCTTATGTGTTTGTACACTTTGACCACAGCCTTACCTCAGATAGTACAATATTACTTACACACACACAGACATACTGCATTACATGTTATACATATATTTATTGCAATGATCTACTTAGTCGCTTGCATGACTATTCACTCTCTATCTTATCATACATTATATATGTTGTCACGCCATGAGTTAGGTGCTAACACTTCTACAGATTGTAGCATGTACCCTACACTGTAATAAACTTATAGATTAGGTGTGACATAAGACATTCAACATAACCTCATTTTATAAACTTTGTAAAGAAATATCTGAAATATACAAATACATTGCATACAAATTTCGAAAATAGGATAAAGGTCTCTAAACGCATATTAAAAGTCATTGAAAAATATATTTGAGTTAGTGTTGTTCAAACATCGTATTTTATTTTAAAATTTTATGATAAACTAACGAAATTATTTTTAAAAAATAGTTTTTTTCGTAACTTGCAAGTGGTTCCACTAGAAAACCATGAATCAACAGAAGCCCTTGAAGGAAAGAAGGCAGGATACAGGTGACACCGTTGCAAGTATCAACAAACTCTAAAGGGATGCCACGAACTCGTATCTTATCTTGTAAACTCGTAACGGAATAAACTCGTACTACTTTAATCTTTATAAAAATGCTTCTTTAGCAATTATCAGATGAGGGAAGGAACATAGGCCACGTGTGACTAATAACGAAGTCGAAGGCCGATAAGTATATATTTGCAAATGCGTAGAAAGAGGACAGGATCTTTGCATTAAGAAAACACCAACCTTGACAGGCGTGGGAATTTAAATTGTACATTATGCAGATCTTAATACACGACGAAATTTGTTTATTACAAAAATGTGTGGTAAAACAGTAACGGTTTTTAAAGGCACAAAATTCTGTTTTTTTTAAGTGAAAAAAACAAAATTTGAAATAACTAATTTCAACTATATATATATATATATATATATATATATATATATATATATATATATATATATATTATATGATATATATATATATATATATATATATATATCTTGTATAAAATGTTCTAGATATGTCTGTGCTCACTGAGTGCTAATTACTTATCACTTTATCAAAAGAAACTACCTAATAAATTGTTTACTTTTGAAAGTATTTATTGAACTGCCCTTAATTACATACACTGTTGTTACACTCTTATCTCGTTATAAATAACAAAATATAAAGCCAATACCTTTTAATTTAAAAGATCCTTTTAGCGTAATGAAACCATTGCGATGTAAGGAGAAATAAATACACTGTTTATTGATAACGTGGTTTTTGTTTGTTTCTAGAAAAAAACACGGTTTTTGAAGAAGTAGGTGTATTCTTTGAATGGGTCAATAAAAGTGTTTAGTTGAAATATACTCTAGTAGAGGCCTATGTTTACAAAAACTCGAAACAATATCAATTGTAACTGTTAATTAATTGATGCTCCGTCAGTGTTAATCTAATTGGCTTAAAGTTAATACATTAATATAACTAGCTTAATGTTAATATATTAATCAAACTTGTTAAAAGTTAATATGTTAATCTAACTGGCTTAAAATTAATACGTTAATCTCTTATTTTCGACTTAAATCGTTCTCCGACGTCTTCCGAGTCCTGGCTTCCATTTTTCTCTGTCATTCCACAGATCTTGATCCCCCTCTCTCACTTCCTTATCAATTCCTTCTCTCCAACTAAATCTCGGTCTTCCTTTTTTTTCCAATCATTACATTTTTTCGGTTTTCATCTGTTTGGGAAGTCGATTTTCGTTCATTTTTTTGGACATGACCAAACCATCGAAGTCGTTTTAACTTGACGTCGTTTACAATGGTGTGCTTCACATTCATGATTTCACGGATTCTTACATTTTTTTACTTTTTCCTGTTTGTTCCCACCTGCGGCTCTTCGCCGATAGCCTGTAGCTTCAAAGCATTTTTTCCGTTTTTTGTTTCAGTAGGCATACTTCGCTCCCATATGAGATTATACTTTTTATAATTTATTATATATTCTAAGTTTATTTATTTTTGATATATGTTGATCCAATATTATGCTGTTCAGTATCCCTCTTGATGTTCTGTTCTTTTATCGCTGTGTCCAAGATTCCATCACTTGTAATGGTCATTCCCAAATACTTGTACGTATGTTGTACAGCTCTTGATTTTTGTGTTGTGTTACAATAGACGATTCCTAGTCTGCTCTCCAATGCGCATGTACTCCATTTTGTTTAAGTTTACTTCAAGTCCCAAAATATCATATTTCTCTATTAATTTCCTACTCTTGTATTCTAGATCCTCATAATTCTGCGCTATTTGGTCATCTGCAAAGTAGACGGTGTATAAGGCTTTGTCATTTAATGATATATCCAATCTTTCACACTGGCGTTTCCAGTTGTTCAGTGCTTGTTCCAGGTAGATTTTAAACAATGTTGGTGACAGGGAACATCTAATACATTAATTTATTTGGCTTAAAGTTAATAGTCAATCTAACTTGCTCAAATTTAATACATTAATTTAACTATTTTTATGTTATTACGTTAATCTAACTGACTTAAGGTCAACACATTAATCTAATTTGCTTAAATTTAATTCACTAATTTAACTTGCTTTAAGTTAATAAATCAATCTAACTGGCTTATAGTTGGTATATTAATTCAAGGGTTGATGGTCAAGCGATATCAAATTATCTTATAAAAGTACTTGATAACAAACACATTTCTCCAATCTGTTTTCCTTCTTTAAATTTTTTAAGTTAACACATTAATATCACTGGCTTAAAGTTAACATATTAATATTATTGGCTTAAAGTGAACACATTGATGTAATGGGCTTAAAGTTAACACATTAATATAACTGACTTAAAGTTAATATATTAAAACAAATAATAATAATGTAAGGTACAAGGGTGTTGCAATACAGCCTATAAAACATTTTACTCATTTACATAGATACATAACAAGTAATAGTAAGAAATTTAAAAATGAAAATAATTTATGGTTTAGAAATAAATGGAAACAAAACTCTTGCCGGCCGTTAAATTTGTTTGAGTTTTTTGATGAGTTCTGGAATCAAATCACGTCGAATTATGATTCTTTGATTACAACAAACATTAAATCAAAATCAGATAAACAAATTTTGATAAATTAGACTAATTTTATACCTACATCACAACCATAAACTATACTTCGCAGAAACAATTCATTATTAAAAATTGTGTAATTATTTGCGCTTACGTCTGCATTGATATTTATTTTAATTGTTTTATAGTTTTATGGCGTATAGCAAACAACTACACAATGCATATGTAGTTATAAAAGTAAAGTTGTAATTAAAAGCTATAAATCACGAATTATACAAAATATTTGCCATTGTTTACGGCTCGTACGCCGCCTGATTTTACTGCCAAACTTTACACGGCTGCTACAATGTGTTCATAGCGGAACGCGCGCATGCGTGAACTGACGGCAACACTGTGTTTATAGCCGAGACTTAGACGTCGTATAATGTCTTGTTTGGAGAACATTAAGGGAAATAACTTTCCAGAAAAGTTACGGTAATTGATGACTCGTGAAATGTTACTAGACGGGAATAGACGTAGAATTTGTTAAATAAAATATCGTATTCCGTATTAGTTTAAATTGCAATATTGTTATGAAACATTTCTAATATATGTCTTAAAATTAAAACAAAAATTACACTTAATTTACTTTAGTACTTAAACACTTATATAGCATATAACTTCAGTGACGCGATAAGGGCTTCGCATATTTTTAACACGTATCATATTTGAGGGCTGGTTGTGATATTGAATTTTGTGGGAAGCGTGATGCGAAGAATAGATAGGTCTATTTAACAATATATTTTGCGCGTCTCAAGTCTCATATTAAATTAATTTAAATTAAAAATTACTGTTTCCGTCCGGGATCGAACCACGAGTGATAACCACTACACTACGAAAACTTCGAAGAAGTTTGACCGTTTTAAGTGTAACGTTAATTTAATTTTGGTAAGTTATATTAAAAGATCAAATGTTTTATATTAATTCGTAAAGAACATCTGATTTCATTGAACTGCTGATAGCCTATAATATGCTTCTGGTTATGTTGTTAAAAAACAGATATGTTAATTTGTCGTTTATATTAATTCGTAACTATCAGCTGATTTCATTCAACAGCTGGCTATAATAGGCTATCTTAAGTTTCAGGTTAGGTTGTTAAAAACTATGTTTATTTGTCGCTTTTTAAAACAACAAATAACAACAAACGCTTCCTTTAAATAAAGAAAGGAAGAGGAAACATTAAACGATATTATTTTTTGTCCAAAAACAGAAATTATTTTGTAATAAACAAGTGGATAGCAACTATTTTATTTACCAGCTGACCGAATACCGAAATCAGCTTTTGTGTGAACTTTTTCCTCTCAAGGTGTTGTTATTGTATGCTGTTCAGTTTTGTACGTCAGTTGAACAGCTGTTGCGATTATTTCACATTCATTTCCAGCACATATATTTTTCTAATTTAATATAAAACCTGTAATATCTTACAAGTTTTAATTTTTTTAAAACAATTAATTCAGGAAGTGTATTTTACAGCACTGTAGCCTACAAAATTTGACATATTAATTTCTTCCTGCAAAACATAGAGATTAAAAACTACTTTTATTGGAATATTCGTAAATTAGGGAAGCCTCATTCTTATCGACAATTAATTATAGAACAATTTTAATAGCGAAATGCTTTCCGATACATATATTAGCAGTGGCACTTGGAGGTTAGGAATTTATAGGTTAACCGAGTTCGGAATTCAATTAACACAGGGCAATATAGTATAAGGGTTGCTGGCTCGTGTTAAGGGATGCGGAAGAACCTTTATTTACAATGTACAGTTTTAGTAATGCATTGTAAATTAACAGGAAACGGAGACCTTATGGAGAAAATGTTTTACGAAAAAGTAAAATGTTTGTGTGAAAGGATAGACAAACAACAAAACAGAATAAACAGACTAGAGTTTATCTCAGTAGGTTATGTAGACCCTACTTACTATATTTTTAACGGTAAATCTGCACTTTCGGTTGATTTGTTAATTTTCGTAATTGTTTCACCAAAACGCTTTATTACAAGCCCAAAAGTAATAACACAAAATATAAAAGTGCAAAAAATACGGGAAGTTCGAAAAAAAATGGAAAATAAAAGTTACCAGCTTAACCTCAAAATGATTAGTTAACATGTTTTTCATCGTGAAAACGTTTAAATAAATGCGTATTATTAATAATTAAATGAATGTAAACTTCTTTTTTAATAAAAAAACTTAAGAATTCGATTCGGTTGTTGGGTATATAACTAGTATTCCGTAAAATCTACTAACCATTTGAACACGAAGTTTTCACTACAAAAATTAAAAAGAATTAGCAAAATAATAATTGACTAATTTGAATATGATAACGCGCATGAGCAGTACATCGGTACGTCACGTTGGTATAGTAAATCTTGCGTAGGAAATGTAGCTCGCTGCATGCAAAGTAAACATTAGTGACGTCACAATAAAGTTACGTTCAAAATGGCTTAAAATTGTAAACTTATCGTAAGAAATTAAATCTTCCACGAGCGAATATCTTATAATTCGATAATAAAGTGGATAATAAGAAAAAAATGCAAAAAAATCATTACTTTAGAAAATTACCCAAAAGTACAGAAAAACTGTTATAACTTTTATGTATTTAACTTTTAGATAAAAAGTTATCAAATATTTACGTATACGTAACTTAACAATATATTTTTTGCAAGGTGAAATAGTTTTATTGTAAGCAAAATACAATGGAGGAATGTTGTTTATTAAAAATTTTACTGCAGTTTAATTTTATATTTTCAAAAACAATTTAATTTAGATTCGAAACATAGGAAATGTTTGCAATAACGACAGACAGAGTTGAAAGCTTAAAATAATTCTAAGTACAACCTATAAAAGCGTCAGAAGTGAAGTTTAAAAGTAATACGCTTTTGTTGTACTAACTGAACTGGAAATATTCTTAAGCAATATTGACCTAACCTTTTCAAAATTTACTATCAAATTTGGATATAAAATTAACAAATTTAGGCTGTTTAAAATGATTCGTAAAACAAACATTACTATAAAAAAATGAATTTTTTTTTTTAATTTTTAGTTTGTAACACTTTTTTAGAGTTCAGCTGAAATCTATGTGATTGTAGGGTGTGTTTGCTTTAATTGTCATTGAAATACTCAAAATCTACACAAATGTAAAAGTGAAATATACGCTTTTCTCATTTGAAAATTGTAAATTTTAAAAAAATGTATGACTAATTCAAGATACAGTTAAAGACTGAAGAAGAGTTCACGTTACTTTTTATTCCATAATATGGAAACTAACATTCATTTAAGTTATGCACACTGAACCTTACACACCCTGTACACAATCATACCAAAATATTACATTCAATATCCATTGAAAATACGACAAATAGTACAGGCCATATACCGGCTTGGCTAGTAGACAAAGTACGGAGCTGTACAAATTGTACACTCATGGACATTATTAACTGTCAACGTCCTCCACTACAACGTGACTGGCATTTCTCCGCCTTTGTTCTTCTTGCCGTTATAAGGACTCGCAGTCAATTCATGTCATCATTGGTTTTTCTGAAATAAATACATGTTTGTCGTGGATACGTCTCTAAGTTGGGTTCTGAATACCGCAGCGTTTAATATTGTGTAGCTCTACACTGTGAATGGATTGACAAGCTGAATACGGCCGCAACTTAACATTTGTTTGTACACAATAA
Source organism: Callitettix versicolor (assembly GCA_022606455.1). NCBI lineage: Eukaryota > Metazoa > Arthropoda > Insecta > Hemiptera > Cercopidae > Callitettix > Callitettix versicolor. The sequence goes on from CM040189.1 coordinate 41,651,069, forward strand.
GGTTCAAGATCAGCTGATTTTAGATATTTGAGTATTTAGGCGAATTTTTAATTAATCCATTAATACCAGAACAAGATTTTAACGACCATAATAATAACCCATCGGTTTTGTTACGGGCCATATTTGAGAAAGATTTGATCAAAAGCGTTCAAGTTGATTTTGAGAAAACATGATTTTAAAAGCTTTTCGACAAGGAAAATTTACAAAATTAAAAACGATCCTGATGAGATACAATCAAACCAAATTTGCATGACAAGTTTCATTACATCATTCAATTCGTTAAGATTTTGGCTGTGCGCGCGAACACACACACACACATCCAAGTCTAAACCATTTTATAGACTCATGTATCTAAAAACAAATAGATCAGTAAAAATCTTAAGAGTGATTTTCCTCGTATTGTCAGTAAGATTAAGAAGTCCATAGGCTGTTAGAAACAAAAACCCTTTCGCCTTCTACTAGCAAAAGCCTCAAAATAATGAATTATGTTTCCTCCTGTTTACTGCACAACCTACACACGATTTCTTTGTGGTACATACCTATCCTGTTCATGTGCATCCTCAGACCACAATGTCCCATAATGAGCCCTATGATTTCCCTGAGATATGCCCTACTCAAGAAGTCTGCCGCCCCTGTAATTCCTACATGAGTAACCTTGTTTAAGAGATCATGCTAAGGAAAAGCCCATGAAGGTTATCCCATATTGCCTGGTGTTGCTAGTTAATCCACCATTTACAGCAGACCCGGGTAACGATAGAGCCAGCTCGGATCCGATAAACTCAGAGACAGATCCCAGTCCAGTCAGTCGGTCTGCCTCCTCGTTTTTTTCACGTCTGGAAACCAGTGAAGAGACAAAGCACTGAGGTTCTCCCGACACTCTCAGACAAGGTTAGACCGAATTATGAGACCCTCGATTGCTACCTGACTATCGATATAAATATGAACACAAGCCTTCTTGAATCTCTATTTCAAATCCCGTATAGTAAATAACTAAAAACGAGTTTCTTAAAACACTACCATATATTTACTTATTTTGAGCGATAAATATGTAATTTAAATATTTTACGCAAAGCTATTGTGCTGGGCAAACCATCACGAACAACTAATTTTGGAAATAATTTCTTTCATACGAGATTAATTTAAAACTTATATTTGGTGCATAACTAGGACATAGCTTCGTGTTCTTATGAAATTTAAAAAGAAAACGCAGTGATTCTACCTAAATGTATAATTCGAAGATTCCCCCCGGCTCAAACTGAAGGCGCCTATCTTTATTGCAGCCAAAAGTTTTATCATCCCCTCTTTCTGCTCGCCTCTTGTAATATCACCACTTGTTTATTTTGTTTGTCGTCACTTCCTCTCCATGTGGCACTAAAACTACGTAAACAATTGTAAAAATTAAAATTCAGTTACCGCACCTGTAATTGTGTATTTTATTTTTTGTTTTTTTCAGTTCATCTTTCTTCCTCAAGTGGTAAGTGCTACATATGACTTTGTACACAAGAGAATCCAACTCACGTATTTTATAAAATTCGTTCTATCGGACATTTGTACAAAAATAGCTTACTGTTAGAGTTCTAACAGCATCATGACTGTTCTAATAAGGCCACACTGTATGCTATTTTAAATAAAAGCAATACTTCTAAAATCCTTATGTTTTGCAGCGTTACACTCGAGTAGATTATTGCAATAAATAAAATAATCCCAGCACGCAGCTGTATCGCTGACATGATGAACGAAAATTTCCAAAAGTAATTCATTTACCTTAACATCTTTTTGAAACTCTTTTTTATTACAGTAATAAAATCTGGATTTACAACTTTCAAATCGCATTGAAAATACAACAATGAACCCTGACGTTTGTCAAATTTACTTTCTAAATTTCAACGGATTTTGAAAATTCGAAACGTTTATATACTGTTTTTAACGCTGATTACGACGGTGAAATCAGATTTTCAAAATTATTTACTATAAAAAAAAATATGAATCTCGAAAGCTTAGAAATGGCCGCCATTTTTCTCTGTTGAACGAATTACGCTGGTTAACGAACTTCTCAAATCTATTACTGTAATCTATTTGTGAACAAAGTTTGAATGAAATGGGACTAACATTGTGGACGTTGAACGTGATAACACACACACACACACACACACACACACACACACACACACACACACACACACACACACACACACACACACACACACACACACACACACACACACATATATATATATATATATATATATATATATATATATATATATATATATATATATATATATATATATTTGTTATTATAACAACATATAATATATATATATATATAAATTATATATTATTATGAAAACCAGTAAATATAAAATAAAGAAAATATAAAACATTTATCTTGAAGAGTTAATATCCAAATGCTAATGCTTTACCAATTAACTTTGTGATGAGTAATATATATATATATATATAATATATATATATATATATATATATATATATATATATATATATATATATATATATATATATATAGAGAGAGAGAGAGAGAGAGAGAGAGAGAGAGAGTTAATTACGATTACAATTTTAATTATTAAACTAATTTATGCACATTATATAATTAATATTTTCATTGATTTTCAAACACACACACACACACACACACACACACACACATATATATATATATATATATATATATATATATATATATAATACTCATCACAAAGTTAATTGGTAAAGCATTAACATTTGGATATTAACTCTTCAAGATAAATGTTTTATATTTTCTTTATTTTGTATTTACTGGTTTTCATAATAATATATAATTTATATATATATATATATATATATATATATATATATATATATATATATAATGTATATATATATTTTCCCAAGATAAAGAACAATAATACAAGATAGCTTTTGGCTGATGCAAAAGCGAGTAACGCAAAATAGTGTCCCCCCAGCAAAAATGGCAAAACGTGCCTAAAAACGTTTTTACTTAAACATTTGATTACCTAAGAATTATTGTGCATTGCGCTTACGGTATGTATTTAAATTAAATGTCAAATGAGTGTTTCGTTGTTCAGTATTGCACAATTACAGACAGTCAGTAAATCATGCAAGACAAGAAAGTTCCTGCATACAGTGTGCAATGACTTTACATTGTGAACAATGCAATTCCGGTCACGTGATGTTGTCTTGTTTCTCTGCCTCATTGATTTCATTCTATAACCAACAAACTCCCTTCTACACTGTCACAGATTGTTGTCAAAAAAATCAAAGTTATTTAATCGCAACCTATTATCGTGTAACGTAATTATGCTTTGACAAAATATAAACTTTTTTCTTTGTAAAATAAATTAACGTGGAACAATAATAATATCAATTTAAATTAGAATAATTATGCACACACACACGCACACGCGCGCACGTTATGGAAGCCGAATTAAAACAATGCTTTTTTTCATCACAAACATTTTTGAAAATACGGTTCACTATCATAATTAGCATTTGTATTGCAAACAAACATTTAAAATTTTAAATGATACTATATATGAATACTGTAATGGTAATTGCGATTGTGGAATCAGGTTTTTAAATGTGTAAAATAAAAAAATATATTTAGAAATTTGCTTCAATCACTTAAGCTGCGCGACCGATTATTCTAATAATTTTAAATCAGTTTTAAAAAAAAATGCGTAAGTTAAAAATTACTTCATTCCTTCTATTTAGTTCACCCTGCTTCTGTATTTCTAGGGGACTCGGTGGTCAATGTGACTAAAGCACCGGACAGTCTGCTGCGTTTCTGAACTGCGCACCATAAGGTTCTTAGTTCTATCCACAGTTACTCCTGCTGCTTTTTACTCTAACTGGCATAAAGTACGGACGTTAAGAAAAAAAGAGCGTAACAATCTTGGCCTTATAGTTTTTTACACTAGTTCTAGCTACCTGCCACATAATTCACCTGCTGTTTGGTTGAAGGCCTTTGTCAATTTAACCGGGCCTAATGAGTCAGGTTAATGTACGTTACTGGCAGATTGATCTACGTCAGCTAAGGTCAGCCCAATTTCTACGTGCATGTTACAAAGTTTATAAAAACAGCTGGCCGGTGAAAGTTTCCTTCAGTTCTACTTCAGACTTGGTGCGAGAACAACATCGAAGATTTTGGCGAAACGTCGGAACAATGTTTCTTGTAGAAACAATTTTGTCGAACGAATATACACCGGTTTTATTTTTCCATCCTTTCATATCATGCATGCCGCTCCAATAGCTAAATTTTAGTGAACTTTCGATAAAATTTATGCCTACACAATACAAAAAATGGAAGGTTTATTGAACCCATGGTGGATATTGGCAGAGATAAAAAAACAAATGAAAATGATAAATATTAAATATAAACAATGAAATATTAAAAAAAGTAACCCAACTTTCTCCTACTCAAATTCAATTATTTAAAAGACGTTCAAATGATAACTTAACGAAAAGTAAGTCTATCTAGTCCTTTGTTCCATCTTGCTTGAATTACACAATTAGCAAATGGTTTCATGGTAGTAAATAATTTGTAAGAAAAACCATTTACGCTTCATGATAAAATGTTGAAAATCCGAAGCAAACAGGAAGCATGTTACTGTAACCTCATTTCCGTCCTGGAAATGGTTTTTCCATTCTGTACTACCTTTCAAAATCGATACCCACAATTTAGATAAATTTATTGGTTTTAACTTAGGTCTGCGGCTAGACACACGTTATTAAAAAAGAAATTATAAAAGTTTGTAAGTAGGCATTAAATATAACATTACCTTCTCGACATGCCCTTTAGAAAGCTTTCAACGATATAATAAAGAGGTTTTATTTCTAGAAACTTACTGAACAGATTTTGTTCAAGATTAAAATATTAAAACTATTACCAAATTACAGGCTGACGTAATTTTTAACTAAAATAAAGTTTCAGTTATGTGTATTGTACGATGTAGATAGCTTAGTTAAAATACCACATAATATTTTACAAATTCCTTTTAATAAGACGACTAAAAACATAATAAGCAATTCAATGAATAAAACCGGACCGAAACGCCCTTAAAATAGAGTAATAACTATTTTACGATATCAAATGTAGAGTCGGCGTAATTTCTGACGAAGGGGTCGTAAAACGCACAGAGTTCTGCCAATAAAATACAGTGGACAAAATTAACGCACTTGTATGCCTGAGTGGCGCAACAACGTTCGGAGGAGACAGAATTGTAAATTACTTTTCAGTTACCGGACAGTAAGTTGTACTGGATAGTTCAAGTAACCGATTACCTTACTGACTGCCAGGTCAGGAAAAGTGAAAAGTTAAAAGGAAATAAATTGTACGACATGCCATAATCCGTAAATATGTGTTCACTTGCAAGCTGTTGGCCATGGTAATAATGCAGAAGACACTGATTTTTCAAAATCGTCCTTACAAAATTCGTTAACCTTAAAACTTTCGATTTTTTTAATGCCGATCAAAGTTTATATTTCATACTGAATTGAATTATATATATATATGTGTGTGTGTGTGTGTGTGTGTGTGTGTGTGTGTGTGTGTGTGTGTGTGTGTGTGTGTGTGTGTGTGTGTGTGTGTGTGTGTGTGTGTGTGTGTGTGTGTGTGTGTGTGTGTGTGTCATTAAGGGCACTTCTGCCAGCATTTGAGTATTTGGCCCTGATAATCTCCAGCAAACGTAGCTAATCAGTGTACAGTTAAAAACGTATTATGTGTACCTGTATGCTGAACTAGAACCAAGAGGCTTTTGCTGTCCTTTGATCGCTGTATCTGGGGTTGCATAATTCGCTTCCCTCTAGTACTAAGTCTTAATCTTAAGGGCATTACTATTTTCAAAAAATTTTAATCAAAATCGTTAGAACCGTTTCAGTAAAAAATATATTATTAATATTTCTCTCATGTTAGCCACTCCAGTTTTTAAGCTTATCTAAAAAATTTATTTTTTCAGGAAATGTTTGTTTTTTTAAAGTCTTGTATTCGCTGTGAATATATTTATAATTGCACATATCCTCTAACGTTTTCTATTGTAAATAACTTTTGTTATAATTAATTAATATTTTTCATAATTAATAATTTCCTAAATTTTAAATATCTAAACTTTTAATTATTAATTTAGTTTGCGTGTTACAAAATGTTTTATTCCATTGATTTTGTTTTGTTTGTCTTAAACGAACTTTAAGATCGGAGTTCATTTTTGACTGAGCGAAGCGAGGTCTTAGTTTCAACTCGAACATTACGAATTTTTTTGTGTATTTGTTTGTTTGTTACGCAGTTTTGGCCAAACATGTTATGGTACTTAGATATCTTGTATAAAGTCCAAAAGACGTATATGTAACATTTATTACCATATATTTCCGTTTCAAGATGGCAGCCTCTGAATTAAAGTCGATGGTGTAGTTGCTGGTAACAAGGAAACCCATTAATAATGGCTAAACGGCAAGACCTATCAAAAAATTTGCCCGCATCGTGGAAAAAACATAAATTTTCTAATAAAGTTGGTCCAGTAACATTTTTCGTAAATATTACGGTTTCCGGTTAAACTGCTAAGAGCGCTTCGTGTATTATTTAAATAGTTAATGCAAGGTCTATTGTTTTTAAACTACTTATAACAAATTTTTAAAGTTAAGATGATCGAATCTGTATAATTTCTGAAAATATATTTCGCTTTACTCTATGAAATTCTTCTTAGTTTAATTGTAGCCTTATTCCCGGTACAGAACTTAATTAACACCCTGTATAGCCTTCACCGCGGGACAAATAGAGCAGTAAAATCTCCAATCAATGCAATACAATACAATAAACGGGCAAAAGCGCTGCGTCCAATCCTGGTAACAGATTAAACGTAAAACACACTTTCTCTTGTTCAAATGAATTTTACGATGTCAGATTAATACAACTGGTTTTCTATCATATTTATCGATAGCCCAATGACCTCGGTTGTCTGTGAATCTGGTTTGTCGATATCTAGAAAAAAAAAAAAAATTCGTGCTCTTTTAAAGTAACAACTGTTGAAATAAACTTTTGGATGTATTTGCGGATTAACTAATTCAAATACAACTGATTCGAAATAACGAAATTTACGAATCGGGATTAAATTTAACAAAACGAAAATAAATCCTGAACGCTGTGAAGTTTATCTGCTTCACACGTCTGCAGATGTGAACTGTGATCAGACATTGCAACTGACAACGAAAAGTTACATTGTAACTGACAGTTTGTGAAGTAATCAGGGAGAATATTTGAAAGCATTTCTCCCACCACAGTGACGTAATATTCTTAAAGGAATATTTTGTAAACATTGTAACGATATCGAAATTTGCATTATATATAAGTATATATAGTCTCCTCAGGCAGGATATCATAAGTAACCTGACCCTGAACTCACTTTTCCACAGACCATTTCATTTGCAGTCCATATTAAATTAATGTAATTGTGACCATCTTTTGGGCTTAAGATACTTTCATGTAAAACATAAATAAAAATTTATCTTAATAAATGATCAATCTGTAAAAAAATTAAAGAAGAACAAATAGTTTATAGAGGATTTAAAAAACAGAAGAAAAACTCAACAGTGAGGAAATCATTGTGAATTGATTTTTCTAGTCCAAGCATTTGAAGAGAGAACATTCAAAATTTTTAAAAATAACATTCAACATTTTTACACATAACATAACATTAACATAAATATAACACCCAGAGCCTATTTTCATCCGTAGACCTTATTAAATATTATATTCATAACATTACAACCAATATTATTATTACAACCAATAATATTATTATTACAACCAATATTTCTATCAGACACAATAAGAAAAAGGAGAATTGATTTTTATGGGCATATCCTCCAAATGGACAAAAATAGACTAACCAAAAAAATATTTGACTATTTTCGCAATAAAAGAGCCAAACCACTTTGGTTTAGAGAAACAGAGAAAGACATAACAGAACTACAAATCACTGACACTATGCTCATGGACAGAACATCCAAAACAATAACCAAGGACAAGAAGCAATGGTTCCAAGGCAAAGTCAAATCCAAGCGAACGATCCAAATCTCTGACGAACAAAGAAAAGCAAGATCACAACGAATGAAGCAATACTGGGCTACGAGGAAGGCACAGAACATTAAAAAGTGATTGATTTAGTGTACCCCAAAGTTGGGTGAAACAAATAAAGAGAGAATATTACAACCACCTTATAGGCTTAATATACTGTCATATAAAAAGTAAATAAAAGAATTACCTCAATAAATGATCAGCCTATAAGAAAACTAAAGAAAACCAATTGTTTGTAGAGGAAAAAGAACAAAAGAAGAAAACATTGTGAATATTGATTATTCTAGTCCAAGCATTTGAAGAGAAGTTCAACATTAAAAAAAAAAGAAATTATTAAGCATCGGTCAAACAAACTAAGAAACCAACTTTAGGCTGCACTACAACGTACATTTTATTAAATATTACGCTAAATTCAGTTTACAGAAAATAATTAGACGTAATACATAGTAAAATATATAATAAAGAAAATTAACAGACTGTTTTAAAACGGACGTAATGTACAGTAGCCTAAATTTAAATTCGTCATTTATTTTTGTTAAATCATCCATAAATCACCTCAGATCTTTCACGCGCACATCACCCCTCTAGTTAATAAGTAAAACTAAATGTTAGCAGAGTTCTGAATGTATTTGTAAGAGTTTGTAAGAGTTGTAAGAGTTGAATGTATTCGTAAAGAGTTTGTTTTTAGTAACGTTAGTGATTTTGAATTTGAAAGCTAGCCGAGACACAAACTGAACACTGTAATAAATATAAATTGTAATAAATATAAAATATAAATCAATATTTTTTTGTAAATCACACACATATCGTAAGATTTATTTATTTATAACAAAGAAGAAATTTCGTTAAGCGTCATTGACTGATTTTATACGTCATTGACTGATAAGTAAGTGTATCTTCATTATTTATTGTAGCAATTAAAAATAGTAAATATAAAAAAATGAATCACCTGTTCCACGATTTCTACTTGTAGGAAGCAGATCTCATTGCAAGATTAGACAGGCTCGCTATCTGTTAATACAAGGAACGGTGCAAACTCACTTCCTACTCGCTGCAGTATAACTTTGTAAACCCCGTTAAATATTTTTACGTTTCCAGGACATCTCTCCAGGCTAAGCCAGCAGTCCTGATGATTTTATTCTCAATTTCGTCCAAACGCACGTTCTCCAGCTAATCCACGAAGATTTATTTAAGACACTCTACCCTCTGTTCCGTGAAGGTTAGATCGATTAGGCACCGAGACTGTTACTGGGAAACAGACTTTAATAAACTTTTGTAAAGGACGGTACACAAAAGTCTTAAGATTTGATATTGCCGACATTTTGAAACTATTGGACGGGTTTGTTAACAGCTAATAACAAAATCGCTTCTTGAGCGAAGATTGAATGAAATCTGATCATGCGAATGTGAGAATTATAATACACACACACACACACACACACACACACACACACACACACACGCACGCACGCACACACAAACTTTGAGACGGACAAACGTTAGCTCGTTTAATGACAGAATTAGACTTACAGTCTCGAACGCTTATATCTGCAATCTGCTTGCAACCTAAACACAATAACGCCAAGGACAGATTACGTGGTAAATATAATTTGCGTAAAATTAATAAAACTTATTTCCCGAATTATGTGTGCCTATAAAACGCAAACCTGGACTTAACTCCTCTGTGTATTTTGTAAAACACGAATTTCCAGCAAATAACCCGCGTGTCGGTTAAAATCAAAGATACACGTGTAGAACTAGTGAAGTTACCGACAGAAGCAAAGCTTTTGTTAATTTTATTTTTGCTGAATATACGTGTATAATTAGTTTGATGATATGTTTACAAATACCTTGTTTTGTTTAAATAAATAAATACGCGCACCTAGCTTAGATATTATTTACTGTAGTTGTAGTAAAAGATCAGTTGTTTTATATTAATTCGTAACGATCAGCTGGTTTCATTGAACAGCTGATAGATTATAATAAATTTCAGTGTTAAGAACTAGCAATATTAACAACAATTATTATAAACGCTTAAATTAATTTCTAATGTATTATAAACGGTTGCAACGTGCACGTGTTCTTCAACTAAAGAAAAATATCGAAACCAAAGCAACATAACATTTTTATATAATACGCGTGTACTGTTATCAAAAAAGAGGTAGAAAAAGTGACAGAAATAGATAAACAAAATTTGTTTTCTTTTCCGTTTCATATTTCCGTTACATTAAATAGGTTTGCTACACTTTTTTTCTATTCATTCCTCTCGCCAAAGCTAACATTAAAAGCTTCGCTTCAATAACTTATAAAAAAAGTAAATTGGCAATTTCGTTACATCGAGGTTATAACTACAGCAATATATAAACAGTGGACAAGAAAGTTTGTGCATTCCGAGTGAACGAAGCGAGCAGACGAGACAAAGTTTATTGCTTAACAAGTGCAGTAGGCTATATATTATATAATACCGTCGCAGTGTACTCTATCCCGTGCTGCACTATTGTTGGCCCAAACTTGAAAACTTCCGCCATTTTATTTAACTTTTAAAAAGTTTAAACTTTTGTCTAAACTCGAGATAGTTGGAAATGCTTTTATTACGTATTTTATATTAATGCGCATAATTTGTTTAATTTTTGTCACTTTTTATTTCTTCTTTCCCCACCTTTCTTTCTTTGTTCAATCAAAACAACAAAACAAATTTAAGGGGCATATTACATTATGAAAAATATTTACTAATTATTTGATGAATATATATTGTAAAACTATTTGTCAAATTTGTATCAAAGAAAACACATTACATTCGTCAAATTTAGTTGATCAGCTGGTTTATTAACTAGATATATTTTGGGGTTAGGTTTACTCACGTGCAGTAGTTGTAATGGATCGAATAATGTTGACTTTTATACTGCTGCATTAAGCGCTTACCTTACTGTGGCGTTACGTAATAAAAAGAGAGGAAAACGAAAAAAACAGTTCGAGTCCGACCGTGGATACAAAGGAGAAAGAAATGCGTTTGGAAGATGAATCATTCATACAGACGATTTTTAAGAATGTCTATTCTTAAAGTCGGTTTTTGTAAACATTAATGTTGATATTCCACAAACATTCTTATTCATATTGTAGAATTAATGTTTATACTGCTTTAAAACCGTGATAATCTATCGTTTTAAATTGTACGCAACGAAAGGAACAGAATGAACAATGTGACACATACAGAAGTGACAAAATTATGAGGTTATGCCTACATATTTTAAAAATCTTTGTCAATGATTTATCAAATTTTGATACAATGATTAATTTATCAAAGAACCGTCAAATGTTTTTTACCAGAGATCTTTGATCAACGAAATTTAAAGTTTCTATGATAATGTACTATGCCCCTATGGCTACTTATCTAAAAGGCCCTGCCAAAAATATATCGGAGTAAAATATACACAATCTATTTTATGATGTATTTACCCATGTATCTGTGCTTTGTTACTTTATTTTAGATTAAATAAAACTAAAAGATTTGATTAATTAATTTTAACGTTGACAAACTTTTCCTTCCAAAGCAGACTACTGTTTTGTAGAGAAGCCTTTGTTATTGCAAAACAAGCTATTGTTATTGGTGCAACAAAGTAATATTTATGGCGAAATAACACTCAGCTGGTTTTGCCAAAGCAACAATAAATACACCAACACCTTGTTATTAAGATCCTGTATCGAAACAACTGACACTGTACACGAATAAATCAAACAGTAGCATTATCGATTGATTGAAATTGCTTGGCTCTAAGATCGGGAGAAAATACCTCTTTTTTAAATGAATCCATTTTGAATGCCTACCATTTTGTTTCAAATAGCTTTGTGAAAGTTTGATGAAGCCTAAAATGTACACTTTTTAATATAGCAAGTATAAGTTAGACAGAAATTTCTTTAATATTAGTTTTGCCTTTTCCAATACATAAAACGCAAAAAAAACTAACCTAAAAAGTGTTTTTTGTGAACAGAAGACAAGCAGGTTTTTTAATGTTCAAGACAAATCAAGAATTTTTTGAAATATGTCATTTAAAATTGCCTCAAGTCTTTGTATTAACTCCATAAACCGTAAGTAAAACGATAATAGTTTTTTTTCAAAATGCACGAAGCACTTTTTTTGTAAACCAGTAGACAAAAATCCGTAATTTTTGTATTAAAAAAAAAAGACTACATAACCATACTCTTAGGAGAAGAGTATTCTTTTAAAATCCAGTCTTACTACAAATCTCCGTCAACGGTTCAGTCACTACGGAATTTCATTGTTATCTGTCAAACTGTTTTACGATTCACTCCTGTGATACGACTACGAACAACGCCACCACTAATCGATATACTGATCTAATCTTGTATTTGCAAACTAGTAATCAAACTGTACAACACTGCTTAAAACTTTTTTGGGGTTTGACTGCGAATAACTGCCGACCAGCAATTTGCCCGATATCGTTTTTTTGTGTCCATCATTGCCTAATTGCTGTAATCAAGAGACTTTAACGCCGCCAAAAAAGGAATTGCGGTGCGATTATTTTAATTAAATTACACGGGCTACACTTTAAATGACAGGTCCCCGGTAAATAATAAATTACTTTTATTTTAAAATAACTAATACACCGCTATAACTCGGTATCCTTGACATGGCCTTGTTATTTGAAAATGCTTTAATCGTTCATCGCTTATTTGTAGGTAACTTAAAACGACCATAGCTGACATAACTGAATATAAAGGTGACTGTTATACTACACGAAGATGGGTTTACGTTTAGATGCTGTGTAGCCTATAAGGTACTGATAAAATAAGTAAGGATACCCCGAAGATCGGGCAAGGGTGTATTTTTCCTAACTTTAAAATATATGTTAAAACTATTTGCTGTTTTTACAATAAATTTTGGTTTAAACTTTATCATAAAAGAGAAAGTAATTCTATTATAAAATTTATTTAATGATACTGGATTAAAAAATTGGCATTATAATAAAATAAACACATTAATAGTTTTACTGACATTCTTTTATATTCAGTGACATATGTTTCGCTGTGAGACATCTTTAGACTTATTGAAGCTAAAAGTTATAAAGTGTGCTTATATACTAATACAGTTAATATTAAAACTGGAAGGAGAAAGTAAAGAAATGAAGTACTGACAATGTAAGAAGGCGGGTGAGCAGGGTTGGGGGGCTTGAATAAGGGAGAGGTGTTAAAGTTAATTTGTTCATTAAAATTAAAATTAGGGTTTTCACAAATAGATCTATATATTTCAAGAATTTATAAATTGTTTACTTGTATAACTTTTTTGATTTTCGTAGTCCAATAATTTAAATGTTCTTTAACACGAGTTTTCATAACTTTCAATTGCTAAAAGCACGAAATTTTGCAAATAATTTATTAGAATCTGATCGTCCTTTAATTTCAACAATATCACTGTAATCCATAAAAATTAAAAAAAGATAAAAAAGTAAATAATTTAGAAATTCACGTAAAACGCAAACTTTAATTAAACGAACAGACTAACTTCAACCCCTCTCCCTTACTGTAGCATATTGTTTAGGGGTTTTCCCAACCTGCTACTCACTGACCTTGTCAGTCCTTCCTCTCGTTACCTCCCCCCTTCCAATTTTAACATCAACATACAGTACTATAAAAGCACACTATGTCTGAAAATGTCTCACGGCAAAACATATTTGACAATAAAAAAGATTTTTTATAAAACTATTAAGGATGTTCAAATTTTCGTGGATATCATAGAATATCACCAAACACCAACTGTGTGATTAGTGAATAAGATAATATATAATAAAGAAGTTTCCGATTTTCTGTTTCCCAGTCATAAATCGGACGTTTTCCGCTCTGTGCAACATCCCCAGTAGATACTGAGGCGATAGAAATATAATCAGCCTATTAACCAGAAAGCAATCAAATTATTGAGTGCAGTTAATGAGGAGGTTTTACCACGTGCTAGTTAAATCCTACGAACAGCTGTTCCATTAAATATAAGCTGCAGCATAAATATTACACGTACTGATTTATAGCTTGTACTTAATTATAATCTGATAATAAAATAGGTGATGTATGCTCTAGGCAATTCACAAATTGAATACAGATAAGAAGTTGTAAAACGTATTTTGTGTAGTTCCTTAATATATAATATATATATATATATAACCCAATTTTAAATTTAAAATTATTTAGGAAAATACAATTATTTTTACTATATATATAATAAAAATAATATATATATATTATTTTCGTATATACCCTGTTGGATCACGCAAAGCACTCCGACTCATGTCTTGTTCCTTCTAATCCTCCACACCTCCCTCATCCTGTCCCCATGGATCCTCTTCCGCTCCTCCGTCCATTTTACCCCTGCTCTCTTTGGGATTTCATTCTCTGGGACCTTACAACCGAGCATCTTTCTCCTGTATGCGTTCCTGTCTTCAATGTCTGTTGAATATATTTCTGCGTCGTGTAGGTCTATTCTGACTTGTGTGATCCACGACGTTGTTGATTTGACTCTTTGTATATACTTAAGGATTCTTTTGGCAAGTCTCTCGTTGTTGGGCGTCTACTAATGTGTCCATAGAATTGAAGATAGATTCTTCTGATATCTGCTGCCAGGTTCGATATCTTTCTGTGGTTTTCCGGGAGTGCAACCTCTATCGGTCTTCTGTTAATCTTGGGCCAAGGATCTTTTAAGATTTTACGTTCTTCCTTCAAAATGTCTTCCATGGTACCTTTTGTGTGAAGTGCCAGCGTCTCGCTTGCGTATAATGCCTCTGGTTTTATGACTGTGTTGTAGTGTCTGATTTTTGTGTGCGTCGACATGCATTTCTTATTGTGGATATCATGCGTTATACCAAAATCCCTCTTCATTCTCAGTAGCCGAACCCTTTTCGCAGCCTTCTCGCCACCTGTGGTTTCAAGAATATCTCCCAGATATTTGAAGTGCTTGAATCTGTATATATATATATATATATATATATATATATATATTGTGATTTCTTGAATTAAACCTTCTAATCATCCGTTACTAGCAGGGGCCAGCGTAGGCGATACCATGAAGACTTCTGTTAGGGCGGGTGACCACCAAATGCGGAGAGGAACTGTGCTGAGCTGAGCGGAATAAATATGAACGGCAACCGGAAGCGGAGTCCAGTCGGTTTAAAGAACGCATTTTTATCTTGTAAATATAAATATTTAGACCGACTGTAACGGATATAGTAAACCATTATGTTTAAAAACCGTAACCTTGGTAACAAAATTAGTTTGGAGGCGTGGTGGGGGACGAGTAGTCAGCTTCAAAACCGAATCTGGACAGAGTCGAAGATAAGCGGAGTGGGGTTCAGTGACGTTACGTTACTCTTTCAATTACATTAAAAACAATAGGTTATGTGCTTCATCTCTGAACTCATGGATTGTCGTTACTGCTGTAAACTTTAAGATCCCTGTACATGCCTCGCTTTTTACTGACAGCCAACGTGTTTCCTAAGTTTATAATTACGGCTTAAGTACTGCGATGCATTAACCACATGTCCCCCACTTACGGTATACTTATTAGCATACTATTAGCATCCATACCAAGTGCAGTGTGATGTAAAACAATACAGTATTTACGAAGGAATTAATAAGTAGCAAGAAACAAATTATGCAGTGTAACTTACGACCTGTTTTAACACCAGTCGCGCGTGATTACAAGGCTTTTCAAATTTTATGACACTTGTTCTAGTTAGTAACTTCATACTTTTCTTGCAAACGGATTTCCGTTGCATTTTACCGTAACTGGCTCTGCTAACGATCACAGATAAACAGGCAATATGCATTGATTTATTTTTTAAAAAATCACTTTTTAGAAGTGATACTTCACATGTTCAGTATGTTTAAATAAAAGTCATATGTTTAAATTTCCAAAATAAAGTAACAATAACTTAATTGAAACTGAAGTTCTGCCAAGAAAACACCGAGTACGTTAAAATTAATTCAGTTTTATAACTGGGAATGAAATAAAGAGACTACGTAATGTTTAAACATACATTTATTAACATTAAATTGTTTCAACTTAATTAGCTTTATTGTAATATACATTTAATGAACAAAGATACACCGCGGTAAATGTTCTTTATTATCAAATAATTTCTGTTGTACCTGGGACCATGAATGTGCGCATGAAGTACTTTTGTGCAGAACACATTTTGGGAGTGTTTAAGAAAATGTACGATTATACAATTGTTTTAAAAAAATGTTATGTTATACAATTATTTAGGAAAACGTAAAATTATACAATTATTTAAAAAAATATAAGATCATACAATTTTTTTTAAAAAAAAGGTAAGGCTAGGCCCTATACAATTGCTTAAAAAATATGTAAGGTTATAGAATTGTTTAAAAAAAATGTATGACTATACAATTGTTTAAAAGAATGTAGGGTTATATAATTGTTTTTAAAAAAATGTAACATTATACAATTGTTTGCTATTATAAATTGTAAATATAAATAGTAAATTTTAAAATGGAATCTTCTAGGCAATGAACTTGTACGCCCTTTTCACAAAAAAACCAAGAATGAACTGTTTCCAAGATTTATTCCAGTCGGACAGAATTTCAAAAAAGTAGAGTCTTTTTCCGGGTCTGGATATTACTGTGATGGCGGCTTCAATAGTTTTATTTTCCAATGGAAATACCATTGACAGTCACTCGGTGCAAAGTGAGACGGGCCTTATTGGGTTTCAGACAACACGTCCAAGAAGGCAATAACGATTTCCAATGCAAATCGCTGTAATTTTCTCGTAAACATGCTTATTAATAATGTAAGTAATTTACTCCACCAATAAAACTATCTAGTGTATATTGTATATCGAGATTAGGGAAAGTTACAGCTAACAAATATATAGGTACTTAACAATAATGCGACTTCAGCAAAGGTGTTGCTTATACAGACACGTTCTAAAACTTTTTCTTTACTTATGACCGAGGATATTGAACACATTCTCCAGTCCAATAATATTATTTTTAAAAGTAGGTAAAATATAGGGTATTTATGCAGTGTTGATTGTTTTTTCAAATACAATTTCTGAATATATTATCTTTTATGTAATATATTATTACCTTCTTATTTAATTAACACGTATTCACCCGCATAAAGTACAATTTTTACAGATTTCTAAGGATTTAATGCTGTTTTTTACAGAACTGTACTGTGACGTCATTGCTGTTTACACGGGAACATACTATATTTACTACACAGATTTATTGCTCATGCGTGTTATCACATTCTAATAGACATTACGTAATATGTATTACTGATCGTTCTTGTAGCAAAAACTTTAAGTTAACATCCATTTAATTAACTAGTTTCTTCACCCAATAACCGTGTTAGTTAGGTCTTCAGTATTTTTAAAAGGTTCTTTTTTATTGTCTTAGCGATTAAAAACAAACCTACTTTCTTTTATAATGCATTTATAATGGTGGTTGCAGGTACTAGAGTGCGTTTATATTCAATGGCCAAAGAAATCTAACTATGAATTAGGATAGATATACAACAAACCCAATATGTTTTTCCTTGTAACTGTCAAAAACAGGTACAATTTTTAACTTGAAAGTGACAAATGTCTTTGAGAATAAATTCTTACCTCTACAAATACATTTTATTGTTTACTTTATCGCATGATTGGTTTAATAAGACCTGATAAGTCATAAAATAATATTTTATCCTAAAATAAAGCCTCTCCACACGAGTATTAATCATTTTATAAAAACAACAACAAAAATCAGGTGAAAAAACTATATCTGTTTATAACAAATATCTACGCCCAGAAAGCCGTACGGTGGTAACGTTATTGTAATTAAAATTCTGTTTGTCTATGAAACTGTATTATTCAATTTCTCTTCACCCCACCCCACCCCAACCCCAGGAGATGCGGGTAAAACACTTTGTAAAACATATAACGTAACCGCAAAACACTGGCCAGCCAAAGAATAATAAAAAAATATTTATTTGAAACGTCATAAAACTAGAGACGCGAAACCTTCAACCGAGATATATTTATGTTTCATAACTTTTTGCAATTTATCGACAGTGCAGCTTATAATATTTACAGTTATAAGTTAACACCTGTTACCTAACAGAGTACCATGAATGTCAGGAGGTTGTAAAATAGAAGGAAGAAAAACTATTAATTCAAATTACAAGGAAAACATAATAAATTGTAACTGTAATTAGCGTCAATACGCTACGGCGAGTAGTGACTGTACACTGTATATAATGTTTAGCGGAGACTGGATTGTGATGAAACTCTATTCTTATAAATTAAAAGTTTGATCTTTATCTAGGAACTACGTTTGATGTTTCAACCAAAAATTAAAGGTAAAAACAAGATACATTTTTCACTTTTTATAGTTTTTCCTATTTCTCACAGTTTCCGAGAAAAATTATAATAACCAGAAATTTGGATTTTTTTTCATTTAATACGTAGATTTCCTTTCAAGATGATGAAGTTATATAACTGATATAATTGAAATTTAATATATTTGTTAGCTTTTTGGAACTTAGAATAAAATTTTTACTAACACATTATTTCAGGCACTTGAAAAATAAACAGCAGTTCAAACGGTATTAAAATTATTGTTGATACTAAATTTTGATATAAGATCAATATAATAATTTTAAATATTTCATTTCAGTTTGCAGGATTAAAATCTTTTTTCAGTACTAATTTTTATTTTTAAAATTTTTCGCGAAAAAATCCTCAAAAAATGAATATATTTTGGATTGACATAGAAGTTAAAGGCTGCAAGCGGGAGGGCTAGACTCAGACCCGGGGCCACGCGGTGAGTTACAATTTGATACGACAAAAAAACTAATTTTTCTACTAGAATTTTTCATTAACGAAAAACCATTTCGACCATTGCATTACAGAAGTCATTCAAAATTTTAAAATTCCGTAATTTTTTACTTAAAACATGTTTACAATCTAATTTTTCGCTTTTGTAAATTGTGGTAAAATTCTTATAATAAAGCGTTTCGTTTAGCAAATTTTACACAAATATTTGTGGAACCAACTAGTTTGTTGACAAGATATAAGAAAATTTTCAAAAAAAAATGATTTTATGGAAATCTGGTTTTATAAACATAATCGGCTTTAAAATTTCTATATACAAACATTTCGTTTTTAAACTTTCTAATCATATTAAGGTGGGGTGGCCACCAAATTCGGAGCGGCTTAGCTCTGTAAGTATGGCCACTGCTGATTGCGCTCAGCTTAATTTAGATTTTAACGCCGGTTAGACTGTGAAATCAGTTTATCGAAAACGTGACAAGAATTATGGCTATTTATATATATTTTAATGCAAATATTGTATATAATATAACATTTATATGTACACATGTAAAATAATAGGTAAAATTACGTTCGATTTTTTTGTTACCTTTTGGACATTTGCTTCCAATAACGTCAGAGACAGAAAATAATATTTTGCGAAAACTGATTTTTTAAAAATTTAATCTTGGAATTTTAACTTCTACATGTTTGATATTTCGTGGAAAACTAAACACAGTTATTAAAAGCAGTAGGTTACTTGTATTGTTCTATATGCTACAATTAGACAAAATCAATCATTAATAAAGTTGGTAAAAACATTATTTTCCTTATTGTATTACTTATTTTATTTGCTAAATATATTTGTAAGTTGTTATTAAATAATGTATTAAGGTACTATGAACTTAATTAAGTTACGTGTAAACCAATTTTGAGACTTATCACATTAATCGGCTTTAAGTTAGCATAACTCTTTTTGGTTTAGAAAAAATTTTTATGGTATGATCCAATTATAAATTTGATAGAAATAAATCCAACCGTTTTATACCTATCGAATATTTAAACCGCTTCTCTGGACATGAATGTCTTATGCAAAGCGAGAGACATTATAATATTGAAAAATAAGAAACATATGTTAAGTTACTTGGGATTACGAGATGAACAATGGTGTCGCATTGTGTGCAACAGTAACAATGGATTATTATTAGAAGATTAGATTACAGCGTTTCAATACATCTGAAATATTTCCAATTCAAATAAGATTTAGAAAGCTGCACAAACTTCGGAGCTACTACAATAATACAAAGTTAGTGCCTGGCTGGATTTGCACAGCTGTTTTATAACATTTTTTTCATCATGTTTTAGGGCTGGTTGTGATGTTGGATTTCGCGCGATGCGTGCCAATGTCATATTGCATATAATAGTATATTTAGCACGTTCCGTGATATTGTATGTATAAAATTATAATTGTGACTACTTCTAAACAACTGATTTCGCACAACAGCTGTTGCTTCAGTATCATTTCAATTGAGGTTATGTTAAAAATTCAATTTCTAAATACAATTAAAAATAAAAACTATTTAAACAAAATGGTTTAAATAAAAATAACGATTAAGAAAAAATAAACGAGAAAGACTACGACGATTAGAAAATAAATTAAAACGACATTAATGATAAAAATGTTAGAATTAATAAGAGAGTTATGACTGAAGAGCAACATCAACTAATTAATGATAAAAACAAAGTATCGAGAAAAATATGATACATGATTTATAGTTTTTGTTATGTAACAGACATTTTTTTCAACAAATATTAATATTATAGAATTAGAAGAGTAGAAAACGTGAAACTTATTCAGTAATACAGCTTCTTTTATTTTAGGTGAATTCTTTGCCAAAATAGAATATGAGTTGTTAAAAAACCCAAACGTGATTGTGTTTTGATATGATTTTTATTAAAACAATAATAAAAGTTAAAATCTACACAGGGTTAAACAACAACCCGTTACAGTAAACAATGAAAAATTAAAAACATATCAGAATAACAATCAAGTTTCTTCTTTACGTTGTCTGTGATTCAGGTATATAATTTTCATTTTTCTTCTTGCCAAAACTGTTATTACTTCTGAAATTAATTTCAAACTGTGCTAACAAGCCAACTGGCATTAAGAAAGATTTATTATTCACATTCAACGGCCAACTCCTCTCGAAGCTATAAATTTCTTGTAATGATTTTAATATGATTTGTAGGTTAGTTCGCTTCTAGTTTTTCGTTACAACAGTCCTTTGTTCTACATTAATGGAGAACATTATTTGCTTAGCTGCTGAAGTACAGCCATCACGGTAAGGCCCTGACCCGGAACAATTAATTAATCAGTGTTTTGTTAATACCTAAGGCGAGTTTGGTGTCCAATAAAATCGCCCCGTTTCAAAATGGAAATCGATCAGGAACCTTTAAAAAATAGCTGCTTTGATAAAAAAACCCGGTTTTTAATAAATGAACATGCATAAAGTGATTAGTTTCTCAATAGTGATGTGTGGAAAATCAATACACTAGACTCTGATGCCTATAGAGCTCTGACAACAAAATTAAATGAAGAAGGCACTCAATGGTACACATATGAAGACAAAAAAGACAGGCCCATCAAGGTAATGGCTAGGGGTTTACACCCTACTTGTACTAAAGATGAAATAATCGAGGAAATAACGCATAAGGCAGGGTTAAAAATATTAGATGCTGTCAACATTATCAAAAGAGAAAAAAAAGTAGAAAAAGATGGACAAGAAACAATTTGTAAAAGAGGGCTTCCATTATACATGCTCACATTTGATAATAAAGAAGATGTGGGAAAATATATAATATCAAATCTATCCTTCATATGAGTGTCAAGATTGAGCCACTAAGGAAAACAACGAACTTGATACCACAATGTAAAAATTGTCAAGGATTTAATCATACAATGAAGTACTGCCATAGAGAATCCAGATGTAAAAAATGTACAGGCAAACATGCAACTTACCAGTGCACAACAAATAAAAATGTTCCACCAAAATGTGTAAATTGTGGAGGGAACATCCTGCTAATTATCGTGGGTGTGAAGTTGCAAAGGAATTGCAAAAATCCGGAATAAAACTAGTAATCCTCAGCAAAGATTTCAAAAGAAGAGGAAAAAAAGTATGACTTTATCGTGGATGATTAAAAGACCTGAGGAAAATAATAAGGACGAAAACAGGAGATTATACTCACAAGTGGTTCAGACTAGGCCTATTGAGGTTAAAAACGCAGAGAAAAATAATGTATTAGAAAAATACTAAGGAGGCTGGAGGATATAGAAAACGATTGGAAGCTAATGATAAGAAATTTGAGGAAGTATCCACAAACCTAGCAGATATTAACAGCTATTTTAAATGAAATAAATAAAACCTTCAGGATAGCAACCTGGAACGCAAATGGATTGTTACAACATATTCAGGAACTAGAAGTATTTTTGAATTCTGAAAAAATTGATATATGCTTAATATCTGAAAGTCATTTTACGAAATCATCATATGTCAGAGTACGTGGCTATTATGCTGCTATTCTGCTGTTCATCCAGCAGATAAGGCAAGAGGGGGATCAGTATTACTTGTGAAGGATAACTTGCAACATTTTGAGGTCTTAAAATTGAAGAAGAATCTTTCCAGGTTATAGCCATCAGGATTCAAACTAATAAGTACAAAGAATATAACATTGGTGCTATATACTGTCCACCAAAATACAATTTAAAACAAGAGGATTTTGTGCAACTGTTTGAAAAACTGGGCAGCAATTATGTTGTTGGAGGCGACTTCAACGCTAAACATACATATTGGGGGTCAAGATTAATTAATCCTAAAGGAAAAGAATTATTAGCAGCAGGAACAGCACTAGGATGTGACTTTCACTCTGGGGTAGACCTACTTACTGGCCGACAGATACTAATAAGATACCTGATATTATAGATTTCTTTGTAACAAAAGGAATTTCAGAAAATTACATTTACGTGGAAGACATTGAGAGTCTCTCCTCAGATCATACACCAGTTCTAATGACAATCAGTGAATTTATAATTACAAACAAGGCATCAGCACCGACATTGACAAATGCTCGAACTAACTGGCCCCGGTTTAGCAGCCTGGTGGAAGAAGATATAAATTTAAATGTACCAATTAAAAATCCAATTCAGCTGGAAGAAGAACTAGACAGATTTACTGAAATTATACAACGTGCTGCCTGGAGGAGTACTCCTGTAAAACACAAACAAAGTTGTAAAGAAATCAATTACCCAGTTGAGCTAAGAGACTTGATAAAAGAAAAAGAAGGACAAGAAAATATTGGCAAATGAATCGGTTTCAGAGACAAAAACAATGCTAAATAAGTTGTGTAACAAAATTAAATCCTTTATAAGAGAACTTAAGAATGACACAATTAACAGATTCTTAGAAGAGTTATCCTCACAAAAGGACGGAGAGTATTCTCTTTGGAAGGCCACAAAGGGAATTAAAAGACCTAAAACACAAGATTATCCAATTAGAAATGAGGACGGTACTTGGGCTAGAAGTGCCCAGCAAAAAGCTAATCTCTTCGCAAAATATTTAGAAGAAATATTTCTTCCACTGCCAAGGCAAACGTGCGAAGAAAGCATACCTCTGATAGAAAAACAGGATAATGTAAAAATAACTCCGGTGACACTTTAAGAATTAAAAAATGAAATTAATAAGTTAAAATCAAAGAAAGCTCCTGGATTTGATCTAGTTACTGGTATGATAGTTAAATCTCTACCAGAGAAAGGACTTAGGAAGTTACTTTACCTAATCAATGCAGCTTTAAGATTGAAGTATATTCCTCTTCAATGGAAGGTAGCTGAAGTTGTTATAATACTGAAACCATGCAAACAACCAAATGATAAAAAATCATATAGGCTAATTTCATTACTGCCAATGATTTCAAAGTTGTTGCTAAAAAGACTAAGGCCCATCATTAAAACAGAAAACTTATTCCTGAACATCAATTTGGCTTCAGACGAGGACATTCTACTTTAGATCAAGTTCATAAGATCAAGAATATTATAGAAAATTCTTTTGAGAAAAAGAAGTTTGTGCAAGTATATTTTTGGATGTAGCGAAAGCCTTCGATAAGGTATGGCATGAGGGCCTAATTTGGAAGCTGCAGAGAGATCTACCAAAACAATATTATGAAATTCTAAAGTCATATTTAACTGGTAGACATTTTCGAGTGAAATACGAAGGCGAATACTCGGAATTGAAGAAAATATCAGCTGGGGTTCCACAGGGTAGCGTTTTGGGACCTGTGCTTTACTTGCTGTACACAAGTGACCTTCCTACTGCAGAAGATACAACCACCGGTATTTATGTAGATTATACTGCAATCTTACCTACTAGTAAGAAAATTACAGAAGCTGTGATGAAGCTTAAACGGGCTACTAATGAGGTACAAATGGACCAAAAAATGGCGCATTAGCTTTGTATTTAATTAAAGTTGAATTGATCTCATTGTGTTTTATAAAAGTTTTAAGTAAATAGATACACGAATTTACAGCGGTCGAGATTTGTTGCAGAAAAATTCCTATAGGTCTATACAATTTTTTTGTGATAATAAAATTTGTTTTTTAATTTTTTTTTTTTTAATTATGTTAGCCAAACGTTTGTACATGTACTGGATGTGCTGCTATCAATTCTTCTGTTTTACTGTTATTTTTTCAATTCCTATTATTAGTTTACACTCTTTATATATATATATATATATATATATATATATATATATATATATATATATTTATTTATTTATATATCTTGTTCAAATTTTCAATCGTTAAAAAAATACTTTCTATTCATCCCCTTAAGTTCAAATATTTTTTTTAAACTTGCAGTGGATAACACTTGATGTTAATACAGTTTTTGGTCAAATATTAATATGACATATTTGTACAGACTATACGATAGGATTTGATTTAAATAACACTTATGTTCTATTCTATGTTGGTTTTAAGAATCGCAGGAAGCAGATGTCTCGCTGACGTGATGGAAGCGCATGACCCAAGTAGGAATAGACTTTTTTTTTGTCAAAATGTAAACATTTTGTTTACATTACTTGTTTTTTCTAAAAACATAGTTACTCTATTATTAATTCTAGTAGCAAATATAAAGTCAAAGCAAATGGTTCATTGATTCCTAATTTTGTGAACAAATAATTTGTATAAATTTGTGAAATCAGGTTTTGTAAAAATTAAAATAGAAAAAAAAATATTAATGAAATTATCACGTCAGCGAGACAGATGCGTGCAGCTGTTATTTATTTAATTCGTGAAGTATTGTTACTTTTCTTTGCAACGTTGGACAATAAACTAATTAGTCACCATTAATACTCGCTGCGTCATACACTTTGAAGCATTTACAGCTGTCGTATGTGTACTTGCCAAACTTGTGCGATAAAACCCGCTGAAATCGAATGTAAAACGTAACATAGGCAAAGAACTAGAGACATCTATTGTTTCGACTTTTTAAAGCTACGTTCATCACATGAATTTAAATCATGAGGACTGTTTTTGAGAAAATTTATGTGTTTAGTGCTTTCTAGGCGGTAGAAATGGCAAAACGTTATGCGATTTTCTTGCGTCATTAATTTTATGTTGTAGGCATATTACCAGAAACATAAGCAAGATTAAGTGTTATATGTTCCTATTAAAATATAGTCTATGAGTCTATTCGGATTATAAATGTAACATTACAGTGAGCAACGTAATATACGAACCGATGTGCCGATCCAATCTGTGATTGGAATTGTCTTTGGTAAAACTATAGTATCCTTTCTTGTTAACAAAATTCCATTGAAAAATGTGTGTGTGTGTGTGTGTGTGTGTGTGTGTGTGTGTGTGTGTGCGCGCGCGCTCTCTCGCGCGTTTTTACTAAGCTCAAATTTGCAATTTTAGTCCAACGTTATTCAAAATTTGTGAAACATAAATTCTGATAAAATCTCTGACAAGTGCGTTAACCAGAAAAATACGATAAACAGTTTCAAAATGGCTGATATTTGAATTTTTTTTAAATGTTTACTTGCATGTGTAACATTTGAAAAATTTGATTCCACTATTGTAATTAGCGTTAAAAACTGCGTAAAATAATATTCTGAATTTAGAGAATTCTTTGAAATTAAAGAATTAATTTGACGGCGGTCAGGGTTCGTTTTCGTATTTTCAAATGTACGGTAATTTTTAGAATTTTAAATACCTAGATTTTAATACCAATTATGATGGTGAAATCGTAAAGATACTAAAAAATAACTCTGGGGAATTCGCTTCCATCACGTAAGCGAGACAACTGCGCAAAGCGATTATTTACTTTAATTCAGTAGTATTCGTAACTCCTGAAATACAACACACGTTTTTATAATCAGTATATACGTAATGCTTAGCTCATTGCTTTGTACGTAACCATATGTAATTATGCAGCATACGTATCTCTGCCTTTCCTACCTTTAAACACTTTATATTTGTTGACGCGTTTCGTAGTAATTCCATTTTCAAAACTTATTACTGCACTCAAAACAGCAGTACAATAACATTTTTAAAATAGAAGTATTCGTGAAACGCGTCAACAATTATAAAGTGTTTGAAGCCAGGCACTACAAAATTACAGTATTCCTAGCGGGAAAAAAGATGATTACATTAATTATTTTAACTGTTTATAACTTGACCTGGGCGATGTGTCGGTAAATGGAACCAAATAACGTAAATTTTGTATGAGACAAGAAGATATTTTAAAGGAAGGAATCAACGCAAGACTCTGAAAATGTTTTTGTAGTTTTTATTTAAAATATTTTAATTGAAACGTTAAAACTTTGTGGTAGCATTGAAAATGTTTTGTAAATATTAAAAAAAAACAAAATGTAATTTGTAAGGAAATCATTAAAACTTTATATACGTAGGATACAATATTCGCATTTAGCAATATAATTAGGATTATGACTTATTTTCTTCCGTCTAATTTTAAAGGCTACCGCTGTTTCGAAACCTTACTGCTTCATCTTCAGACCTTAATACAAAATGTCAAATCCCTCTGTCGAGGACGTCAGAAAGTTAAAGAAAACATTGAAAACACACGTCACAAACACTGAACACAATTACACGATTAAAATTTACACGGTAAAATTTGGATTGGCCAAACGTTACGTGCAACTCGAATGTCGTTGCATCCCGGATTACGAGTAACGACATAGAGTTCAATGTTTGTGACGTGTGTTTTCAATGTTTTGATTAACTTTGTGACGACTTCGACAGAGGGATTTGACATTTTGTATTACGACCTGAAGATGTAACAGTAAGGTTTTGAAACCGCGATAGCCTTTAAGAGGTGAGTAAATAGACCACTAGACGGAAAAATATGTCATAATTCAAATTATTTAAATATGTGGTCTGGCGGCTAGGTGTAATAATAATTTATCAATTTTCTCAGTGTTAAATGAAGTGACTTTTATCATTGTATATACTAATCTTTGGGACGTTATTTGTGGCATCCTAGATAGAAAAGAACACAACTCCTGCCTTACCCGCGCTACACGTGTGCTTTAGAGTGTTTATTAGAAGTACAGGCCAGGCAACACTTCTTCACGCTGAATAATTAATTCGCTTAGCCTGCAAGACGTGAATGATTAGGTGGAAACATCCGGCTCAAAATTATTGAAGGTCACGTGTCCGCTACACTATCGATTGCATCATGTAGTTTATATTAAGTACCTGATAACCGAGCTTCGATCTGTTGAAAATTTGTGTCGCATTTTTTAGGGAGAAACTAAAAAAACTGCCTTTGTTATTCATGTTTTTTCTAGTAAAAAAACAATTTTGCCAAATATAAGACCTACCAAAACATTATGTCCTTGTTTTATCCCCAAAAGTGTTATACTACAAAAATAACATCATAATTATTACTGTTTTACGTGGACACACACACACACGAGCGCGCGCATAAACACACGGTATTTCAAGGAAATTCTGACAAACTTCCGGGAATGGATCCTTAGGTCAATACGAGAATAAAATAATAAATAATGATAGGTCCTAAACCCATTCGTTATCTATTTACAAATAAAAATTGCATTTTTCAGTTTTATGTGCACTGAAAGCACTTTTTCACATCTAAACCAAATATAGTGAAGATATTTTGTTAACACATACACGACTAGTTAGAGAACACAGTTATGAAAACATATATTTGTTACCTGTGGAAACATTTTGACTTTGATTCGATGGCATCACTTCAAAGGTTAAAATTTGTACAAAATTAGTGTTAAAAAACAATTTTTATTATTTAACATTCTTCCACGTGAAAACAATCCAACCTTTTAGGCAGCAATTTTACCAAAAGTTGTAAGCTTTTATACAGAATGAGATCATATCTAGACTTTTTCAGTATTATAAGCAATATTTACATTTGCTTATAATACCTTATAAGTACCTTTCTTTTGTTATTTTAAGGCGAAAAGCACATTGAGGCTGATATCACCTCCCTAAATGTAAGTGTGAGTATAAAGTGTTAAAGTCGCAAGTGTAGTGTTGTTGTAAGTGTAAGTGTTTGTTAGACCCGGGTACCGCGAAAGACGTCTAAATCCTCTCAATAGGTGCTGTTGTAAGTGTAAGTGTTTGTTAGACTCGGGTACCGCGAAAGACGTCTAAATCCTCTCAATAGGTGCAGCTAGTTTGCACTCTCCCTGCGGGGTATAAAATGTCGGAAGGTAACACAATTGCAAGGGAAAGTTTTAAGGCTGTACACTTAAATTAAATCATAATACATTGTTATTGAATGTAAAAGTTTCTTCTAAAAACAATTATGTTGAACGAATGCACACCGGGTTTCAATGTGATCCATTATATATAGTTTGTGATATTACATCATTACAAATTAAATAATAAAGAAATTTATTAGAAATATAAATAATAATAAGGAAACGCAAAGTCTTCCTAACAATGCAGGTCAATTATTAAATTCTTTTTTCAAAATGCCAGTCGCACGCGTAATACTCTAATAATCGAAATGTCCCGACGATTCCTTACGTCGTTTAACAACAATAAAATACAAACAAAAAATTTGTTACCTCTTATTAAGCTAGCGTTTAATTACAAAATGTTAGGATTTATTGGTAGTCACGATAAATAAACTATAATTTTATTAGTGTATCTTAGCCTACTTTTATTACCCTATCGGTTACGCTTGCCAATTACGGTACTTAATTGGTTACTGCTCTGCTACTCACAGGAATAATTACTTTATTAAATTGCAAATGAACAATATTCTGCTTAGTTGCCTGATTTAATGGATATCCTGTATATGGTCGCAATGTTTAGAAGTGCAAAAAAGAAACTTTATTATTTCTGTTGTAGCCTGTATGGTGCAAACTCTTACGGTATATTATAATGTGTTAATAGATAAAATTTAACTATTCAGCTAGTTTTTCCAGTGGTGGCTATTCCTACAGCTGATTATCCTAATGAAATCCACTAACACGAATGTCATAACTTACTTTCCTTTGATAGATTAATCCTAGAAATATATCATGCTATATAAACTTAAGTTGTAACAATGATTAAAATGATACATCGGCAATTTAATAAAATTGAATTTAATTTTAATAAAATAAAGAAATGGTCGTAACTAAAGAGTATGAAACAAATGTACATGTTTCAGGATTATTAATAATAGTAACTTAACAAAAAATGTGTCAGTTTTAAAAACGAATTTTGTTTTATTTTTTCAGCATTAATTTAATTATGTAAATAATTCAAGTGTAAATAGTTAAATGCATTATACTAATAAATTATTGAAAGTAATTATTTATGATTACATTAAATTTTTTATTGTAAATAAATTGAATTTGTACAAAACAGTAGCTGAAAAACTATTTCACTACTTTTTTCCCATATCCACAGGTGTGCTACAGACCATGTACGTAGCCTGGACATATAAGCTGTCACAAGGCTATAAATCACTTCCACACTTCCACGCAACCTGGCCTCATATCTGCAGCTAACCCAACAATACCCCCTCTCCCCTCTAAATCTACTCTCGGGTGATCGATCCACTCTCAAGTACTATGTACACAATAGATAGTACTAGCTCATATAACAATAAGACAATCAGTTTTGTAGCCTCCAGTAAGTATTGCAAACTGGAACTACTGGAACTGGAATGACAAATGCTCAAATTGTTTTCTCCAAAACTCATAGTTTAATTTTCGTGCATCAAAACTAAATATTGTTTTGTGAAATACCTTAATTGATTATCTATTAATTATTTATTTTCTAATAATAGAACATATTTAATTTAAACATACGGAAATTTACAGTTGTACAAAAATATATACACAAGTCTACTCAAATTACATAAAGTATATAAATTGTTTTATAAATTACGTAAGACTTCCCATAATAGCATACAATTAATTATGAATGTGACTGTCAAATTTTGGGTATCAAAGAAAAAAAATCATTATGCATTAAGCAATTTGTCGTTTTTACGAAATCAAAATCTTTGTGACTCAATTAAACTTTCATTGAGTTGTTGTAATATACAGAGTCTATACCAAAAGTAGTAGGAATGATTTTTAAAAACTTATTGAAGGTATGTTTACAATTCCTTCATATTCTTCGAAAAAGCACCCTTGGGCAGCTACACACTTAGAATAACGCTGCTGCTATTCGCCGTACGCCTTCTGATGCTTCGGGGATGCTGTTGAGAGCCCTCGTCGATACTGCATGATCGTCCTGAATCGAGTCAACAGATGTCCCTTCATCGGTGGGAATACAAAAAAGTCAGATCAACACTGTAGGTGGGGTGTGGCACCGTGGCAACGCTGAATCGGGCCAACAGTTGCCTCACGACGAGCGCGCCATGGCACGGTGCATTGTCTTGATGCAGCGTCCAGTTGTCGGAGATGGCTGGTCGGACGTGATTCTCTCGATCTCATAGGCGGGTTAACACTTGCACCCAGTAGTTCTCTCACTTTGGCCACATTGTCATCGGTTCATGCGTCGACGTTCGCCCGGTGCGATTGTCATCTTCAACGAGCTCCCTACTTGCTTTAAATAGTTTGTGTCATTCAAAAACAGTGGAGCGACTCATTGCAAAATCTCCATAGCTGACGTAACCATTCTAGGGTCTCGGTTGCCGAGTTTGACACAAAACTTTATCGAATATCGCTGCTCGAGATTTTGACTCATTTTGTGCATCGACAACGACAAAAAAAGCGCTTCACAATAACCGTTGTCTATACTCAACCAAAGCCCATATATTGTTGTCCCGAATAAATGATAAGTTTAATAATTTATCACAAGATACAGTTACGGGGGTAAACAGTTTACATAAATACCTACTCTTCGCTCATTTATAATCTACTATCCCATATGAGAAAATAGCCGCACGGAATAATACAGAAAGAATACGATTATAGCAAGTACCTATGCTTAGCAATCGTTGAAACATGCTGAAGTATTTTTCCAATGCTTTCCATGCTGTTTCCAATGCTATTTATATAAGTATAAAAAATAATAGAACATATTAAGGACGATTTGTTGTTATTGCATGATATCTTAATATATTAAAATATTAAAAATCTCTTAATAAAATTTCATAGAATTAGAATTTTTAAAATTTAATCATTTTTTAAAATTATTTTTTTTAGGTAAGTCTGAAGCACTCAAAGTCTTGAAATAGGGTGAAAGTTAGCCTCCACCTGAAAATATTATTATTATTACTTTTTTAATACACGTAAATCTGAATATTATGGTGAAATATTTTTCGGAGAACTCATAAAGTATCGCCGTAACGATTTTTTTTTAAATTGCTGTAATAGGATAGAGATTGTTAAAATCGTTTTCTTTGCTCCGAATATTAGTTTTATATCGGCTAAAATGTAAGATTTTTCACTGAATAATACAAATATTACAACAACTATACTTTATCATTTGTATAGTCACTGTTAGTAACACATTAATAACAATTTTATTACTTTATTTTTCTTTTTAATATTTTACACAAACATTTTTAACCAAAACTCTTGTTTACATATAACGGACTGTTACTTTTCATAGTTTAACGTAGTGTAGTTATCGTGTTTGCCAACAGAAGCAGCACAAGCGCATCCAGAAATCATGTTTTTGTATTACATATTTTTAAGCGTAAATTAAAAACGCTTTTCTACACATGTCTACACATTTTCAAAAAAGAAAATATTTTTCCTAAAATAAATATTTTAAAATATATTTCATACGAAACGTGTTAGGTTCTTAATTATTATTTTTTAAAGTTTCTATTATTTCATTAGGAATGTATTAATTATGAAATAAGGAACACGAACTAGTTAGGCATAACCGTCACAAGGAATGGATCGTGAAACACGATGGCCTCTGAAATAAATCGTAAATACATCTCAAAATGAAAAACATATTTTACAAGTTTTAGTGAAATAAAAATTAAGTAAAACAAAATTATAAGTTTAACAAAAGTATAAATTTTTGTAATATTGGTAACGTTCGCGGTAAATCTTACGTTTTATCAGATATAAATCTAATATCTCATGCAAAAAAAGCATTTTTTAAATCGCTATCTTATTCCATACAACAATAATTTTCAAAAAAATCGAGTCCCCACAAACATATTTTCACCATAATTGTCATTGTATGTTCTTAATCACGACGTACATAGGGACTTAAGAGTGACCACTCTTCCCGAAGAAGTTGAATAATGTGCTCAAAGCCATGAGAAACGGTTAAAAATTCACGTTAATGAGGAGGCGTGTAAATTGCTCGATAGCGATGAACTACACAGAAGACTCAAGAGGACCAAACCTTTTGAGCTGGCATCATAGTATTCTTGGAGCGGCGATGGATTAACCTAGACTGTATTTTGAAGTGTTCTTACACTGTGATAATTTTTTAAATACATTCCGATAGTTCTTTGAACTACTTGCAGTAATAAAGTTAAAAAACCGTAATTTTCATAAGGTATACTTTCAAAAAAGAAAAAAATCTCGGATGACGTTGTTCTCCACAATTAGCGGTTGGAAAATTGAAATACATAATAAAATATATGATGTTCTTTATACAACAAATCAGTATATTAAGCTACTTAACAGTGATACTCATAATGATAGACCTGTTTATTAGGTTTGTGCTTAAAAGAGAGAAGTCATCAAAAACGCCATGAAAAAACAAAAGAATATTTAATATTTATAAGAGCAAGTACTAAAAGTATGTTAAATTCAATTTTTTTAATATTTAAATATTTCGATATTTTTTACATTTAAAAATAGTTCGTTCAGTACCAATTCTAAACAATAACTATAAAACACTTTATTCGTCTACTCCTAAGACAAATTATTTTTTTCTCTAAAAAATATGTAATTATTTATTATCGTATTAAAATACAATTTTTGATAATATAAAATGTAACTTAATTTTTTTCTAAACGTCTATATAGTATGTTGCATTTATCACTTTTTTCTGTCACGAGACAGAATTATATAAACAAGCCTGAAGACTGTTTTAGATAGGCTAAAAACAACAAACAAAGTAATTTCGGGTTAAATTTATTGCCAACTTTTGAAAATTGAATTTGTTGGAACCCGCTCACCCAGAAGCCGTCATGATTAAGCGCGTGATTTGTGACACATTTTGTCGCCCTTATTTTCTTAAACACTTGTCCCGCAGAAGTACGGTAATATATTTGTCAAAAAGTTACAATGTTACTGTTCAAAAGATCGCGGCTGATTCGGAATTGCGTAAACTTTCCTGACGTTAAGTAAGTTTCTGTGATAACACAGACCAGCGCTAGACATAATGTTACAAGCAAACGTTGAATAATAATTATAATAATGCAGTGTACAAGGAAATTATAAGCGAAATCGTTAAACAAAAATGTATAAACATTTAGGGGTTGATAAATTTAAGACATTACATTTTAAGTACCCGTGAAATCGTGGATGCGAAGCGCACCATTGTAGACGACATTAAGACAAAACTTCGATAGTTTGGTCATCTACAAAGGACGGATGAAATCGAATTCCCAAACAGATTCTGAAATGGAAACCATACGGTAGCAGAAAAAGGGAAAGATCGAGACTTATTTGGAGAGAAGTAATTGATACAGGGGTTGGATCAAGATCTATGGAACGACAGAGATAATGGAAGCTAGGAATGGAAAGACACCGGACATCGTTTTAAGCCGAAAAGAAGGAAGGGGTATATAAAACGCTAAAGTAACACATAGGAAAACTGTTAGTTTAGCATATTTAAGTAAATTTATGAAATATTGTTCAAAATAACTTCCGTTTTTAATTGTTTTTTTACAAATTATTGTTTTTACAGTGTTTGCATTACGTGATTCTTAATTCACTTTACAAAATAGGAATTTTGTAAAACCTACTAGGTTTTTTTTTGTTGAATTGAAAGTAATTAATACAGAGTTCAAATTTTGTAAAAATAAAATAAGTTTTTTTAATGGATAACTTCGTTAAACGGCTTTTGAATGTAAACAACAATACATAGTTTGAATTGTTAAAGTTTTAGGTTACAATACCGGCCTACACTATAAGTTTAGTCATGAGCTATGTAAATCACGTGACTTTATGTTACCACGGCCTTCTATAACCGCAACAAACAGTGTCTTTATTGCTTCTCCCCACCCTCGTCCATAACTTTGTATGCATTGGCTTCTTTATTTGGGAGGCGATCCAGGAAAAGACAAAATGTAACATAACATTAGATAATTAATTATCGATAGTGTTTTGTAAATTATAATTTATTAGTGCAGGCCTGGATGTGAAATAAGCTTTTTGAAAAAAATGCCAAATTCAAAACTAAGCATGTTAATTTTCAAATTAAGGCCTTGTCAGTTCGTCTATCAACGCTGACAAAATCGTTTTAGCAGTTTTTTAAAGTCAGCCATAGATATATTTAACCGAAATCGCTATACCAGTTTTTAAAAAACGTACATTTCTTGTAAAAGCTTTTACAAAAACTTTTGACATATATGAAGATAAGTGTTGTACGTGTTATGTACTCCTGATATACTGACAAATCTTATTGAACTTTCGCTGTTAATACGTCTGGGACCCTGCAGGGGGGGTGCAGACTAGCTGCACCTATTGAGAGAATTTAGACATCGCTCGCGGTACCCGAGTCTAACCCACACTTACACTTACAACACTACACTTACGACTTTAACACTTTGCTCTCATACTTACATTTAGGGAGGCAATAATGGCCTCAATGTGCTTTTCGCCTTAAAATAAAATTAAAAAAATAAATAAATTTTAAAACAAAACGTCTGGGGTATATTCAAACTTATTTAGACCAAATGCAAAACCGGCTCAAAATGTAGGTAATGCACGTTAACGAAACGAATAGTAATCATGTTACGTTTGTTCTGCGAAGATAAGCTTATCCCCGAGTGAAATTGAACGATGAAATTGAACGAGTTCACTGGGTGATGAAGCGAAGTACCTAGGTATGTATATTGACCGTATGTTATTAAAAGCATGTAATCACAAAACATCACAATTTAACATGAAGTTCAACCAAACGTACTGGTACTGAATTATAGGCCAAAGTTATTAACAGAAAGTGAACTGATATGCAAAGCTATCTTAAAACCAGTACGGGCATGTGGCATAGAATTGTAGGCATTCTAGCATCGAAGTGCTGGAGCGATTCCAAACAAATTTAATTAGGTCTATTTCCAATATACAATAATCTACATCAGTACATACCGTATACGAGGGTGGTCTGAAAAGTTTCCGACCTCAACATGAAGATAGCAGCACTCGTCCGTGGCAGCACTCGAATTTCGTTGTTCATCTGTTGACAGTTACTCACCAAAGTTTCAGCCATTTTGGACGCGCAGTTGTTATGTAACAGTCGTTTGAGTGAGTTGATGTGAGTATTTTTATGAAAATGGACACAATCGAGTATCGAGCTGTCATTAAATATTTGTTTTTGAAAGGCAATACGCCAACGCAAATCAAAGATGAGTTGGATTCTGTGTATGGGGACTCTGCACCATCATTTACCACAGTGAAATTTTGGGCAGCTGAATTTAAACGTGGCCGTAAGAGCTTGGGAGACGATGAACGTTCGGGACGTCCAAAAACTGCAACTACCGACGAAAACATCGCCAAAGTTCACCAAATGGTTCTAGATGACCGCCGAATTAAAGTGAGAGAGATAGCAGACGTTATGAACATGTCAAAAGAACGTGTTTGTCACATATTAAATCAACATTTAGACATGAAAAAGCTGTCCGCGCGTTAGGTGCCGCGTTTGCTCACGTTAGACGAAAAAACGTGTTCGAATGAACATTTCCAATGCTCTGTTGGCGCAGTTTAGGCGCCGTTTAATTAATGTAGATGAAACTTGGATACACCATTATACGCCCGAAACAAAAATACAGTCCAAACAGTGGACTGCAAAGAGAGAACCAGCTCAAAAAAAAGCAAAAACTGTTTTTTCGGCTGGGAAAGTGATGGCGACTGTTTTTTGGGATAGTCATGGAGTTATTTTAATCGACTATCTTCAAAAAGGAAAAACCATTACAGGAGCATACTACGCATCATTACTTGACAAGCTGAAGTCAGAACTTGCGGAAAAACGGCCACATTTGCAGAAAAAGAAAATCCCGTTTCACCAAGACAACGCACCGTCTCACACCTCAGCGGTTGCCATGGCGAAAATCCACGAATTACGGTTTGAACTGCTTGACCATTCGCCTTACTCACCATATCTAGCCCCAAGCGACTTCTTTTTGTTCCCTCATCTAAAAATTGCGCTCGGAGGACAAAGATTTTCGTCAAATGAAGAGTCAATCACATTCGTGAACAATTATTTTGCAGAGAAAAACGCCGAGTACTATTTGGACGGGTTACAGAGGTGGGAGCATCGCAGGAAGAAGTGTGTAGAGGTACAAGGAGACTATGTTGAAAAATAAAAAAAACAATTTCTGAAAAAATGTCTTGTATCTTTTTTAGGTCAGAAACTTTTCAGACCACCCTCGTATAACACGAGTTAATATCAAAAACATCATAATGGAAGTTACTAGATTCAGTGAAAATTATCAGAAGAAACATTCAAACTCCTTAGCAGCGAACTTGCTGAACAATGTTGCCGTTAACCACAAAATACTTAATAAACATTTCGATCGACTTACTTTGTAGGAAGTTGTAAAACAGTCAACAGTAAGATTAGTTGCTGCACTCTGTAGAAAGTCATTTCATACATTAGAGTTGTTTATTATTCCTAAACAGATTGCAATATCAGAGGTTAGATGATAAAAAAGAATATATGAAGATAGATTTAAAACTCGAACCAGTATATCATAATTGAAATAAAAAAGAACTACTAGAGCTGTTCAGAAAGTAACAGACGTTTTGGCCTATCGTCTGCTAGAGCCACCATCTTGGTATCACAACGTTCCTACACTCAGCACACATCCAGCTGTGGCAGTGTGAGGTCTGTGTCACTCTTACTTTGCTCTCTGTGACGTGGTAAAATGTGCGCTGCAATAGAAAATACCTCCACTTGTGAGGTGCGTTCTGTGATTAGGTTTTGTTGGGAAAAAAGCAAAAACCTACTGAAATTTATCTCAAACTTTGTGATGTGTATGAAAGAGTAATAAGTGAAAGCAGAGTGACGTGAAGGTGTAATGATTTTAAAAATGGCCGAATCAATGTTCACGATGAGGACACCACTGTGATAGGCCTAGCATTGTGACTGGTGAACTGGTGATGAAAATCAACGACAAAATTCGTGTACTATTTCCCAAATTTCACAGGGTTTGCTGTATGAAATCGTTGTGGAAAAGCTTGATTACCACAGTTTCGTACTAGGTGGGTTCGAAAAATCCTAACGAAAGAATACAAAAAACAGAGACTGGCTGCAGCACTGACCTTCTCGAAAATTACGAGGAAAATGGAAGCAAAGTTCGATCGTATCGTAACTGGGGACGAGACTTCGTACAAGCATGTCAATTGTGAAACAAAAAGGCAGTCGATAGAATGGGAGATACACAAATTGTCACAAGATAGTGTTTGTAAACGCTGTCAGCAAGGAAAACCATGGCTACTGTGTTTTGTGACCCTAAGGGCGTGTTCTCGATGATTTATTTGAACACGGTACAATAATTAACTGAGAAAGGTATTGTGAAATATTAAGAAAGTTAAGTTGCGCAATACAAAATAAGCGTCGAGGAAAACTTAGCGAGAAGGTTTTGTTTTTTCACAAGAATGCACTTACACACACGACTAATCTTACCCGAGAGCTCTTGGATGATTTTGGATGAGGGTATTCGATTATCCACCATACAGCCCAGATTTGGCGCCGAGCGACTACCACATCTTCTCAGCGATGAAGACGCCAAAATGCATGCCGGTGTAAACCAGTGGTTGAAATCGCAGGCGGCAGAGAAGGTATTTCTACAGAGAAGGTATTGAAAAACGTGTGCTACGATGTGATAAATGCCTTAATTTAAACGGCGATTATGTAGAAAAATATCTTCAGAGAGTGCCTTTCAAATGTATATAATAAAATACGGTTTTATTCATTTTGTATTTTTTTTAACGTGTGATACTTTCTCAACAGCCCTCGTATCATAGATAAGATTGTCGTTTATACAAGAAGGAAGAAATGAAAAAAATATATAAAGGATCATGTCCGCCTACGAGAAGGAATGTCGGAAAATTAATATTTTGTTGGGGAGTGGCTCTCAAAGGCGAAGCAGGCAAGAAAACTGTCTAAAGAAAACAAACGTGACATGCAGGCAAGTATTTGAAAGGTTGAGAGACAAGAGTTTTACATTACGAGACCCTATCAGATCCACACTTACGTTTAAGCTACCTTAATATTTTTGAGATATTGTTTTCCAACAAAGCAAGTGAAACATAAAAGAAGAAAAGTATAAAATGTTTTTTCAGTGATTTTTAAAAATATTTTCTCTTTTATTGCATACCTTCTTATCCACTTAACATATACTGACTCTCAGAAAATATTTTTGTAAAGAGTAGTTACGAAACTATATTGTGACGTCAATGCTGTTTACATTGTACAGAACATACTAGATTTCCTACACTGACTTACTGCTCATGCGTGTTATCATATTCTAATAGGCATTCTTAATCTTAAGCCGCCATAACAGTCAACACAAGGTTTGGAATTAGTTTAATTAAATAGGTTCACCCAACAACCTTGTTAGGTCCTTCAGTATTTTTTTTAATAAAGGTTTTGTTGATTCAAATCTTTAATAAAGGCGTTAGCAATTTTGAGGTTATGTGGGTCACTTTTATTTTCGATTTTTAACGTATTTCCAGTACTTTTGTGCTTTTATAATTCGGATGCTTTTGGGCTTGTAATAAAGCATTTTAGCGAAAAATACAGAAAAATCGAAAACAACCTACACTGCATATTTACTCAAAAAATAAAATAATTGTGTCAGATAGTTGGAATAATGAGTTTTATATTAATTCCATTGTAATGTATCTAGTGTCAAACTTAAAATAAAGTACCACATTATTTAATTAGGTTTCAAAAAAGCCTTTTTAATTACATAAAATAATCACAGTATCGTATCGCAATGTTATTTGCGGATACGCCGCTAGGTGGCAGCACTTGTCGAATACTGCCAACATTCGTCGCAACTAAACTTCAGCGGTGATATCCTTACTCTTTACGTACCAAAGAACCCAAAGTTACAAGCTACAGGGAAAAACTAGTATTTGTAAAATGTTGGTAATAAGATATTTAACTCAAAATCAATGAAAAAATAAATTTATATTTAAAAAAATTAATGGTATGATTAAAATAAAAACAGTATATTTGTAGTTTGCTACGCAGGAATGATTTTTTTAAAATATACATTATTTAAAATTTGATGAACCGATTTTTGAGAAATCACCTAATTATAATGTTTTTTTAAAAAAATAAATAATTGTATGTAATATATTGTTATGTAATTTTTTACAACATTTATTTACATTGTTAACTTACGTAAGCAACAACAAAAATAATCAACTTACATTTCTTCGGCGCAAAAAAAATTAGACCGTTTTACTAAGTTTCAAAAAAATCGATAAAAACGATAATTTTTATAATTTTCAACATAAACATCTACTTTTTACAAAATTTTATAATCAAAAAAAAAACAAAAAATTATAACCCTCCAAATAAATTGAAACTAGCATCGAAATATAACATTAAATACAAGAAAATTAATTATATTAATTATCACATTAACCCAAATTATACTAATAATATTTGAATTAGCAGTATCAATCATTCAATCATATGTATTTACTGTATTAAGAACCCTTTATTCTAGAGAAATTTAAAACAAATGAAAAAAAATCACCCTTTTCACCTAGTCGATAAAAGACCTTGACCAATTACAGGATCAATCGGAGTAATAACTTTAACATCAGGAACAGTAATAAAATAATTATCATTATAATAACAATATATCAATGATGGCGAGACATCACACGAGAATCCACAATGCAAGGAATACACACATTAACAGTTACAAAAATAATAAAAATAGGAATAATCATATTTATTATTTCAGAAATCCTATTCTTCACATCATTCTTCTGAAGATTTTTTCATAGAAGACTAGTACCAACAGTAGAAATCGGAATAAATTGACCCCCAAAAAGAATTATTACATTCAACCCTATGCAAATCCCACTTCTTAATACAATAATTTTATTATCCTCAGGAATTACAATTACATGAGCCCATCACAGACTATTAAAAAAAAATCATAGACAAACAACTCAAGCACTAATATTAACAATTATATTAGGAATATACTTTTCAATATTACAAGGATATGAATATTATAAAGCACCTTTCTCAATCGCAGACTCAATTTATGGATCAACATTCTTTATAGCAACAGGATTTCACGGATTACACGTATTAATCGGAACAACATTTATTATAATTACAACAATACGACACATAATATTCCACTTTTCTAACATTCATCACTTCGGATTCGAAGCAGCAGCTTGATACTGACACTTCGTAGATCTAGTATGACTATTCCTATATATTTCAATCTACTGATGAGGTAGATATTCTTTTAGTATATAAGTATATTTAACTTCCAATTAAAAGGACTAATAACAAATAGAAAGAATAATAATAAAAATAATAATATCAACAACCATAACTATAACAATTATTTCAATACTAATAATTATCACAATAATAATTTCAAAAAAAAGAAATATAGACCGAGAAAATCATCACCATTTGAATGCGGATTTGATCCAATAAATTCACCACGAATTTCATTTTCATTACATTTTTTCCTCATAGCAGTAATCTTCTTAATTTTTGACGTTGAAATTGTATTAATTTTACCAATTAATATCATAACAAAATTCATAATTACAAAAGAATGAATAATATCAAGATTAGCCTTAATTATTATCTTAATTTTAGGACTATATCACGAATGAATACAAGGCATACTACAATGAACAAACTAGGATTATATTTAATTATAATAATTGATTTGCAATCAATAAGTGCTGATAAAGCTAATCTTAAAAATAGAGAAGTAAAATACATTTAGTTTCGACCTAACAATTAAGAATAAAATTTCTTCCTATTTAATATTAACTAAAGCCAAAAAAGAGGCAATTTATTGTTAATAAAAAATGAATATAAAATTTAGTTAAAAGGAAAATGAAAATTAAGAAGCTGCTAACTATCTTAATAAGCGGTTTAATTCCGTTAATTCCTTAAGTTTATGAAGTTTTTAATAAACATTTCATTTTCAATGAAAAAAAAGAAATAAAAATTTTTCTCATAAATATTTCAAAGTAATAAATATACTATCATAATATCTTCAATATTAAGCTTTAAAAATTTAAGCTATCAAAACAAATAAATATAAATAAAATAAATAATAATCAAAAAAACTCAATATATAAATCCTAAAACTATTAAATTGTAAAAATTGATTAAACTTAGAAAAATAAATAATATAATCAGATAAACCCATTGGACCAAAATACTCACCTCAACCATGATCAATAACACGATAATAATTTAAACTAAAAGAAAAATAAATATTATTAAAATAAGAAGTAGAAAAATTGGTAAAACCACATAGACCCAAAAATAAATTATTAAAGAATCATAATTAATAAAACCAAAATTAAAAACTCAATTCATACCCCAATCAACCACCAATTAAAACAAAAAAAATAACAGAAATCCTCAAATCAAAAGGTAAATAAACCAATACAGGAGTACTAAAAATTAATCAACTAATAAATGAACCACCAAAAATAGAAAAAAAAACCATAAATAAAATTCTCAACTTCATATACTTTCTTCTATCAAAAACAGATAAATAACAAAAAGAATTAACATCACCAGATATACTATAATACATAAGTCGAAAAGAATACATTACCGTCAAACCAATACTAACTATTAACAGGAAAAAAAAAAAATTTATTATTCCCATATTAACTCTTTCAATAATAAGATCTTTAGAATAAAACCCAGCCAAAAAGGAAAACCACATAAAGCCAAATTAGAAATATTTATACAAGAACTAATGACAGGCAATTGAATAACCAAACCCCCCATAAAACGAATATCCTGATTACCCCATATACAATGGATAATAACACCAGCACACAAAAACAATAAAGCCCTAAATAAAGCATGAATTAACAAATGAAAAATGCCATAGTAGAAAATCCCAATATCAAAACTGACATTATAAATCCCAACTGTCTTAAAGTAGATAAAGCAATAATCCTTTTCAAGTCAAATTCAAAATTAGCACAAATTCTAGCCATTAACATAGTAATTAAAGAAATAACAACAAAAAAATCAACATAATAAAAATTACAAACCAAAAAATCAAAACGAATCAAAAGATAAACACCAGCAGTCACCAAAGTTGAAGAATGTACTAAAGCAGAAACAGGAGTAGGAGCAGCCATCGCTGCTGGTAACCAAGAAGAAAACGGCAACTGAGCTCTCCTAGTAAAAGAAGCAATAAAAATTACAAAAATAAAAAAATAAAAATCATTAAACCTATCCAAATAAAATAAATAATGTCAACCACCAAAATTCATTATTCAAGCAATAGCAACCAACAACATAACATCACCTACACGATTACTAAGAGCCGTCAACATACCAGCACCAAAAGACTTATAATTCTGATAATAAATTACCAAACAATAAGAAACAAGGCCCAATCCATCTCAACCTAATAAAATTCTAACCAAATTAGGACTTAAAATCAAAAAAATCATAGATAAAACAAACATGGA
This sequence comes from Callitettix versicolor, assembly GCA_022606455.1. Taxonomy (NCBI): domain Eukaryota; kingdom Metazoa; phylum Arthropoda; class Insecta; order Hemiptera; family Cercopidae; genus Callitettix; species Callitettix versicolor. The sequence continues at coordinate 41,694,353 of CM040189.1, forward strand.
AACTAAATAAATAAAACGACTCTTATTAAGATCATGTCATATATACTCAATTCTATAAAAAATTACTAAAGAAGAAATACCCAAAACAAAAGAAATAAATAAAGTAGATATTCAATCAAAAATTAAAGACATATAAATACAACTAGAATTTAAAGAAATAATTAATCATTCAAAAAAAAAAATCTTGTCACTAACAATAAGAAAAATAGAAAAAAAGAAAAAAAAAAAACTAAAAAACATAAGAAATAAAAATATAAAATATCCAACACTAAACTTATAATTCATAAATTTAAGATCATAATAGATATCTACAGTACCACAAACTATAATTTTCAACTTAAAATACTTAAATAAAACAATATAAACATATTAATTTTTAATAAAAACAAATTTAAAGGTAATCAATGAAGAAATAATAACAAATATTCACGAATAAACCCACTAGAAAAACTATAAAAACCAGAATAAAAATTACCATGTTGAGTATAAGAAAATAAATAAAATCTATAACAAGCTCTTATAAAAGAAATAAACATAATAAAAAAAATAGAAAAAGAAGATCAACATACCAATCTATTAATAATTATAATTTTCCCAATAAAAATTTAGAAGGAGGTCTAGCCATGTTACAAGAACAAAAAGAAACCACAATAAAGACATAGAAGGTATAAATCTAAGCATACCCTTATTAATAAAAAATCTACGTCTACCTAAACGCTCATAAATAATATTAGAAAGACAAAATAATCCTGAAGAACACAAACCATGACCTAACATTAAAATATAAGAACCAGAACAACCTCAGAAACTTAAAGTCATAATTCCCATTATAACCAATCTCATATGACAAACCGAAGAATAAGCAATTAATGACTTTACATCTCTCTGAATAACACAAATTAATCTTACAAAAACACCACCATATAAACCAATAGAAATTCAAAAATAATTAAAACAAAGAAAAAATTAGTAACAAAACCATAACACGATACAAACCATAACCACCCAGCTTTAACAAAATACCAGCCAAAATTATTGAACCAGAAATAGGAGCCTCAACATGAGCTTTTGGTAATCAAAATGAAATATAAACATAGGCAACCTAACCAAAAAAGCAAACACCAAACCAAAATAAACAAATAAATAATTCAAAGAAAAAAATTAATTATATACATGCAACTATTATTAAAGTCATAATAAAAAAATAGAAATTAATAAAGGTAAAGAAGCTAATAAAGTATAAAACAACAAATAATAGCCAGCACTCAAACGTTCAGGTTGATACCCCCAACCAAAAATTAAAATTAAAGTAGGAATAAGACTAGACTCAAAAAAAAAATAAAACATAAATAAATTCATAACTCTAAAAGACATAAACAAAAAAATCATAAGCAATAAAATAATAAAAACAAATGAATCCTTATAATTACTCAAAAACTTACAGAACATCTAGATATAATTATCAAAGACCCAATTCAAAATCTCAAAATAATAAAACCTATTGAAATCAAATCCAAACCCAAAAATAACCCAACGAAAAAAAATCATAATCATAATTAATTAAAAATATTAAAAAACAAGAAATAAATAATAAAGATTGAACAAATCAAAAATTATAAAATAACGGGATCAAAAAAAAAAAAAAAAAAAAAAAAAAAAAAACTTAACATAAAATCAAATTAAAAGATTTCAAATAATCATTACCATGGGAACGAATTAAAGAAACTAAAACAGAAAGACCTAATACACCTTCACATACACTAAAAGTTAAAAATCAACATAAAATAATATTCATAACCAAATATAGATAAATAATAATATAAAAACAAAAATAAGGACAAAATAATAAATTCCAGTCTTAATAAACACATAAACAAGTGTTTATAAATTAAACATAAACTTAAAAGACCTATAACATATATATATATATAAATAAATACAAATAAATTCATTAGTTTTAATAGTTTAAATAAAAAACAATGGTTTTGTAAATCATAAATAGATTAATTCTTTAAAACTTCAGCAAAAAGATAATAATTTATCCCTCCTTAAATTCCCAAAACTTAAATTCTTAGTAAACTACTTGCTGTATAAAACTAACTATTATTACAATATTTTTAATATCATCAACACTATTTTTAATAACAAAACACCCATTATCATCAGGATTTATATTATTAATTCAAACAGCATTATCATCCATAATTAACAGAATAAATTCATACTGTATTGATTTTCATATATTATATTTATTATTTTCATTGGAGGAATAATAGTATTATTTATTTACATTGCAAGAATTGCATCAAATGAAAAATTTAAATTCTCAATAAAAATTTTAGTAACACTAACAACATTAACAATCATTACAATAATAATTGATAAAACTTAATTATAAATATTAATAATGAATCACTATTATACATAAAAAATATAAAAATAAACAATATAGAGATATTATCAATCATAAAAATATTCAACTTCCCAACAATAATATTATCAATATTATCAATTATTTACTTGCTATTTACATTAATCTCAATTGTAAAAATTACAAACATTGAAAAAGGACCTCTACGTATAAAAACTAATGTATAAATCATTACGAAAAAAAAAACTTATAAAAATTTTAAACTCAATAATTATTGACTTACCAGCTCCTTCAAACCTTTCAAGATGATGAAATTTTGGATCACTATTAGGTATATGTTTAATAATTCAAGTAATAACAGGAATTATTTTAGCAATACATTATAATGCAAATGTAACTATTGCATTTGACAGAATCAGACACATCTGTCGAAACGTGAATTATGGTTGACTAATTCGAACATTACATGCTAATGGGGCATCACTAATATTTATATGTATATTCCTACACATTGACGAGGGTTGTACTACGGATCATATAAATTTTTACCTACATGAATTACAGGAGTAATTATTATATTAGCAATAATAGCAACAGCATTCCTAGGATACGTTTTACCATGAGGGCAAATATCATTCTGAGGAGCAACAGTAATTACAAATTTACTTTCAGCCATTCCATATATTGGAAGAATACTAGTAAAATGAATTTGAGGAGGTTACGCAGTTGATAACCCAACACTAAATCGATTCTTCACATTACATTTCATAATACCATTTATAATCATAGGATTAGTAGGTATTCATATTTTTTTTCTTCACCAAACAGGATCAAACAACCCATTAGGAATTAATTCAAACAATGACAAAATCCCATTTCATCCATACTTTTCAATTAAGGATATTCTCGGATTCACCATTATTTTAATAATTTATATTACACTAAACATAACAGAACCTTATATATTAGGAGATCCAGATAACTTTTCACCAGCCAATCCAATAAATACACCAACCCACATTAAACCAGAATGATATTTCCTATTTGCATACGCAATTTTACGATCAATTCCTAATAAATTGGGTGGTGTAATTGCCCTACTAATATCAATTATAATTTTAGTATTTGTACCAACAATAAAAAACAGAAAATTCAACAGAATAACATTTTATCCAATAAGCCAAATAATATTCTGATTAATAATTTCAACAATCATTATATTAACATGAATTGGAGCTCGCCCTGTAGAGGAACCATTTATTAAAACAGGAATAACATTAACATGAATTTACTTTTCCTATTTCATTACTGAACCAATTTCAACAAAAATATGAGATAAACTAATTAAATAGTTAATAAACTTAAAAGTACATATTTTGAAAATATGATTAAAGAAAATAAATTTTCTATTAACTTAAAAATACTAAAACAAATGAAATAACTTCAACAACCTAAAAATAAATAATTAAACATTTAAAACCCAAAAAAAAAATAAAATAATTTAACGAAACAGGTAAATAACCCCTTCAACATATATATATAAGCTTATCATAACGATAACGAGGTAAAGTTCCACGAACTCAAATAAAAAAAAAACAAATAAATCTAACCCTAAAAAAAAATAAATAAGAATCCAAATCACAGCCAAAGAAAATAATTACATATAAAACACTTATAAAAATAATTCTACAATACTCACCCAAAAAAATATAAGCAAAACCACTTGAACTATATTCAACATTAAATCCAGAAACCAATTCAGATTCCCTCGGCAAAATCGTAAGGAGAACGATTAGTTTCAGCCAAACAAGAAGAACCCCAACATATAGCCAAAGGAAAAGCCAAAAAAAAATCAAACATAATACTGAAAATAGTAAAAATCAATAAATCTATATCTACTGATCAAAAAAATAAATGATAATAAAATCATAGACAAACTTACCTCATAAGAAATAGTCTGAGCCACAGCACGCAAACCACCTAATAATGAATAAAATGAACAAGAAGATCAACCAGATACCATAATACCATAAACGCTTAAACTAGTACAACATAAAAAAAATAAAATACCAAAATTAAAATCTACTACATTAATCAAAAAAGGAAATACTAATCAAACAATTAAAGAAATAAAAAATCTAAAAATAGGACAAAAAAAATAAACCAAAAAATTAGACATATAAGGAATTATTTGTTCCCTAGAAAATAACTTAATAGCATCAGAAAAAGGCTGAAAAATTCCTAAATAACCTACCTTATTAGGACCCCTTCGATACTGAATGTATCCCAACACTTTACGTTCAAATAAAGTCAAAAATACAACTCTTAAAACAACAAACAAAATCAAAATCAATAAATCAATATAATACATATACTAATTGTAATAAAATTACATAAATAAATTCTAAATTTATCACACTCAAATCTGCCAAATTAGCTTAATAAAATTCAATTAATTAAATTATCAACTAATTATACTGGTCCTTTCGTACTAAGATAATTAATAAACTTTAAAGATAGAAACCAACCTGGCTTACGCCGGTCTGAACTCAGATCATGTAAGAATTTAAAAGTCGAACAGACTTAAATAAAGAAAATCTACCCCCCAATTTTTTCTTAATCCAACATCGAGGTCGCAAAAATTTTTATCGATATGAACTCTACAAAAAAATTACGCTGTTATCCCTAAGGTAACTTATTCTTATAATCAATAATAATGGATCAAAAATAAACATAAATAAATGAAAAAAATAAAATAAAGTTATAAAAATTTATACCTGTCACCCCAACAAAAAATTAATTAAAATTAAAAAATATAAACTAACCAAAATAATAATAACAAAAAAAATTTTAAACTCTATAGGGTCTTATCGTCACTTAAAAAAATTTAAGCTTTTTCACTTAAAAATTAAATTCAAATTAAATAATAAAGAAAGTAAATTTCTCATTCAATCATTCATTCCAGACTCCAATTAAAAGACTAATTATTATGCTACCTTTGCATGGTCAATTTACCATGGCTATTAAAATATAATCATTGAGCAGATTAGATCTTTAACATAAATACTAAAAACCATGTTTTTGATAAACAGGTGAAAATAAATTTTGCCGAATTCCTATATAAAAAATAATTACTATACTAATATAACCATTATTAAATCAACTAAATATTAAAATAATAACCTTAATAAAAAATAAAACTAAAAAAAATCAAATAAATAATAAAATAAATAATTACATAATTAAATGAATGCTAATTCTAAGCCTACAAAGATTAATAAAAAAAAGTTATTACAAATATATTGAGATTATCCCCAATAAAATAACATTAAATAATTTAACAAAAATAAATAACAAAAACTAATTAATAAAAATTAAATTTAATCTTAAGGAACTAGATATCAATAAGGACGAATAACATATCACTACCAAAAATAAGTTATTAATAATTATGCAACATTAAATAACACTTAATAATTAAATCACTTATATTCGAGAAAATAAAATAAATTAAAATAAATTAGTTACCCCTGATACAAAAGGTACAAAAATAAATACACTTTTAATAAAAAATAATTAACCTTTTAAGTACAAATTAACTATATATAATCATTATACTATTATTACTATTATACTCGTAAAGCGAGTCAATTTAAAGATGTCTGATTGCATAAGTGTAACGAAACGTGAATGCCATAACTAGCGAAGACGGTTTGCTAACACACTAAGCTACTGCGGTACAAACACATGTCGTACAATAAAGTACTGAATAAAACAAGATTGCAGGCTGAAGGCCATTCCGTGTTTAGTTAATGTTTCACGTAATTCTGTACAACATTCAGGAATTTGGTTTTCCCTTGATACAATTACAGTAAGCCACTTTCTTATACCATACAGAGTGATGGAAACGTGCCGGCCGAGGAATACCAAATAGCCTACCGTACCTTCTTGTGCAAACACTGATTTACTGACCGTTCTCAATTATGTAAAACACGCTAATATTATCGGAATTTCACTTTTACCACTGGCCAATTCGAAGGTGCTAAATGTTTGTGTTAATTGCAGTCATTAATCAGTCAAACAAAGTTATCATTCTGAAAAATTCCATTTAAAAACAATCGACAAAACGAAGGAAACGTATGCTCAGTAATTAAATCCGTAACGTTTATTAAAAATGAACGTTTCGGAAATAAATAAAAAATAACTGACTGCTAAGAGGGTCTCCCTCAGGTGCCCTTTGCAAAAACAATAATGAAAAAAGAAACCTTACGTTTTTTTAAAAGTTGTTCTATTAACTTATCTTATGAACGGTTATAAAATACCTTAAACTTAAACAAAATACTAATTCAATAAGTCATTTGCCTTTTGTTAGGTTACGCGAAGCATTTCGATAGGTTTTGTTACAGGTTAGGTTTTGAATGCGTAGTCCGTTCCGCTCAGTGCAATTGCACCCGAATTTGGTGGCCAACAAATGTTTTTCACCTGGAATATTTTTCACTAGTACTTGTACTACTGATACTTAGGAACATTAAGCACAAATTATGTTCAAACGTCCGCAAGGCCTTTTATACACAGATTTTTTTAAAATCATATCGCGAAGGTTCTTCGTAGATTTCATGAAGGATTTTTTTCCGTCGAACTTCACTGTTGCTAAAAACGATATAATCAAATCAAATAATATAAATAGTTTGATATAACATTGCGCACATATGAGTGAAAGAGGCAACCAGTAAATATGTACAATATTAGTTACTACAAAGTACAAGTAACTAATGCACTCTAATTGTATATACGATAAGTGGACCCGTGCGACTTATCGCAGTTAATGGGACAAAGAAACAAATAATATACAAAATTGTAAAGCGGGAAGTTGAACAATGTTATAGCACCTCTTTACAAACAGTGTTCGAAGTGACTTTTGAAATATGTGGCAATCATAATTTTCCTTGTTGGTACATGAATAGGAAGAAAAAGAGGTTAGGACATATTTTTCATGAAATTGCTATCCGTAATTCAACGCGAAAATCATGAAGTCTGTAAATACAAAAATTCAAATCATACCGTTGGCTGGTGTTTAGTTAATATAATACACAAATCTTTAATTCAGAACTTGTATTTTAAGATGCTGCACATATCTTCTTAAGTAAAATCGTTTCAAAACCATGCAGGCTTATTATTTCTTGTCAATATTAACTTCTATTAAAACAGATGTTATAGTTATACTTAATACTTGTATGACCTGTTAATAAGGCAGTGCTATTCATTATATTTAGGTTATGTAATACAATAGGCGTTACTTTGTTGTACTTTCGTATAAAATTATATATTATAATTTTCAGCTACTTGCACCTAACATAATAATTACGTATCGGCAAAAATAAAAAATAATAAATTGACTAGAAATGATTTTGTTCAAAATAAATATTAGTATTATAATTAAAAACGTTAATAAATTAACAGTGTAATCAAAACAATAGAGGAAACGTTTGTACATTTTTACTGTAATCTATAAATAAAAACAAAAATTTAACAAATATAAACTTTCGAATCCATAAAATAAGGAATATAAATAATAATTTGTACGGTTTTGTTCAGTCATTCGTTAAGCTGCTAAAACTATGATTAAATAATAAAAGTAGAAATAATTTATAATAAAATATACATTAAAATGAAAGAATTTCTATAGAAAGTATAATAAAAGCTTTCCATCTATTTAACAGGCTAACTTTTATTTCACGTAATTTTCAGTATGCTTTTATTTTCGCTTTGCGCGCCTAAATTGCCCTTGTAACACAATGAGCAGACAAGTGAACACTGAGCAGAGAGCAGGGTACTTGAAGAGCAATCACAACTGCTCACTGGTCAGTGCCAAGAACAGTGTTCTCAGTAGCAGTGATAGCATTCACAGTCTCACCTCTAACAAGGAATGTCAACATCCTAGTAACGACCGAATTTGCGCTACAGAAACAATCCAACACACCGAACTTGCGCTACAAAAACAACCCAACACCGAACTTTCGCTATAGAAATAACGAAACAAACCGAACTTGCGCTACAGAAACAACCCAAAACACCAAACTTGCGCTACAGAAACAACCCAACACACCGAACTTGCGACACAGAAACAACCCAACACACCGAACTTGCGCTACAGAAACCACTCAACACACCAAACTTGCGCTACAGAAACAACCCAACGCACCAAACTTGCGCTACAGAAACAACCCAACACACCGAACTTGCGATACAGAAACAACCCAACACACCGAACTTGCGCTACAGAAACAACTCAACACACCAAACTTGCGTTACAGAAACAACCCAACACACCGAACTTGCGCTACAGAAACAACCCAACACACCGAACTTGCGCTACAGAAACAACCCAACACACCGAACTTGCGTTACAGAAACAACCCAACACACCGAACTTTCGTTACAGAAACAACCCAACACACCGAACTTTCGTTACAGGAACAACCCAACACACCGAACTTGCGTTACAGAAACAACCCAACACACCGAAATTGCGTCACAGAAACAACCCAACACACTGAACTTGCGCTACAATAATAACCCAACACAGAACTTGCGCTACAAAAACAACCCAACACACCGAACTTGTGCTTCAAAAACAACCCAACACCGAACTTGTGCTACAAAAATAACCCAACACCGAACTTGCGCTACAAAAACAACACAACACACCGAACTTGTGCTACAAAAACAACCCAACACCAAACTTGCGCTACAAAAACAACCCAACACCGAACTTGCGCTACAAAAACAACCCAACACCGAACTTGCGCTACACAAACAACCTAACACACCGAACTTGCGTTACAAAAACAACCCAACACCGAACTTGCGCTACACAAACAACCTAACACACCGAACTTGCGATACAAAAACAACCCAACACCGAACTTGCGCTATAGTAATAACGAAACAAACCGAACTTGCGCTACAGCACAACCCAACACACCGAACTTGCGCTACAAAAACAACTCAACACCGAACTTGCGCTACAAAAACAACCCAACACCGAACTTGCGCTACAAAAACAACCCAACACCGAACTTGCGCTATAGAAATAACGAAACAAACCGAACTTGCGCTACAGAACAACCCAACACACCGAACTTGTGCTACAAAAACAACCCAACACCGAACTTGCGCTACAAAAACAACCCAACACCGAACATGCGCTATAGAAATAACGAAACAAACCGAACTTGCGCTACAGCACAACCCAACACCCGGAACTTGTGCTACAAAAACAACCCAACACCGAACTTGCGCTACAAAAACAACCCAACACCGAACTTGCGCTATAGAAATAACGAAACAAACCGAACTTGCGCTACAGCACAACCCAACACACCGAACTTGCGCTACAAAAACAACCCAACACACCGAACTTGTGCTACAAAAACAACCCAACACCGAACTTGCGCTACAAAAACAACCCAACACCGAACTTGCGCTATAGAAATAACGAAACAAACCGAACTTGCGCTACAGCACAACCCAACACACCGAACTTGTGCTACAAAAATAACTCAACACCGAACTTGCGCTACAGCACAACCCAACACACCGAACTTGTGCTACAAAAACAACCCAACACCGAACTTCCGCTACAAAAACAACCCAACACCGAACTTGCGCTATAGAAATAACGAAACAAATCGAACTTGCGCTACAAAACAACCCAACACACCGAACTTGCGCTACAAAAATAACCCAACACCGAACTTGCGCTACAAAAACAACCCAACACCGAACTTGCGCTACAAAAACAACCCAACACCGAACTTGCGCTATAGAAATAACGAAACAAACCGAACTTGCGCTACAGCACAACCCAACACAACGAACTTGCGCTACAAAAATAACCCAACACCGAACTTGCGCTACAAAAACAACCCAACACACCGAACTTGTGCTACAAAAACAACCCAACACCGAACTTGCGCTATAGAAATAACGAAACAAATCGAACTTGCGCTACAGCACAACCCAACACACCGAACTTGCGCTACAAAAATAACCCAACACCGAACTTGCGCTACAAAAACAACCCAACACACCGAACTTGTGCTACAAAAACAACCCAACACCGAACTTGCGCTATAGAAATAACGAAACAAACCGAACTTGCGCTACAGCACAACCCAACACACCGAACTTGCGCTACAAAAATAACTCAACACCGAACTTGCGCTACAAAAACAACCCAACACACCGAACTTGTGCTACAAAAACAACCCAACACCGAACTTGCGCTACAAAAACAACCCAACACCGAACTTGCGCTATAGAAATAACGAAACAAACCGAACTTGCGCTACAGCACAACCCAACACACCGAACTTGTGCTACAAAAATAACCCAACACCGAACTTGCGCTATAGAAATAACGAAACAAACCGAACTTGCGCTACAGCACATCCCAACACACCGAACTTGCGCTACAAAAATAACCCAACACCGAACTTGCGCTACAAAAACAACCCAACACCGAACTTGCGCTACAAAAACAACCCAACACCGAACTTGCGCTATAGAAATAACGAAACAAACCGAACTTGCGCTACAGCACAACCAAACACACCGAACTTGCGATACAAAAATAACCCAACACCGAACTTGCGCTACAAAAACAACCCAACACACCGAACTTGTGCTACAAAAACTACCCAACACCGAACTTGCGCTACAGCAAAACCCAACACACCGAACTTGTGCTACAAAAACAACCCAACACCGAACTTGCGCTACAAAAACAACCCAACACCGAACTTGCGCTATAGAAATAACGAAACAAACCGAACTTGCGCTACAGCACAACCCAACACACCGAACTTGCGCTACAAAAATAACCCAACACCGAACTTGCGCTACAAAAACAACCCAACACCGAACTTGCGCTATAGAAATAACGAAACAAACCGAACTTGCGCTACAGCACAACCCAACACAACGAACTTGCGCTACAAAAATAACCCAACACCGAACTTGCGCTAGAAAAACAACCCAACACACCGAATTTGTGCTACAAAAACAACCCAACACCGAACTTGCGCTATAGAAATAACGAAACAAATCGAACTTGCGCTACAGCACAACCCAACACACCGAACTTGCGCTACAAAAATAACCCAACACCGAACTTGCGCTACAAAAACAACCCAACACACCGAACTTGTGCTACAAAAGCAACCCAACACCGAACTTGCGCTACAAAAACAACCCAACACCGAACTTGCGCTATAGAAATAACGAAACAAACCGAACTTGCGCTACAGCACAACCCAACACACCGAACTTGTACTACAGAAACAATCCAACAAACCGAACTTGTGCTACAGAAACAACTCAACAAACCAAATTTGTTTTATAAGGCAGGGCTGATGACCCTTCACATCGTACAGGATCTGAACTATATCAACTATACGTACAATCTGGAGTTACTTGTGTTAATAATAATACCTTAATAACTATTAAGCTGAATAATTAAATTTTATTACGTTTGCTAAACATGTATCAAAATTAAACACTCATGATAGCCTGCATGTTTTATCCAAATAATAGATAATTATGTATAATGATATCATTAAAAAAAATAATATCAACAACTGTCTCGCAGACGTGATGAAAGTATTTTGCTTTATACTACACTTTTTTGAAATTAATAATGATTTCACAATTATTATCAGCCTGAATTTCACAAATTCTGAATATATTAGCCCTTTAAAAATCTTCTTAATTTTCACGTCAAATTAAACGAAAATTGAAAATTAAACGAAAATTTTGTATAATGGCCTCCATTTTTGAAATTGTTGAACGAATTTTGCTGGCTATCGAACGTGTCCGTGTTTTTAGCAAAATCGATTTTGTTTCGAAGTTTAATCAAACCGGACTGAAATTGCGAATATGAGTGTGCTAACATACACATAGGCTTACGTACAGAGGCCTATGTACATGTATAGTGTGTGTGTGTGTGTGTGTGTGTGTGTGTGTGTGTGTGTGTGTCCCGGATTTGGGTATTACTATGATGGTGGTGCAGTATTTCATTTTTCAATGAACATTTGCTATTAAACCAAATGTAAAACCTAATAAGGAATTAATTGCAAAACCAAAAATTAAAATAATGATAATTACCTGAGAAACGACTTTGGTCAGGCAATAAAACAGGCTGTGGCATTTCTTACCTGAAATCAGATAAAACATTGTTTAGGTCGGGCAGAATGTTACACGTCCAAGATTATATAACAGATAACATTACACGTGTTAGTGTTTTGCATAATGAAGTACTGCATGTGTTAAACAACTGAAGACACAGCCCACACGATACGTTCCTAATTGTCATTTATAGAAGCTCACTACGCTAGCAGCCGTAAACAAAAGACAACTTTACTTTGTAATGTTTATAATGTTATATTTTTGTCAACATCTCGAGATTAGGTAAACTCTGTCACGAGAGATTTCATTAGGATCTAACAAACCACTTTACACTGGTCCCAGTGCAAATTGACAGATTCTATTTATATTTCATTATTGCAACATAGCCACCGGATCACATATTTAAATATTTAGGATTATGGCCTATTTTTACGACACGATGACGATACGTGAAAAACTAGTATGTCGTTACATTCCGGACTCTATGTTGTTACTCGTAGTCCGGAATGTAACGACATTCGAGTTGCACGTATCGTTTGGCCAAAACAAATTTTATCGTGTGTATTTCAAACGTGTAATTGTGTTTAGTGTTTGTGACTTGTGTTTTCAATGTTTTGTTTAACTTTGCGACGACCTCGACAGAGGGATTTGACATTCTGTATTACGGCCTGAAGATGAAACAGTAAGGTTTCGATTTTTTTTAAGGCGAAAAGCACATTGAGGCTATTATCGCCTCCCTAAATGTAAGTGCGAGTGTAAAGTGTTAAATTCGTAAGTGTATTGTTGTAGTGTAAGTGTGTTTTAGACTCAGGTACCGCGAGGGACGTCTAAATCCTCTCAATAGGTGCAGCGCTACTCTGCACCCCCTTGCGGAAGCATCTGTGTTTATTGGGTCTGAGCCGGCTTTAGGGATTTTCCTACAGTAAGCAGTAAGGTTTCGAAACCGCGTATCCTTTACGTAGTGAGTAAATAGACTACTAGAAGAAAAAAATAGGTCATAATCCTCATTATTCTATTTAATTAGTTTTTTTTAATAAAACAGAATGCTCAATTCCACGTTAAAAACCCTTATAGATTGAATTATTGCAAAGTACGACTTAATTTCTATCTTACCTTACTTGTCAAACGTGACTTTGACCTTGAGGAAATTCCATAATAGCTTAACAAAAGTACAATTAGGTATTTTTTTCGTTTTGTATAAATTAATTCTAAAAATCACATATGATTTTTCAAAACTATATTAATAATCTAACATTTGTAGCAAATTCAATTTTAAATTGTAACCAAAATTTTGGAAATAAAATTTTCAGTTTTTATACTGAACGTGATAGCGAAAACAGTTTTTAAAAATTATTTTATGAAAAAAATACTACGGATAAAAATGATTTTTAAATTGAATTTGGTTCGGCGTAAAATTTAAAACAAAATCATGTGCCATGACAACGCTTTCCAATTTGAAAACAAGAGTTAATACTAAGATGACTACCAAAAATATTAGTCTACTCGTTAACCAAAAAAAAAAAAAAATTAAGCGAAAATTTTCTACACTATAAACACGTTTTCTTTGCCCAATATCGTAAAACTGAATAAGATTTTAATTCTTTTTTTTAAGGCGAAAAGCACATTGAGGCTATTATCGCCTCCCTAAATGTAAGTGTGAGTGTAAAGTGTTAAAGTCGTAAATGTAGTGTTGTAAGTGCAAATGTGTGTTAGATTCGAGTACAGCGAGGGATGTCTAAATCCTCTCAATAGGTGCAGCTAGTCTGCTTCCCCCTGCGAGGGATAAGATTTTAAAACATTACGTTCAGGGTAAACATTGATTTTGGTAAGAAAATCCTCATTTTGGAAATTCTTTTTTATCACGTAAGCCAAAAACTAAGTGACGTGATTATTTTTTTATTAATCATAAAAGTATAACAATTAAAACTGAAATTTTTATAAAATCATTACACAAGAAAATAAATTATTTAATGAAACAATAAACTAAACATTATTATAAGATATACGAAAGCAAATTTTGGTTAGGTTAGGTGCCTATCGGAAACTATTATACTTTACTTAATGTGTATATCCACACTGTAAAATAAATTTATTGTATAGTATCTGTAAATACACCTTAGCTTAAATTATTCGTCGCCAGTTACTAATTTAAGATCAATTCAAACTTTCAAACATATTAAAAGGATTATTTTAATTTAATGCAATATTAAATACGTTCCTATTTTTATTATAAACACACCCGCAGGGGTGCAGACTAGCTGCACCTATTGAGAGAACTTAGACGTCCCTCGCGGTACCCAAGTCTAACACACACTTACACTTACAATACTACACTTACGACTTTAACAATTCACATTCACACTAACATTTAGGGAGGCGATAATAGCCTCAATGTGCTTTTCTTTAAAATATATATATATATATATATATATATATATATATATATATATATATATATATATATATATATATATATATATATATATAATAAACACACAGTAATAAACTGTCATTATTAAAATAAATTGCAATAAAATCGTACAATAAACAGTGATATTTTGTAAACTGTAGCGAAATTTGCCGACGAATCAAAACTACGTTCCAAATTACTTATTCTTCTCTTTTTTTAAACACGTTTTAACTTAAGAACAATGTACAATAAAGAGAAATTTATAGAAAAAATAAAATTATTAAATATTATTCTTATACAAAAATCTTATTCTTACTCCTAATAATATAGGCATACGCTTTTATATTCACTAAGCGTTGTAGATCTAATGAATATCAAATGCAATCAAACCAATTATTAGCTCATAGATCTTGAAAACTGTCAGTGAAAACTTCTATAAATATTCAGGATTTAAATTAATTTCACACAACTAGTAAGGCTGATTTCTAATGACAACTGTTCAGAAATATACATCGAAAAGCACAAACAACTTACCATTTTAAAAGAAAATGTTAATGCGAAAGTAATTAAATTACATTTAGAAATTTTCAATTATTGAGTAAGACTATGTATAAACGCTAATTGAAGGGTCTAGCAGTTGTAAATATTTCATCACCAAACACGCGTTTTTTACTTTCGTCACTTTTAGGTTATGTTTATTATAATTTAATACAGTACGTTCCGCGAAACAAGCAGCGTTTCACGTTTGTACATCTATTAAAAATCTGATTTTACAAACCTGCATCCAGAACGGGCACTGTAAACTTGACAGCTGTAGGTACCAGAATAATACCCGAAGAAAGTTGCAGCCCATGTGTTAACACTTGCACTAAGGTAGAAGCCACTAACACAACCCACCCCCAGCCGCCTTCGGGGTAGTAATGTCTCCTCAAGAACCTCCGTGTCTCTGTCGGTGTCTTAGGGCGCACGAAGGGCTTCGGTTCGGGGGCTGAAGCCGGCACCAGTAAGGGCCAGGATTGGGCTCTGGATATCGAAGACATCGCTAGGCCATCGTACGGGTTAATAATTCAAAACGAAACGAATATAATTCGATAACGATCCTGATGTTTGGCAAAACTTACAAGTCAGTAACTACGACATTTTTATACCTAATTAACATTAGAATTGTATAAAATGTGTTTTACTATTAATGTGAAATAAATAATCAGTACTTACAATAAAATTTGTAAGAAATTATCTATCAATTTAATTAAAACAATTAAATTCCGATAATATTAACGTTATATATTAATTCGTACTGTATAAAATTTAACTTAAAGTGATGTTAGGCCCAAATTATTAATTTCGTTTGACGTAAGTAACATACAGGGTGCCACAGTAGCAGGCAGTATCGGGTAACTAACAGTATAAGCACTAATCGGTAACCGAACCGAACCTAGCACAACGCAATCCCACGTGATACTGGCTCGGCGACTACACTGAAGTTTGCGAAGTTATGCTGTAGAGGATGCGCGCGCAGCTAGACCTACCTCAATATTGTTTACATTGCAATACAACGCGTTCCTTTTAAATACTTGAGTTTTGTAATATTTTGCACCAAGTAACAGATGTCGCTGTAACTTTATTTAATTAATAATAGCATCAGAGTCACTGCACAAATTAATCGGACACACACACACACACACACACACACACACATATATATATATATATATATATATATATATATATATATAATCGTCTGCATATAGTTTAATAAACGTTAAACACAATAAATTAAATATTTTATATTTATATAAGTTTAAAAATAATTTCAAATTTTATTATATAACAAACATAAACTCACCTCTACCTTGGATTCATTTCTGTATTGCTTAAATTAAAAAATTTCAAATGTTAAAATAAGGAGTTTTTTACGACGGTTCAGGTGGTGAAATAGACTTTAAAATTTTTTGCAAAAACGTTATGATTATTGCGTAATATTTTGAATGCCTGAAACAATTTTTGTGTTAAAGTTGGATTAGATTGGCTCAAAACTGTAAATAAACAAACGATAAATTGATCTCTCTCTCTCTCTCTCTCTCTCACACACACACACACACACACACACACACACATACACACACACCCACACCCACATATCCATCCACCGAACCTCACACACACACACAGACACACAAACACACACACACACACACACACTCACATACATTGTAAGATTCTACAATCGTGTGTGTGTGTGTGTGTGTGTGTGTGTGTGTGTGAGAGAGAGAGAGAGAGAGAGAGAGAGAGACAGAGAGGGAGAGAGCAATTTATTGTTTATTTGCAATTTTGAACCAATTTAATCCAACCTTGGCACTAAGGTTGGATATGTATATACGAGATATATGGTCAAGAACAAGAAATATGATAATTATAAAACATGATAGCTTCTCCAATTGTTTATTCGCTAATGGAATTAAATGAAAATGTCTTAAAATCTCTATAATTGCAATAAAAAAACATATAAATATTTTTGAAGTTATAACTTAACGTTTAGACGTCAGAGGAGTGTTGCAGACAGAACATATAAGTTCTTGTTTAGAGAGCAGTACAAAACCTGAATGAAGTCCGAACGTTCGCGCGTTGTACTGTACACTAAATATAAATCAGACCGGTAATATTTCATCTGCAAAACAAACTCGATTTGGAAATGTCAAGTTGCGAAACGAAGAAACGTCCGAGATAAATCGGCCGCGACACAGTCTCGCCGCGGTACTCCTTGCCACTTTATGGATTTATTGCTTACTTCGGCTGATGTATAACTTATACTGTGTATTATATACTAATAGCATCAATAAAGTGTTGTTACGCGATCGGGACAAAAACGTCTCTCACAAACATGGGAATAGGAAAAGTTAGAGATAATTTATCGAAATTGGTAGCGCAGTTTTCGCTGATTTTTAACATATATCATGTTTTAGGGCTGGTTCTGATTTTGGATTTTGCGCTTCGCGTGATGCGAGTGCATAAATTTATATTGGTAGTTACAGTAAAAGATTAGTTCTATTATTAGTTCGTAACGATCAGCTGATTTCACTGAACAGCTGATGTATAATAAGTTTTAGGCTATGTATAATAAGTTTTAGGTTATGTTGTTAAAAACTGTCAATGTTAATTTGTCGTGTTTTAAAACAAATTATAGTAAATAAAATGAAAAGGAAGAGAAAACATGATACGTGATTTTTTATTTTTCGTTCAATATCAGAAATTTTTAATTTTTTCCGGTGAATTATTAAAAATGAAGGTCGTTGTAGTCGAGGCGCGAGATTGCAATGCAAAAATCAACAGAATAAAAAAATGGATACTATTGAAAGAAAGAAAACACATTAATAATAATAGTAAATAAAAGAAACAAAGAATACTAACAACTATAAATATTTACCTAACACTGTTTTGAATTTTTAAGGTATAAAGATTAGTTATAACTAATGTTGTTTTTAAAACTTCGTTATTAATCTCATTTGTTTTGAATCAGAAAACCGAAAAAGTAATTTTTGTTTTCGAAAAAAAAATGTTATTGGTTATGAGGAATTTGAGCGGCCATAATTGTAATACAAAAAGACACGTTACCACGAAATTTAATGATCGCAGATCAATTAGATCAATTTTTGAGAGGCTAAAATACTGATATATGTGTATAAAAAAATGTAATCCCTCAAAAAGTGGTATGATATTTAATAATCAATGACACACACACACACACACACACACAGACACACACACACACACACACACACACATATATATATATATATATATATATATATATATATATATATATATATATATGTTTGTAGGCGAATTTCAGTAGGGAATTTACAGAATATGCTTGGAACTTGGCACAAAAAAACCGATTTCGGTAATAGCTAGAGCAAGTTTTTTACCCAATAAAATAATTTTAATGGTGCCAAAATGGTGTTAATTTAAAATCTTGTAAAAATCTTAATTTTCGTTCATCGTATATTTAAAAAAATCTCTTGTTGATCTTAATCATTGTAAATTTTATATAAATAAAATTAAAAATTTTTTTTTAACACTTCTGAAACTAAGAAAATGAATTTCGCATCTATCAGGGTCGTGTTATCATTTCAAATTTTGAAATTTGAATAAGAAAAACGATTCAATTTTGTCACAAAAGTTTTCCGCACCAGTCTTACTTCAACTACAACTGCTGAACTGGGTCAAAACAAAGTCATTAGCATCAGCAAATTAGGTTACTGTCAATAACGACATTTACGTGAGAGTTTTCTTTAAGTTATAAATCCCTGCAAAGCGATACTTCGACTTTTCTTAGTTGCGTTATTAATGATGGATTTATGTTAATAATATGTTTACATATTCCTTTGCAATGTCCATTAGCGAAGTGTGTATACACTTACTTGTAGCCTACACTCTGTAAAGAAATTATTCTGCTAATATGTACAGGCAGAATAAGTTATTTGTTCTAACGACCGAGTGCCACTAGACACCAACAATTTTTATAACAATTTCGTTTCACATTTAGTATATATATAGTGATTCAATTGCTGAAAATGTAACAGTGTATTGTATTATTTAATTATTTAAACCTAGCAGCGACATCTGCAGGATACGAATAGTACTTTGTTACGTGTTATTTGTTAAGTCAAATAGCATAAGGCCTAAGAATACAATGCATTGCATATTACAATGATAAGAGAGATTGAGATAATAATCCCAAACAGCTGATTTCGCATCACATCTGTTTTGTGCGAGTCTTAGCGATGAATATAATTAATAGCAAATACATAATTCATTGTATAAAATTAGTTAAAGTTAAACTACTATGTTTGTAATACGAAATAAAAACAACTAAAGTGATGATTGTAATTAGTAATATTGCATTTTAAAAGCATTTTAGTTAAAAACGTTGTTCTTTGTAGGTAGTGTTATGGAGTTTCCGACGAAGTAAACGGTCACAAAATCTAACCTAACAAAATCTGTCCTTTTGTTAAATTTTCTTTTTTTAAATACATTGTAAATCCAAAAATTAAACTTTAATAGTAAAAAGAATGTCGAATTACCAAAATGATGTTTGTTTATATATATTAAATATAGATTGCTCTAATTCCAAATTATATTTATTTCTAACTCTCAAAAGAAATTAAAGTTTATTGTGAATTTGAAATAAAAATGATTTATGTAAAATCTATAAAATTAACGTGCAATTTAAAAGTTATGATGAGGTAGGGGCCTGATTTTAAAAACAGAAACCTAGGCAACGGTAACCTAGATAGCGAGAAATAATAAGATTGGAGACGTGGCCATCATGGGAGGGGAAGCTGAATCAGCTTCAAAACCGAACCTAGACAGAGTCGAAGTTACGCGGAGCGGACTTCACTCCGTTCAGCTCCATGACCGTAATTACATTAAAAACAAAAGATTATGTTTTGAATGCTCAGTTCACTTCTCTCCGAACTTGGGGCCAACCGGCCTTATACAAGTACTTTTCTTTGTTAATGCTACACTAGCCTTAAACATTTCTTGAGCCGTGTTCCGTTACAAAATGTAACCATTTGGTTTTAATTTAAAAGATCATTTGTATCATATAACCTACATACCTTTAGAAATTAATATATTTATGATTTATCATTGTTTTTCAATATAATAATTTAGATAAAGTTTGACAGTGATTATATTTGGTATAATTTTATTTATATTGTAATAATAATATCATTCTCGCTAATTGCTCTATTGTCTTTATTCATCTAAGATAAATGCCTGATTTTATTTAGAATAGGCTTACTGTTTTCCTATAATCAGTTACATTAGGCCTAAACATTGAGATTTAAAGTATACAAACGCGGTCTTTAAACTGACTGAACTCCGCTTCCGGTTGCCGTTCGTTTCCGTTCCGTTCTGATCCGCTCCGCAATTGGTGGCCGCCCTTACTAATTAATAATTTGGAAAGACAGATAAATGACCGAAGCAATTCGTAGAAGAAGTAATTCTTTGACTTATTACATGAATTAAATCCATTTAAATTAATTTTCAAATAATCTCCACTCATATTTACTATAAACGCTTTTTTATCGTTGCGGACTTTGAGATAGTATTCGTAAGACTAAATGATGTATGATAGTTTCAGACAAATAAAAGATATACAGTAATTGTATGCGAATAAATATAAAAAGTATTGAAGTTGTTGAGGAGGTGACATTGCCGCCGCATGGAGCTTCCTGTCTGCAAAGTTGGACACTTCCTTCGATCAAAGTGCAGTCTCTTGAAACACTCCACAACCAACAAACTTTATCGTGCTGGTAGCTTACATTACGGCCTACAACTCATCAGTCTACTCCTGTTCTTTTCTCATGAAAAACTAAACTATCATTTGTCTTGTTTTTTTCGGAAAAATGTTACGAACAACAAACTGGTAAACCGATTTTGATAAATTACGTTTTAGTGTTTTTATTCATAACTCCTTAATAGGATTTTTAAGAGAATTTATTATTTTAACATAGTGTTGTGTTTGATTAATTACAATTGCGAGCCTATTTTTTTAAAAAAACTATACAGTCTAGTAAACGAAACAGGAAGAAGACCTGAACAAGATAATCTGATTGTTATGCACCCTTTTGACAAATGTTCCTTGAGGTGTTTAAAAACGTTGCTGACCACAGACTTTAGCCGCTCGGACCATTCAAGGGGGAGGGGGAGGGTTAAAAGTCTCGAAATTGGTTTTTAATGTACTTTTTTACCTACAACTCTATAAATATTAAAGTTACAAAAAATTTCATTCTGGTTAAAATTACAGCTAATAAAATTATCTTTAATTTGATATTTTGTTTTTCTGTAGTGCCGATATTGAAGGAGATATGACACTTTAAAAGGTAGTACACAAAATCACTACCTAAAGTCAAATTTTCAAAAGATATCTTAGTTCACAAAATTAAAAATTCCTGATAGTTAAGCATGAAATGACCCTATAGAATTTTATAGGGTTTGAAGGGACGTAAA
Organism: Callitettix versicolor; assembly: GCA_022606455.1. Taxonomy (NCBI): domain Eukaryota; kingdom Metazoa; phylum Arthropoda; class Insecta; order Hemiptera; family Cercopidae; genus Callitettix; species Callitettix versicolor. The sequence continues at coordinate 41,716,339 of CM040189.1, forward strand.
ATCCAAATGTTTGATTTTTTTAAAAATCTTGAAAAGTATTAGTCATACTGAATACTTTAATCTTATTCATTAATATTGGCATTACAGCAAAAACAGGCAAAAAAAACTAAAATAAAAATCATTTAATTCACTGTAATTTTGACAAAAACAATTTTTATTGCATCATTAATTAAAGAGTTATAGGTAAAAAAGTATATAAAATACCAAATTTCACCACTTCTAACCCCCACCCACACACACCTCCTACGTGGTCCGAGAGGCAGACGGCTAGGGTCAGTAAAGTTTATAAACACCTCAAAGAACACTTTTCAAAAGGTTACATAAAGTCAAACTATTTTGTTCTTTTACAGTTTAAAGCCTTCTTTTGCTAGACTAATATTAAATTTGTTAGGTTTGCTAGAGAAAATATATTTTTGTTAATTTAAATACTTTTTTTAAAAATCAGGTAAGAATTTAAGAACTTGTAAAGCTATTGCCTACGTACAGCTACAGGCAAAATTTTCTAAATATTATGGATCAATTTATTTATTCTTCAGCAAAGCAAACCTATATTCAGAGACAATTATATCCGTGTTTAATTCTCAGTTCACATCTTTTTTAACATTGTGAAAATAAACTACAACGGCGCATTGGGATACATGTATGAGGATTTATATGAGATACAGTCAAATTGAAAAATCACGATACATTACCTCATACAAATGCTCACACAAACGGTATGAGCTCCGAGATTTTATCACTCATTTCGTGTGAGAAAAAAAATTGCATATACTTTGACTTGTACAAGTTGATTTTCACACGTTTTGGGGTTTTGACAGTTTTTCTTATTTATTAGATTTAATTAGTTAACAGAGTCCGGACTGTAACGACGGTTGTGTTTGGTCGAACAAATTCATATCTTGCTTTTAATAAAAAACGTGAAATTGTGTTTAGTTTTTGTGACGTGTGTTTTCAGTGTTTTGTTAACTTTGTGACAACGTTGACAGAGTGATTTGACCATTTTTACTAGCCTGAAGATGAAACCGTGAAGTTTCGAAACCACTGTAGCTTTTACGAGGTGAATCAAAATACCACTAGACGTAAGAAAATAAGTCATAATCCTAATTATATAATTAGCTGTTTACTCAGCTGACAGGTTTTGATTTGCTGTCAAATTCAGTTGTATTTAATAGGTTAGTTTGTTTCAAATTTTATATTGTATAGTTCGATTTACTATTTTGTTGTACAGTTTTTAAATCCTGAGCCATCTTCTAAAATAAGTTCATTAACCAACACGATATAGGCTTATGCACCAAGAGTTTTTCTTTTTCTTAAAACTTATCGTTGTCACCACCAACAAGTTCTTTTTAGATTTTATTTACACCAGTGCACATGTTGATAAATATAAAAACTTCTCATTGCTAGACATAGTTTTATTGTACAAATTTAGAATATTTGCACTTAATGGTACGAACAGAAGTTGCGCAGTTCAGAGACGCAGCAGACTGACCGGTGCTGTAGCCACATCAACCACCGAGTCCCCAATTTTTACGTACTATTTGAAGACTTGTATCTCATACATATAACCCAATGAAACGTACCGTAAGTTTGAATACCTAGTGGCAAAAAATAAATAACACGCGCTATAAATAACGTTGAAAATTTGTAAACACGAGGCGAAAAACCCAAATAACGCTACAAATTGTTACACACAGCGAATACGGATTAACAGGACGCGTTACAGCGACATCTCGAGTCAGAAGATGTTTATAAAATGTTTTGCGAGAGGACATTAATCAGCGAAAGCAGAAGAGATTAAAGATAGTTGAGTGTTCTATTTATGACGTTAAATATGACAAATGTACTGGTAGACGTCTTGGAAGTGGTAACATATGAAACGTCCTGAAACCATTTAGTCTGTCTGTCTGCGTACATTACCGACATTTTCTGCGTGTAACTTTCCCGTGTGTATTTACATTTTACTACCGCTTGATTGTTGCCGAACTGGTTGGCATTAAAATCGAAGTAGTAAATATTTCAATGTTAACCTATACAGTGTGTCTGGGAAGTTATACGGTTGCACTTTGTTTTGCATACACAGTGTGTGTGTGTGTGTGTGTGTGTGTGTGTGTGTGTGTGTGTGTGTGTGTGTGTATGTAGGGTGTTACATAAAAATGTATTCAAAGTAACATCCCTCATTTGAAGGTTTCCGTAAGTAATAAACTTCCATTTTTATTATTATTATTATTATTTTAAGGCGAAAAGCACATTGAGGCCTATTATCATCTCATTACATGTAAGTATGAGCGTAAAGTGTTAAAGTTGTAAGTGTAGTGCTGTAAGTGTAAGTGTGTGTTAGACTCGGGTACTGCGAGAGATGTCTAAACCCTCTTAATAGGTGCAGCTAGTCTGCACCCATCTGCGAGGAAAAAAAACTTTCAAAGATTCCAGTTTTGCATTAGAATAACTGCTTTTGAAAATACAATAGACCTACCATTGTTTCTTTGTTTACTCAGCTAATTCGTTATTCTCTTTTCTAAACTGACATCAATATTCTAATATTTCAAAATATTCCTTTTCATTTTAAAAATAATCTTATTTAATTTCGTTAATTATCGTTACAATCTGATTTAATCACCGCCTTAATTTCTTTAAAACTGTTAAAATACTAATGTTTACAGGCTGAAATTTGTACAATGAAAGTAAAATCAATTAAAGGAAAAATTAACGCAGGGCGGCCAGCAAATGCGGAGCGGAGCTGAACTGAGCGGAGTGGAGCTGTGCGGAATGAAAATGAACGGCAAGCGGAAGCGGAGTTCAGTCAGTTTAAAGAACACTTTTGCGTCTTATAAATCTAAACATTTAGGCCGGAAGTAACGGATTATAAGAAACAACTATGTTTAAAAATTGTAACCTCGGTTTGGAGGCGTGCTGCGAGAAGCAGAGTTAACTTCAAAACCGAACCACGATAGAATCGAAGCCAATTTGACAGCTTGACTCCGTTCAACTCCGTTACACTTATATTAAAAAATATATTAGGTTTTGAATGCGTAACACGCTCCGCTCAGAGCAACTCCGCTTTGCATTTAGTGGCCACCAAACCTAAGATTTTTTAATGACTGAACTGACTTCTAGGCTTGTCTCGAAACTTATTTAACCAGGTAACAAATCAATTTAAAACACTAAATTGAAATTTAATCACATTGAATGTCTTGTACGAACAGGTGTAATTTGCAGCTACTTATTTAATTAAAAAAAAATAAGTGTAGAAATTTTTAAAATCCGGCTACAAGGTGTTTTCCGACCCTGTTCTGCCCAAGTATGTTTAACATTTCAGATCTCTGCCTAACACGAATTTGGTTGTACATCGCAAATACACACACAACACACATACACACACACACACACACACACACACACACACACACACACACACACACACACACACACACACACACACACACACACACACACACACACACACACACACACACACTACAACGGCCAGTTTTCAAATAGCCGTAACAGATTAAAAAAATTTAAAAAATACCAGCCTAATGAAAGTAAAAGTAGGCCAGAGCGCAAAGCTAGAGGGCTTATCTTTGAAGTTACAAAGTAAACATAAGCCTAATCCATTAAGGCTCATGATTACGTGTATCAGATAAACAAACGGGCTTGGATTAAGGACTGGATAAGTAAATTTAGTTTTTCTGATGGAGTATTTAGAGGAGTGTGTTTAAAATTTAGGCTAGGGAGTTTTGGCCATAGTTTCGATATTTATGTTATCATTGTTTTTTGTCAGTGTTTGGAATTGTATAAGCATTTGTGATTAGAAAATAAATGTTAGTTTGTGAAAATATAATTGATTTTTATATGAATATGTGTGATAATAAATACAATGTTTGTATCATTGTGTTTTTAGTTTAAATTGATTACATTTACTTTATTAAATAAAAATTTATAAGATTAACTATTCCATTAAGTTGTTTAGACAAGTTAACAACAAACATATTAAAACAATGTAATGAATGTTCTCGCTCCATTTGGTGGCGTTCAGTAAGCGTAAACTGGTGAACAGTAGTTTACATATTGATAATAATTAATAAGATATAAGACCTCTTGTTTTTGCTTCTAATAGCAGATAATAGTCACTGATTGAAACTAAAATGTGTCCTAGAAAATTTTAATCTACATTATTAATTCCAAATTCCAAATTAGTTCAGCTGAAAAAAGTTCTGTGATAGTTGTTAAAAATTTATCCAGTGCACTTAGAATTAGAATTAAGAACAATATGGAATATTATAGATGTGCAATTTTATATATATATATATATGTGTGTGTGTGTGTGTGTGTGTGTGTGTGTGTGTGTGTGTGTGTGTGTGTGTGTGTGTGTGTGTGTGTGTGTGTGTGTGTATTTATCTAGAACTTTTCTAATTTACCAATAATATTGTATTGAGTAATTTGAAATTACAACTAAATTATGAATTGTGGAAATAATTTGTATCAAATGTACCAACTTAATAAGCAGAATAAAAGTTCAGGTTGTTTAAGGTGGTTCTTTGAAATGACAAACGCGGGAAGAAGAGTTACTTTATAAAATAAAATAAATGAAAAGAGAAAAATAAAGTTTCCGAAGTTTTATTAAATTCGTTAAGAAGTTTATTATTTTTTATTAATAAAATTAAATCGATCAAAGTTATGTAATAGCACGACAAAGCATCGATTTTAATCGTCGATTCGAGAGGAACGCATAACGTCACACACACGCGCGCGCACACACACTCACATTTCGTTTTATTAATATCAATATATAATTACCAAATTTAATTTCAGTGCCAACTTTGATCGCCACATATTTGAATATACGTTGACGTGATGTTATCCAATGTAACAATTGTTTCTATCGTGTCAGCGCACCAACTGCGTTCTAACATTATTTTTCAGACTTACCGGTTATACGGTGACGGGTGAGAGTCGCTCGAGCGAAATGGTACTCGTTATACACCTACTTCCCGTACTAATGAACAGGTTAACCTACTTCATCTTGTACGCACAGGGCGGCCTAGTATTTATTGTGTTTCAGTTTTCAAATGCGCATAGAAAATATTAGGGCCCGCTGCAATAATCTTTGTTGTATTCAAATGCAAATGCGTGTGTAAAATATTTGCGAAATGAATTCAAATGCAAATGACATCCTAAAGCATTGTGCTCTAAATGTTGACAAATACCAAAACTAAACCTATTGCGCCTACTTTATCAACTTTAAATTATTCTGCTCGACGTTATGGTTGTGTAACTAGATCTGCAATACGTTTATATTGAAATAAGCACAGCTCATTTAGAGCTCTTTATAAAATCATATCCAAACATACAAGGATCTCTGTAAATCGTTATTGTCCAGTAGCTTACCTTGCTGGAGACAGTTAGTTCTCTAAAGTAAATGCAGCATGGTTGTTCTTGAAGAAAAAACAAAGTGTAACAGTTAAAAATGACTTTTTAGTGGGAGATCGTGTGTTGGGAAACTCCGGAGAACTATTCTGCTATACGGATGGCTCCAAGACAAAAACAGGCACTGGTGCTGGTGTGTACTGCTTCAGACCGGAGTTGACGAAAGTAATTATCTTTGGCAACATGCAACACTCTTCCAGACTGAAGTGATAGCCATTAATGACTGTGTTCGGAGCTGTATTGACATTCATATCGATAATCAGGCAGCAATAAAAGCATTTGAGGGTCCTATAATTCGCTTCAAGCTGGTCAGGGGAACCTCAATGGTCTGTCTCTGAATAACCGGGTTACTCTTCACTGTGTTCCGGGGCATAAGAGGGTAGAGGGTAATGAGAAGACAAACCGACTAGCTGGACTGGGATTTGCATCTATGTTTATTTCTTTTATTATTTTTTTAAAATGTTATTTTAAGACGAAAAGCACATTGAGGCTGTTATCGCCTCCCTAAATATAAGTGTAAGTGTAAAGTGTTAAAGTCGTAAGTGTAGTGTGTTAAGTGTAAGTGTGTGTTAGATTCTGTTACCGCGAGAGACGACTAAATCCTCTCAATAGGTGCAGCTATTCTTCACCTGCTATTAATAGGTGGATTACTAATTAACACCAGGCAAGATGGAATAACCTTCATGAGCATTCCAATAGTAAGCGCCTCTTAAGAAAAGTTCCTTTTGGAGGGCTTAAAGGGGCGGCAGACATTTTAGGCAGGGTACAACTCAGAAAGATCATAGAGGTCATTATAGGGCATTGTGTCCGAGGATGCACATGAACAGGATAAGTTATGTACTACGGATAAATCGTGTGTTGGTTATGCAAGAAGGAAGAGGAAACTGCAGGACACAATTCATGATTGTGCGGCTCTTGCTAGTACGGGTAGGGGTTTTCGATTTCCAGGACCCTAGGGATCTTTGGCAGAAGGAGCTATTCAGTGGATTGTTGGAACTTATTAAGAGCACCAATCTGCTGAATTAATATTTAAGAGGTTTAGTTGCGTAATAGGTTAGTCGATCACAGGGTTGTATTATCCTTTCCTCTAGGTTTTAATATAATCTAATCTAACCGATCACGGATCTAATCTCAATGAAGATGAACTACTTGAGCGTTTACTTCATAGGGATGAAATTAATTTAATTTAAAAAAATGTTTTTTGTAAGTATTGGCGTCAAGTTAAATTTAAATTAAACTATGTTTATTTTCTACACGTTGTTCCATAAGAAATCAGCTCACTATTTACTTACGAATTTATTTTCATGAAATAATTAATGACTTTTTAATTACTGATAAATTTTTGTTGTAGATAATTTATTTTACGGAATACCCATATTCAATAAAAAAACACTTAAGGACACTTTGTATTAATCATTCTCCGGAACGCCCCTAACGAGTGGAAGGGAAAGAAAATTGAACTTTCTAACTTTACTTCTGCAAACAATAGCTTAAGAAACTGACACTACATTAAGATTTATTTCGATTTACTTTTTGGAAGAATTTATGAAAACATATTACTTAAAATAAAAGAATAAATAACTTTTCTAACATTTGAACACATTAAATTTAATGATATTTATTTTATTAGATGTTTTTTGTACGGCTAGTAGACCTATTACACTTTTTACAGAAATTTACGTAATAATTTTCGTACAGTTTTATTCAAATTTAGCTGCAAAGATGACTATTGGCGAAAAGCCGCAGGTCGGTCGAAACTGAAAAGATAAAAAATTTAACAGTCAGTGAAATGACGGATGCGAAGCACACCATTGCAGACGACATTAAGCCAAAACAACTTCGACGGTTTGGTCATGTCCAAAGGACGAATGAAAATCGACTTCCCAATCAGATTGGACGCAAAAAAAAGAGGAAGACTGTGACTTAGTTGAAGAGAAAGAATTGATAGAGAGGGGATTGGATCAAGATCTGTGGAGACAGAGAAAAATGGAAACCAGAAATCGGAAGACGCCGGAGAACGCTTTTAAGGCGAAAAAGAAAAAGGAGTTACTCAAACGTAACTTAAAATCGATACAATTTAATGACTTTATCGAACAAGTTTTTCAAATTTTGATTTCAAACATCAACATTACAATCGACACAAATGAGCATTTTAAATTTAATTTTTTTTTAAATACCTATAGTGAATGAATTCATATGGTGTTTCAGTGGAATTCAAAAATTTTAATAAGTAATTCATTTTCATTATTGTAACGTAGCCACCGGACTACATATTTGGATTATAACCTATTTTTTCCTGTCCAGTGGTCTTTTTTACTTACCTCATACCATGGTTTCGAAACTTCACCGTTTCATCTTCAGGACGTAACACAAAATGTCAAATCTCTCTGTCGAGGTCGTCACAAAGTACAAAAAAACATTTAAATGCAGATTTTAATGGTGTTTATGATTAAAAACCAGTTTTCAAAAAAGTGTACGATAAAAAATATTATTGTAAGTTTGTTTCCGTAACTACAGTGAGACAGTTGTGTTCCGTGATTATTAAAGTAGACAAGACAATGTGTGATTGTTTGCCAAGTACATAAACACTCGGCGGAGTAAAACATTAATACCGATCTATCGGAAATGGTTCTTGCCGAGCACGTCGAGTTCCTAACCTATAAGTGCGATTGATGTTGTTTTTCTTCAAACGTTTTATCTGTGTTAGACCATATTTAACTAAATGAGATGTACTGAAGTCAGTCAGGTTTGTTATCATTTATCAATACCTAGACGCTGATCTCACATAAACGTACCACGTGAGACCGGTTTAAAGTTGAAGCATTACGGGATAAAAGTAATTTATAATAGCACTATATATTATTTATTGATTATTTCTTTAGTACGGTAAATATTTCTTCCTTATGATGCGTTTACATTGGGATACATTTATGAGAACTTTTATGAGATACAAGTCAAACTGACAATACGTCACCTCATACAAATTATATGAATTTCAAGATTACCGAACATATTTTGTATTAGCGAAACAATTGCATATGGTTTGACTTGTATGAGTTTATTTTCACGTATTTTTAGGTTATGGCAGATTTTAATTGTATTGTATGGTATTTTTATCGGATTTAATCAGCTGTTTACACAGCTGACAGGTTTTGATTTGCTGGCAAATTCAGTTGCATTTATTATGTTAGTTTGTTTTAAAAATTTGTTTTGTATAGTTTGATTTACTATATTGTGTACAAAATGTCAAATTGGAACAAAAACAAAACTTTAAAACTTATTGATTAAATAAGATCAACTAAGATTTGGGATATAAAATCACTGGATTACAAAGAGTACAGGAGAAAAGAATTTCGTTTAGTCTTTGCCAAGAAATTAAACTGTTCGATTAACGAGGCGGAACTCGAGTAGAGAATTTTCTAAAGTAATAACAAGTACATTGTCTGCTGATGAAACGGGATGATTGTAGGTGGCCTTGAGACAAAGGTGGCAGGTAGTGGGGGGATGGTTACTGGCGCGTCACCACCTGCACAACTACCATTTAGTTGCAATGTATCATTGGGCGGGTGAACAACACTGCAACGCGGTGAAAGAGTATTATCAAAATGGAGAAACTTTTTTACAAATTCGACATGATTTCCTACGTCATTTTAACATACCGCGTAACCAGCCTGTTCCGTCAGATAATGCAATTCGAACATGGATAAACAACCTCGAGCAAACGGGATCAACGTCTAAAAAAAGAGGCGTGAGTGTAAAAACTGTTCAAACAACTTGCGAACACATCGCAGCTGTTCAACAGGCTGTGGTTAGAAGTCCTCGCCGATCAGTCAAACAACATGCCCTTCGCATTGGAGTAAGTGACACATTTGGGGAGATACCTGTTTTTGTTTTATAGAGATACCTAAAAACAAAAATGTTTCAAGCACCCACAACCATTCAAGCCCTCCGACAGCGAATTGTAGACGAGATTGCGGCAATACCTGTCAACATGCTGCGAGAGATCATGCAAAACTTCCAAACCAGGCTCCAGGAATGCCTTAACTGCGATGGAGGACATTGGCGTAGTGTTCAGAAAATAATATTTTTTTCGTATTGTACCCATTATGGCTATTTTTGTACTTTCAATTATTTACTAAAAAAATATTAAAAAAGTTTTTTCCAACAATCAATTACTTTATTTAATCATCCCGTTTCACTGGCGGACCCTGTATAAAGAGTGGAGCTCCTGGTAATTCTCTGTCCACCCCAGACTGTTACGCCTCCTCAACGTTACATTTCCTAAAGGATACACACGAACCACATATAAAAAAAGAACCAACAGATGTTTATATTTACGATAGGCCTAATACAGTTTTAATAAAACTTAAAATGAAACAAACTGAAATTTAAAACTTTTAATTTTTTAATAATAAAAGTTTTTATCATTCAGTAAAGTTGAATAATTACCACAAGTATGCCTGCAGTTGTTTCTTTTTTTAATTTTATTGACATAAGTGCACTTATTGATAAATCTAAGAAATTCTCCTCAAAAATAAACATAGTTCTATCGTAAAAATTTAAAATATTTTCATTTATATGTATTACCACTGACAGAAATTACCATTTGAAAATGAAATGTTATATTTTTACGAAATATTTAACGTGTTATCAGAACTTATATGATCATACATGTCATATAGGCCTATCCCAACGCAAATGCACCATTAGAGATATCCAGCGCGGTTTGGACAGTAACGGTTTTTGCATATCTCTTTAGGGCAAATCTTATTTCTAAAGCTTTCGACAAAAACAACAACTAGTAAACCGACCTTATTTCTTGAATTCGGTTTGACCCATTAAAAAAATTTAAAAAGCGATTTTTCCATGGATTATGTTTTTGTTAAAGTTAAACACTCACAAAAGTACCCATGTCGAAACAGATAACAAAATGAAAACAAATAACCATTCCGTCTGCAGGATGGACAGCCTGTTGTAACTTTCTCTACGTATTCCTTATACAACGTGATAAGCATTCATCATACTTTTCAATGGCAAGAGGTTTTTATATTTACGCAGCTATAAATACTCTAGCGGCAAATATTGCAACTATTCCCGGAACTTGTTTCAACAGATGCAGCGCTTCCTAGCGTCGGTTCCTGACTTTACAGAACTTGTACATAAATTAATGACAGCCTTCACACAGATTCCTCACCATACAGTCGTGTTACATTTCCTAATGGAGATCATTAATAATCTCACTTCCTGTATTCACTGCACTTCCTTTCCGACCGCCGTTACAAGATGCAGTATTTGTTATTTTAGAAATACAAGCCTTCGCACCGTGTACTTACATAACCTGTATTTATTTTGGAATTTTTTATAACAATTTGTGGATTTCTGTAACAATTGCAACAATTTCTCTAATTTTGAAAAAGTTGTGTACGCTTTGTCATATAGATATTCAGTTACAGAAATATTTGTGCATATTTTGCAGTAAATTATTCAGTTTTTGGTTTCACTAAAAACGACAAACACAAAGATTTCCTTGGTACGCACGGGAAAAACAGAAATAATGATACTTTTGTAACAAGTAAAAGCTTTGTATACAGACAAAGTTTAGTGATGGTATATTTAGTATAGATTAAATTAGATTAGGAACTAGAAAAAAGAATTGTAAAATCCCACTGCAATAGACAGATCTATTGTGCATCTAAACCTCTGAAGTACTAGTTCAGCAGATTGGTCCGTTTGTAAAATCCAACAATCCACTGACTAGCTCATCCTGCTGGAGGTCCTTAGGGTCCTGGAAACTAAAACCTTAGCCTCCTACTAACAGCCACACAATAATGAATTACGTTCTGCAGTTTCCTCCTCTTTATTGCACAACCTTATACTGTTCCTCCGTAGTTAATACCTATTCTGTTCATATTCACCCTAGACAGTACGCAGTAATGAGCCTCATGATTTTCCTGAGTTGCGCTCTGCCCAAGATCCACTGCTCCTCCAAATCCTCCATGAGGATTTCTTAAGAAGCGTTTGCAAATAGGAATGCCCACAAAGGTTGTCCCTCTTGCCTGGTATTGCTTGTTAATCCACCTATCAATAGCAGACCCGGGTTGATGCTAGCGAGAGCCTCATAATTATGAATTATGTGTCCTGCAGTTTCCTCCTCCTTCCTGCATAAACTACACACAGTTTATCCGTGGTACGTAACCTATCCTGAGACCACAGTGCGCTGTAATGAGCCCCGATCTTCCTGAGTTGTGCCCTGCTCAAGACGTCTGCCGCTCCTTTAAGCCCCTCAAAGGAACTTTGCTTAAGAGGCACTTACTATTGGAATGCCCACGAAGGTTATCCAATCTTGCCTGGTGTACCCTATTATTAGCAGACCCGGCCAAAGACAGAAAAATCCCTAAAACCGGCTCGGGTGCAATAAACTCAGATGCAGATCCCAGCCCAGCCTCATCAATATCGTCAACTTCCATATGCCCCGTAACCCAGTCAATAGTAACCCGGTTTTCCAGGGCAGAACGTTGACGTTCTACTGACACTCCCAGACCAGTTTGTTATTATGACCAGTTATTTTTAATTCTGATTTAAACATAATTTAAGAATAACTGAGGTACTTACCTGGAAAGAAACAGGCCTACAATGCAAAAGTCAGAATGTCTCTAGGCCAGGAACTTTACTACACGCCATTAATGTTAAGAAAAACAAAATATTACATTTGTAAGAGTGCTATAGTTGTACTTCACTGCAAGTCTGCATAAAATTAAAGTAACTACAGAGTGCGGCAGTCAATCCTGCATTTTTGAAAAGGTAAAAAATAAACGGATGCATTTTTCAAAATTTTATTCTACCATACATTTAAATAGCACTTAAGAAACATAAACATAATTAATCATTGTTTAAAAATAACATCGGTAAGAGGGTGTCCTTCCCGATTAATGCATTCTTACAGGCGATTTCTGGAATTGTTTATCACATCACGGAGCATAAGTAGGAATTTTCTGAATTTCCAGGCGGATTCTTGCCTTGAGTTCTTCAACTGTACGAGGTCGTTCTTCATACACTCTACTCTTGAGGTAACCCCACAAGAAAAATCGCGTTTTGATAAAATCAACCGTTTTGATAAAGCGCTTTTACGGCAAACAACCGTTATAGCTTTGAACGCTGTTCCATGGCGACTGAAACGCTTTGAGGTGGGGAACACAACGGTAACCTTGACAACTAGCTCAGTCCATTTTCTAGCCTTCTACAGAATTTTCAAAAAATACAGAATTGACTGCTGCACCCTGTATAAAACTTTACGCATAAAAGTACTCTTGGCCCAGCAGGGGATGCAGACTAGCTGCACCTATAGAGGATATAGACGTCCCTCGCAGTACACGAGTCTAACAAACACTTACAACACTACACTTACGACTTTAACACTTTACAGTCAACCTTACATTTAGGAGGCGAAAATAGCATAAATGTGCTTTTCGCTTTAAAATATTCGAAACCAAAAAAAACACAAAAAACAAAAAACAAGTACTCTTGGAACGGAAATTAGGATTCTCGTTGAATATCCTACTTAATATTCATCTCACGGAAGTAGGAACATTTCATTAAATCTTTTGAACTGTGCACTTCAATTAGGCTATCTGTTATTTATTAGAGAGGCCAAAAATCTTGATAAGCGCCGATCCTGACCTCCAGATTACTTACGGAAAAACCCTAGAGGTCACGATCGGCGCTTAGCCTACTTCATATTGCAGGCCTCGGACTCGCCACGATGGGCGCTCCAATGGCAGACCATCAGCCTAGTTAAAGTGCACAGCGTCTGCAAAAATACAACTGCTTCACCGGCGAGCTGCTGTACTTGGAATACAGCAATCGTTTCTTTTTCCTTTCTAAGGCAGTTTACGCGCATCGAAACGTCTCTGGTTTTTTTCTTAATTCCAGCCTGGAGACGTCCGTTTTGTCGTGAACCACTTCTTTTTCTCCACTCCAGTTCGGACGTCTCATTTCAAACGAATGAAAAAGGATCTGCAAGACATTCGATGTTGCGAGCACTGTATACGTTTTTTAAGTTCTCTGTAAACATAACGGACAGAAACAGCGGAACTGGTAAATCGATTTTAGAAACACGTGTGTGAACTTTGATTATACGAGACTGTTGTACTGGGTTAATTGTAGAGGAGAGGAGGGGTGAAGAGGGAAGAGAAAGAGAAAGACAGATATTTCAAGATAAGTATGTTATACTTACTCATTAAAGGAGTAGTTTCGTTTGTAGTTTTGAGTTCCCCTTTTTTGAATCTAAAAACATAGACTTAAGAGATATGTCTTTACTGCCGGCTAGGGAATAATTTTAATCTAGGCTATTTAATTTTATTACGTACAATTTATTAATACATTGAACGCTGATTAAAATTATGAAATTTTATTACCAAAGAAGTAAAAAAAACGTATCATTTTCATATTTACTCCGTAATTTTTATTCTTATTTTATATTCTTAAATTAGTTATAATAATTGTATCCAATGTTAATTAAGACACCCCCCCTTCCTCAGAGTCAAAAATATTTTCAGTTAATACCTTTCGCTTCAAAAAACAAATTTTACAAAATTTACACTACAACTCTAACCAATTACAAGTACAAATACAATTTAACTTGGATATTAATCACTCATACGACACGTCTTAAGGTGCTTACAATAAATTATTAACGAACCACCAACCAACCACTGATCAAGTGTATAAATAAATACTTAATGTTTTAGAAGCGAAAAACAATATGTTATGTTTATTTATAAATATTTATTTAAACGCGATCTAGAATTACTCTCACCGCGGGAACACTACAGTAATGAATTCATCACGTGTTCCGCTCGGCAATAAATCTGGTGTGCGGTGACGTCACGGCTCACCCCTATTCTATTCATCTGCACATAAATCGTAAATCATGATAGTTTTATTGCATCTACAGTCGGCTAGGTCAACTACAGAAACAATTAATTGTTGTACAACTACAAAATTGTTTGCCAAGTAGTCATAATAATTATTCTAAAATAAATTATGCTTTTATTACTATGTGTACTGTAAACATGGAAAAATGAATTGTTTTTATAAAAGCTGTTCGAAAATTACATTAGCTACTTTATTTTCCGGTGGAAGTAGCTGGAATGTTCAGCTAATGTGTTTAGCGATCCCACTGTACCTGTAGCTTATACAACTATCATTAATCTATTAAAACACACACACGCGCGCGCGCACACACACATTCACTACTCTACATAGCCTGACCAACACTTTATAGTGTAAAGCGATCAGTGCTGATGGAGTGTATGACACCGGCCTAATGGTGTAATGGTACAACCTCCCAGTGTACCTCAGCCTTATTTATGCATGCATGGCTCTGTGTAGGAGGACAAAAATTACGTTAGTAAGAATGTAAACAGAATGAGCGAGGACTTACTGCACAACAAAACTCTGGCCAAATGGGGCACAACCTCTTTGATAAATGTCAAAAGTAAAGGGGAGAATTGAAAGGCAATTAGCAGTACCATCATCTGCAAGTATCTCAATAATGAATCGGTATATCATCAATTAGAAATGGTTGAGTTACCCACCTTAAATTCTTTCCAGACTTTATGAAGTGACTAGGACTGCAATTGAGCATATCAGGAATATAGAAAGGTAGCACAATAGATCCACCAGGTCGCAGTGCAATAGTAACTCTAAGAAGTCATTCATTCATTCAAAGCCATCACATTATAATTGTTGTACAATAAAACACTGCATTAAACACTACAACAATTACCAGATAATACCTGTAAGTGATTGTATAATAAATTAATAATTACAAGAAAATCAGCCCTGCCATACACTTCCAAAATGCATTCGTTTTGATTTGTCCAGCGAAAAAGTAAATAATATTTTTATTTACGTTTAGACAATTTGAAAGTTTAAAAATATTTTTGGTGAAATTTAAACACTTCTAGGCTTAGTAATTAAAAAAAAATCGGTCTTTGAAGTAGCATAAAGAGAGGTTGTGCCTGTTTTTGTATCTTCCGAACCGAAACTTTGAACGAGATATTGAACCTGTATGAAACAATTAATCATTATATTTCGGTACAATTTTGTCAGTAAAATCAGAAACATAACTTTTGTTAGTTTTAAAATTTTTTTGGCAGTAATATGGCTTGAACAAGAAAATGTTTTACTTTTAATGTCAAACTTATCAAGAAACGTGTATGGGGAAAATTCTCTTACAGTGAGAAAGGAGAAATAAAGAAACAATGTTCATCAAATAATGCTGTAGGAGCAAAGTTAATCTTGTTCAATATTCTCAGAAAACAGCTGATTTTTAACAACAGCCGATTCTTCGTTACGTTAACTATTAAGTTATGCATTTCTATAACCACTACTGCCCTAAAGAGGAAGTCTTGAGTTCGCCGGGTTTGTCTTCCAGCATCTGATTGTAATATTGTTATCGCTCTTGGCGCAAAATAAAAAGGTGTTGACTGGCGTTAAACAATTATAAACAACTTAAAGTGGAAACAATTAAACAGATAATTACTGAAAACATGCTTCGGTTATCCGATGTGTAGGTCTTGGTAATTAATTAATGTAATTAAAGATAGCAATCAGCGAGAAGTACCCACTGGCCTCGCGCACAATCGCTGGAAGTATCACTTAAAAGGTCATTAAGGCTTTGCTGTTGTCTCCGGGCAGATACTGTATTACTGGAGATAAATCTGTTTTGTGACGTCACAGATAATGCGTTAGTTCTTACAATAAAAAGTACTCTGTACAGAAGACTTCGTAATTTCTCAGCATTCTTTTATTTCCACCCAAAAATCTGGAAGCTCCCGGCTCATTCTGCGTTGCCTCCTCAGATCTTCTTTATATTATATATGAAAATCCTTCATATATATATTTAAGGATTAAGTTCTCGAAGCACCCTGCGAGGGTTCAGACTAGATGCACCTATTGAGAGGATTTAGACGTCCCTCGCGGTATCCGAGTATAACAAACATTACACTTACGACTTTAACACTTTACACTCACACTTACATTTAGGAAGGCGATAATTGCCTCAATGTGCTTTTCGCTTTAAAATAAAAAAATTACGTTTTCCAGACAATTTTATCAAAACTTACGAAAACCTATTTCAATTCATTCATTCAAATGCAGTGTTTGAAATGAATAAAATTTTAATGTTTAGCTTCGTTTTTATTTATCAAATACCTTTTATTCCGCAAACAATAGCCTAAATGCAGTAAATAAAATATAATTTTGAGAAATGCAGCTTTTTAAATTTGCTTTATGCCAAATTATAGTTAATATGTTTGCAGTTAACTTTTGCAACTAATTACTAATATTTAAAATTTTATAAGATAATACCAATTACTCTAAATAAAATGATACATTTTGGATAAAAATAATTATTGTTTTTTTTCAAAAAATGCAAAGTAATAATTAAGCAAATGTAAAAATTAATGAATGAATCGATTTTTAAAATTACAATTAGGTATATAAAATATATGAATGAATGAATGACTTCTACACTGCACTGCACTGCGACCATGTAGACCTATTGTGCTTTTTGTACTTGTAAGGTGCCCAGAGCGCCTTCCCGAGTTAGCCTCTTCTTAAAGTCTAAGATTTGGAAAGGATTCAAAATGGGTATCTCCCCTACTTCTAACTGATGACTTCCTAATTCATTATTGAGGTATTACAGATGCTTGCTCTGCCTTTCAAATTTCTTCCCCTTACTCTTGACTTACCACAGAGGTCGTGCCCCATTTGGCCAGCTTTTTGTTGTGAGGTGAGCCCCGCTCATTCTATTTACATTCTTGCTAGCTAGGGACGAGAGTAGCTAGGGAAATCATGTCCGCCCACACAGAGCCCCGCATGAAGAAGTAAGGCTAAGGTACACTGAGAGTACAGTAAGCCGCTGTCTACATTCCTTCAGCACGGGTCGCAGTTGTGTGTGCGCGTGTGTGTGTGTGTGTGTGTGTGTGTGTGTGTGTGTGTGTGTGTGTGTGTGTGTGTGTGTCTGTCTGTCTGTCTTATGTTGATGAGAAGACTAGTATGAGCTACAGGTATGGTGGGATTGTTAAGCCCATCAGCTGTTCATTTCAGCTGCCTAAGTCGGATATATATAAAAAAAATAGTGTAATCATATTTATAAACTAATATTTGTTTTAAGGATTCAGAAAAGAACACTCAAAGGAATTTCTAAAATATCAAAATTCATTCCACTGTAGCTATTTTGAAATCGGGTTTACATATTCCAACACTAAGGCGGCTGTGGTTCTGCTTTACCCGGCCTATAACTTGCACCGAAGACCAGTAACCTTCAAGGCGAGATAATTAAATGAAGGTATTTAAATACAATAATAGACCGGGCGCTGGCTGTATTCAATTAAACAAGGGTATAAATACAGAATCTGCGGACTGGCTTCTTTGTTCGTCTCAACTGGCCAGCAGCATCAAGCCGGCACAATTACATTAAAATAAATACAGCGCTACTTACAAAACACGACACCCTGTATATAGAGTGCTTATTTATATTAATTAAAGTGAAGACATTTAATTTTATGTTGCCAACTCTGCTGCATATAAATCAAAAGCGATTTAACACTGTGCCACAATATGGGCGCTAACAAGGGATTTTATTACCTAAGTTATATATAGGGTAATAACTTGAAGGGAAATTTTGGATTCGTACTTTGGCAGAAGTTTATTGACAGCTTCAAATCTTGATTTGTTGGGAGGTACTTGGATATTTAAGGTCCAACTGTATTTGAGAATTAAATGAAAGTCGTCAGAGCAATATTTTAGAAGAAAAACTGTTTTTGTAAATTGTTTTGTCTATTTGACGGAAAAATTATGGATTTTCTAAATTGACAATTGCCTTAGTCAAATAATACCTAGGCAAAGTTTCACAGAAGTTGATCAAACCTTTACATATTCAGCGTTCTGTACAGAGGCAGGCTTCTAACTATATGAATATTTTGGACTCAAGAACACTTAAAAACGATCATGACTTGATTTTAAGAATGTTTGTTTAAAATTCCATACTTTATGCCCGTTAGACTAATGAAGACGAGATACAAGCGTTGAACGAACGACTTTCTGAGGTTAATACTGCACTGCGACCTCGAAGATCTATTATTCCCCCTTCCTGTATTCCTGAGATGCTCAGTTACAGCGCCTTCTCCTGAAGTACTAGTCACTTCATAATGTCTAGGATTTGGAGAGGATTCAAGATGGACTTACCAGTTCCTTATTCAGATACTTCCACATGCTTCCTCTGCTAATTGCTTTTCAATTTCTTCCCCTTTTACTCTTGATCCTTATCACGGAGGTTGTACCCCAATTGGGCAGCTATTTTGTGTGGTGAGTTCCCATTCATTATTATGTCCACCCACACATGGACATACCATGAATGCATGGGCAGAGCTAACGTACACTGGGAGATCGCCAAGTTTGATACACTGTTAGGATGGTATCATTCACTCATCAGCATTGGTCGCTTTAGATAATATACCTAGCCAAATTATGCAGACTAGTGAATGTGTGTGTGTGTGTGTGTGTGTGTGTGTGTGTGTGTGTGTGTGTGTGTGTGTGTGTGTGTGTGTGTGTGTGTGTGTGTGTGTGTGTGTGTGTGTGTGTGTGTGTGTGTGTGTGTGTGTGTGTGCCTTGAGTAGATGAATGAGAGTAGTATGAGCTAGAGTTACGCTGGAATCGCTAAAGCTGCTCAGTTCAGTTGCCTCTGCCGGTAGGAATCAGCGTTAACGGTAAAAGGAAAGGCACAGCATTATAGCTGCTAGAACTTAAAATCATGAGGTGCGCAGCAGACTGTCCGGTACCTTAACCAAATCGACCACAGAGCCCTAATTTTAAGAAAAAAATATGAGCACGTGAAAATCCTTATGACCGTTTATTTAGTGCTACAATGTTTTCGACCTTTAACATAAAAATCTGTAACTGAAGACCGAGATTACGACTGTTAACTCAGTGAAGGCTCGGAAATGTTTGTTCGTTTTATAAAACAGTGATTGTTTTAATAAAGGGCAGAAGTGTAATATTGTATACCCGTAAAAAACACTTTGTTTATATTGACACAAGTTGAAATGTTTTTGGGAACCACTGACGTCACTTGCCTTTCGTTCTTTGTGCCTTTTACACTTCTATTCCCCCGTAACTTACCATTCCTTGTAATATTATAACTACGTTTGTACCATTGGAACTAGAAACAGCGTTGGCAAAACCACTTAAATGTACCAGTACAAGTTTGACGAAACCACAAACCCCGGTCAAACAATCGTGGCTAGTTGTCTTCCTTCATCGAACGCGGACTTAATGATATAATGCATAAAAGTGTAGCTCTCAGTGGCCAGATATGGCGAAGCATTAATTCCGTGGCTCATATTGGAAAGCAGCTGAGTGTTGACTCACCAACCTTAATTGATTCAAAATCGTGATCTTCCACTTTACTGTAAAGCGTTTTGGGCGGCCGACCATCTGTTTGCTTTAGTATCTACTGAACATAACTGTGCAATAATATCACGCTTCCTCATTCAGTCTAAGAAATGATTCCGCCAATGTGTTTGCACAATACACACAAACTTATGTTATTTATATGTTTATAATGGAACACGTTAATTGATATTGCACAAATTATAAGAAACATTCAGTATGTTCACGTTTAACTATACAGTATGAAAACAGTAAGTTGATTTTATTACAAGTAATAATAACTATCTAATCACTTTCTTTTGGATTTTTTCACTTGACTGTGAAATTTATAGCAAAGAAAAACGGTAAAAGATTGCATTGTTTGTTTTGAAACGAGCTTTTAGTTTTACATTTGGCGAGAGGAGTGAATCGAAAAAAGTCTTCCGAACGAAAGAATGTAACGGAAATGTGGAACAAACTAGCAAACGGATTTCGTTTCCTTATTTCTGTCTCTTTTTCGATAACAGTACACGCGTATTATATTAAAACGTTGTTGCTTTGGTTTCGGTATTTTTCTTTAGTTGAAGAACACGTGTACATTGTAACCTTTTATAATGCTTTTGAAATTAATATAAACGTTTATAATGATTGTTGTTAATATTACTAATTTTTAACAACATAACCTGAAACGTATTATAGCCTATCAGCTGTTCAATGAAATCAGCTGATCGTTACGAATTAATATATAACAACTGATCTTTTACTACAACTACAGTAAATAATATCTAAGCTAGGTTCATGTATTTATTTATTTAAACAAGATAATTTGTAAACATATCTTCAAACTAATTATATATATATATATATATATATATATATATATATATATATATATATATATATTGTTATTTTAAGGCGAAAAGCACATTGAGGCTATTATCGCCTCCCTAAATGTAAGTGTTAGTGTAAAGTGTTACAGTCTTAAGTGTAGTGTTGTAAGTGTAAGTGTGTGTTAGACTCGGGTACCGCAAGGGACGTCTAAATCCTCTCAATAGGTTAGCACCCCCTGCGGGGAAAACTAATTATATATTCAACAAAGACATCGTTAACAAAAGTTTCGCTTCTGTAGGTAACTCCCCGAGTTCCACATTACTTTTTTTGTCTTAACTGTTTATATTTCTTGTCTTGTTTAAATAACCCATCAATCACGTGGTACTATTCAAATATTTTTCTGCCAAGACAACTATTACTTTTTAACATATGCGTACTACTTGGATTAAAATTGGTTTGTATTCTTGTGGTCAAATCCTTTCGTAACAATTTAGTTGCTAATTTATCATAAGTACTAATTGAGTTAAACAAGGTACGCTTTTTAAAAGGAAAGGTTTGGTCTTAAGAATAAAAGATGAACAGATTTTACATATTTCTAAACGTTTTCACAATGTTTTTAGATGTTGTTTAATTTAAAATTCATATTTAATGTAAAAAGTATTTTTCAAACTTAAATACAAAACGCTAAGGTGTGATACATCACTGCTTGATGGTATTGCAGATTGCCAAAACCTAGCTGGGAATTGTCCTGCCCCCTCCGCAGGACAGACTGTGAAATGTCGTTTTGTTCGGAGTGATTGCAACTGCCAGGACCTCCTGCCGGCTTTCTGACAAATAACCTGATGAATGAAACGGCGCGGTATTGCGGTGTATTTTTATTTTAGTCCCGCGGTTTTTTTTCTTCTGAACACTTCACATATTTAAATCTTTACATTTCAACTCGGTTGGTTTCCTCATGACAGTTCAGTTCCGTTACCCTGGGCCTGCTGCCAATAAGAAACCTAATACTGTATCCTTCAGAATAACACTTACCGAGTGTGATACAGTAAGCGTGAAGACATCTGTAGACGGGATTAAATTACACAAGATATAGCTGTCAAGTTACGCTGAGAAAAGTAAGTTGCTCAATTAAAACAAAACTTTAAAATTTAACGGCCTGTTCTTCATTTCAAAATGTACAACTTAATTTGTTTTTTCAACTAGTTTTAAATTTTTAATAGAAAGTATTTCTACTTACTGTTTAGTTTATTTGCTTTCTTTTATTTTTTTACTCAAAACGTTAAGAATTTCAACTACATATAACTACTTAATGCAGTTTGTGTTGTAATACTCAATAAAAATTAGTGTACAGTTTTTATTTGTTTTTTAAAAAACAAATAATTTATATAATTTTTGAAATTATAAATTTGTAAAGTTTATAATTTGTAGCCTATATATAACTATAGAAATAATTGTATAAGCACTGTTTACCAGCTAAAGTAACCGAATACACGTTGATTATATTCCTTCTTTAAGGTGCGATTTATTTTCGTGTTCTAGTATTTATCGTGTCTTTTGAAATTAAAATAACTCAAGAACTGTATCAAAGTGCTTTGTATTTTTTACTTCTAGTTTTTTCTTCTGTTTTGTATTGTACTCTTGAAACTAAATGAATTCAAATACTGAATCAACGAGAATTGCATTTTTAATTCTAGTTTTTTATCCTGTTTTAATATTGACATCTTGAAATTAAATTAATTCAAGCACTGAATCAACGCGTATTGCACTTTTAATTTTAGTTTATTTCCTTTTTTAATGTTGACTTATTGAAATTAAACTAACTCAAGCACAGAATCAATGTGCATTGCATTTCGTAATGCTAGTTTTAGTAGCGCAAACAATTTTAAATAAAACATTTGTTAAAGAAATTATTTCTGGTTCTATTACTCGTAGTATCTTGTAAAGGGACCAACGCAGAGCGGAGGTGTGAGTGTTTAGACTGGACGTTGGAGATAGGCCAAAGGAAACAAGCCGTCAAATCCATTTTTTTTTTTTTTTTATATAAAAAACTTTCAGAAGAAATTTCTAAAACACGTTGGCCAGCACATCACGTGACACGGCCGGCCCGGGGTACAAAGCGGAAAGTTTATTTACTGCGACAGATTTGTCAAAGTTTTGACGGCTAACGGACCGGTTAATTGCCGCGTGTTGATGAGACTTTGGGCCTGTTGATGGATGTGACCGACCCAAGATTAATCTCCCGAGCTAATCAAGGCTTCTAATGAGTGGCAAACACCTCTACAACACAACTGTTGCCGGACACATGCAATACATATTAACTGTCTGGAGCTGTACACAATGTAGCTACAGATTGCTCAGGAATCTCCTCTTAATTTTTACCACTGGCGGATCCAAGGGAAAGCCGCCTCGGTGGCCTGGTTGATAGCGTACTGGGCTTTCACCCCGAGGACCCGGGTTCGATTTCCGGTCAGGGCTTAGCATTTTCATACGCTATAAATCATCCCATCGTCTGCATTAGCCCAAGTCTGCACAATAGATAGTCGGACGTTAAACACATAAAAAAGGATCCAAGGGAGGGGCTAGAGGGGCTACAGTTGTGCCCTTTGGAATTGGAAACAATTTGAAGAAATATGAGTTATATAGTTACCTAATTAAGTAAAATAAAAATGACAACTGTTGGCATAATTTTACTCTTTATATTGAAAAATGGTTTCACTGAATCCTGCATGCACAGGTACAGCGATACAGGTTAAAGGTTAACTTATACTTAAAGAGAAAGGGGAGAGAAACAATAAGTACGCGCACACATTCTTTTGTCAGGAGCGGATTTGTTAACGCGAGGGACGTCTATATCCTCTCAATAGGTGCAGCTAGTCTGCACCACCTGAGGGGCTAAGTATGTTTAAACAATCTTACTCTATGGTCATTTATGGTTTTTCTTACCAAAAGATAACATCGTCATGTCCAGAAATGTTCTAGCTCCTTTATATTATTTTTGTTTGGAAAATATTAATGGAATCGTAGATCATATTTATAAACAATATATGAATTATTTTAACACTTTGTTAGAAATGAATCAATTATATAATCAAACTAAAGGTAATTTCCTCCGGTGTTAACATTTCAGTTCGAATTAATCACATTCTTGGAACCTTAAAGTACATACGAGTAATATTTAATAGAATACAAATCACATAGGGCCTATTGTATAAACTAATGAATAATATTTCTTTGAACTTGTATTTAACAACAGCCGCCTAACGACAAAGGAAGA
Organism: Callitettix versicolor; assembly: GCA_022606455.1. Taxonomy (NCBI): domain Eukaryota; kingdom Metazoa; phylum Arthropoda; class Insecta; order Hemiptera; family Cercopidae; genus Callitettix; species Callitettix versicolor. Next base: position 41,740,307 of record CM040189.1, read on the forward strand.
GTGGCCAAAGCGTCATCAAGGAAGTTCAGGATGGAGCGTTTCTTCTAAGCAACGGTAAGACCAAAGTGTAACGGTATCAGTGGAAAGTGAAGTCGAGATTACTCCGTGACTTTGGAAAACACTTAACAAATATTTAGAAATGTCTGAATGCCGGAACACAAGTAAAGAGAGTTCCGAAGTCAGCCGTTTATCTTTACGCGATCTCACTGTCAAATACCTCAGAAATGGAGGCCGTTTATTGTGAGAATTATATATACTCTCTCTCAACACAAACGGCATTCTAACAAGAAATGCCATCCTTATTCTATACTTCATTGTATACGGTTGCGGACAAGATGCAAACATGCACAAACTTTTAAAAAAACCGGTTATAAATTACATAAATAATTCTTTAGTTTTTGTTTTTAGTTTAATGCCGTTATTATAATAAAACTTTCCTCTTGTTTTATTATTTAATTCAATTAACACCGCTTTAAACAAGAGTATTTTATTTTATATTTGTAATGAACTTTAGATACAAATCAATCATGTATGGTTGTTTTATAAATGGGCTGCAATACTTTGAAAAATAATCACCAATTTGCTCGCGCTTAAGGAATTTTAATTAGTTTTCGTTAAAATTTTAATAAGAAAAACTAACGTTATAAAAACACCAAAATAAAATAATTTTTGCAGCACGCAGCTGTCTAGCTAACTTGATGGAAGCGAATTTCAAAAAGTAACTTTTATTATCTTACTCTGTTTTTAAAACAGTATTAACAGCAACATAAATTACCATTTTAAACTTTCAAATTGCATCAAAAATACGAAAATGAACCCTGACCGCCGTCAAATTTAATTCCTAATTTTAGTAATTTTTTGTAAATTCAAAATGATAATTTATATAGTTTTTAAAGGTACTTACAGTGGTGAATGCAGATTTTCAATATACATATATATATATATATATATATATATATATATATATATATATATATATATTATATATATATATATATATATATATATATATATCTTTTTAAGATTTGAAATTACCGCCATTTTGAATCAATAAAATGAATTTCGCTTCTTAACTAACTTATCCAAGCTATTAATAAAATCGATTGTTGTGCCAAGTTTGAATCAAATAGGACCAAACTTGAAACTCTTAAAATGATATATCGTCATTTCAACGCCCCGTGTCTGAGTATTAACATGATGGCTACTCCAAGAGTCTATTTTGTTATTAAAATTCGCCAATACACGAGTTGTCAATCCCAAAATTTCCGATTTAACGCGATGGATAAAAAAAAAAAAAGATTTGATAAACGGTAAGTATTTTATCTCTCAAAATTAGCACAGCAACAAATTTAATTCACAAAGCGTAGTAATAAATACTCAATACTTTATTTAAATAATTACATTTAATATTTTTAACTGTACCGGTTATAGTCTGTGATCACTGTTATTTTTTACCAAACAGTTCTTTTATTTTATTTCATGGTCAGTTGTATGTTTTAATGTAGAATTTATTTTACCAAAAATCTAAAAAGTCACTTATTATTACTGTTTTAATTGTTTTAATGCTATTTTTAAATTAAAATAAAAAATACATATATAGAAACAGATAACATACAAAAATGTAAACAGACCGCGGTCCGCTCCAAATAATAATGTTTTTGGACTCTAACCTCACAAATAATTAAGTTTATTGGCACTATGCAGTTTTCCTCATTATCCAAGTACGTTACAATGTTCCAGTAATCTGATCCGAGTATTGACAATAAATACCAAGTCTGACAGCGATTTGCGGAAACAAATTTACATTTACGTTTAGCTAAACACTTAATTATTTCCTCTGCATGCGTGACCTCAACAGACCGGACAAAGTGGCTGCATTAGCTTAGCAGGCGTCCTCGCAGATTTATTGTATTTTGATACCAACGGCGTTTCACTTTAAATTACTTTCTTTATCAAAACATGAAATTTGCATTTTCCGCTAACTACAAACAGTTTGTTAAAGCGACCCGTTAATACAACTAGCATATTCAAATTACTACTACAATTTATCTGCTGTATAATATTCTCTTTTACAGTAGCGAGTCTGGGTCTCATTTGAACATATTTCTTGTAGAATCGGTTCCAAATATTTGATATTCTCAAATTCATAAAATCGTGTTAGAATTCAAGGTTATGTACAGGGTTTTAGTAAATACTGTATTTTACTAAAAGTGCATAAGATATGTGTGCAACAGTAATTAACAAATTGACTGGAAAATGAACTCTTGGAACAACCATCATGGTAAGACCCAGACCAAGGACCTTGAAATAAGTACAGGGGTCGTTAAAGTTGTTCTGTATGCAATGGTAAATTGACAACGTAATACGTTCTAAGGAAATGGAATTTTATTCCATCGTTTCCAGATCGAAACCTTTGTGGCTAACTTTATAAAAAAAATTTACATTTTTTAGCAAAATATGTTCAATTAATCCACGTTTTGTTGGTTATTTTAGAAGTAGAATTTTGGGGGATAAATTTAAAACAAGCTCCGAAAATGTATACATTAGTTTTCTAGTTTATATTTTGAATACTTGCAGACTAAATCCTCCGGTCATTAGGCGAACACAGAAAAACATTTCTTAACAAATTATTTGCAGTCATGTATAATGTTTTCTCTTCTTTTTTATTTTAGTTACGATAATTTGTTCGAAAACACGACAAATTAACATAGCTAGTTTTTACGTAATCTAAAAACTATTATAGAGTATCAGGTGTTCAATGAAATCAGCTGATCGTTAGGAATTAATGTACAAGAAATGATCTTTTACTATAACATAGATAGCTTTTAAAACATAACCTAAAACTTAGTATAGCCTAACAGCTGTTGAATGAAATCAGCTGATCTTTACGAATTAATATAAAACAACTGATCTTCTTTTACTATAACATAGCTAGTTTTTAACAACACAACTTAAAACGTATTGTAGCTTATCAGCTGTAAATGAAATCAGCTGATCGTTACGAATTAATATAAAACAACTAATCTCTTATAATCTACCAATATAAATTTGAGCACTCGCATGATACAAAATTCAACATCACAATCAGCCCTAAAAATATGATACATGAAAACAATTTTTTTGTTGCATACTGTAAAACAGAGCCAAACGAAAATCACATTCAGAGAGAGAGAGAGAGAGAGAGAGAGAGAGAGAGAGAGAGAGAGAGAGAGAGAGAGAGAGAGAGAGAGAGAGAGAGAGAGACAGACAGACAGAGAGACAGCGGTTAGAAATGCGCATCAGGAAGTTATCCGACGTGTGAAGAGACGAACTACGAGTGCATAGGCGTAAATCGGAGGGACGTTGAACAAACAGGTACACTGCGTGACTACAGAAGAAAAGCCCGTAATGATTTGGCTCCGTAACAAATGGCCTGGCCATATTGGTATCTCCTTCATTTGTTTACATCTGTGCGTCAACAAGAAATGCCATTTTTGTTTTATTATTCAATAAAAGCGTTGGCAAAAAAATTCCCTCGCGTACAATGCAGGCGAAATAGAAACACCGATTTACCCATTCATATTACTTGAACTGTAATAAACGGTAATAAAAAGTTAGATTGGGTTTCGCATTAGCTCAAGGACATTTTATAGTTCAATTTAGTTTTGGTTAATTAAATCAAACAATTCAAAACAGTTGCAAGGAATCTGGCTAACATTTTCCTCAATCGGTAGCCTGTAAAACTTTGGTTGTTTCAAATTCGAAACACAAAGCTTACTTTATATATCGGAATCTAGTTATTAATTGTATCTTATTAACCCAAGGGATTATCTGAAGGATAAATTGTGCACAGTTAAGAAGCAAGTTTATTTGCTGTTTAAACTTAATACTAAGCTTTCCAGTATTATGCTGTATTTATTACTGATTTCCTTCCCGCAAGGAATAAACAACGGCAAAAGGGAATTTATATGTCAGATTGTTATAATTTACAAATAGTTGGCAATTATAAAATGTGTACAGTTTTTCTGACATTTCCTACAGTTGCAACTGGGCTTAGTTTCTAAGGCCCTCTCTTTATGCTAGTTAGTCTAAAGAAAACGGTAAACAGGCGTAAACAGTGAAAAATAGGAACAAATCTTATAAGCTCTACTCTAATTTTTTGTACTGTTTTTTGTTTACTATTATTTGTTTTACAATTACTTTCATAAATCTACATTTTTTACTGTGGTTATGACTTTCATTCATGCTGGAATTTTATCGAAATCCATAAACACCATTTTGAAAAATCAGTTTTCTTAAATTGTCTCATAACTGATTATTTTTTATTAGGTCTCAATTTTTTTTCTAAATGTAAAACTCTATTAGTACGCATTTTTCCGGTCATGAACGAATTTCGCGCTTATGTACCAAAAGTAAGGACCTGCGTTATTGAAACTACGTACTCGTTTATGGTTTACTTACAGGTTTGTCAGAACACAAAGGAACTTTCACGCCTCGTACTTTTCCATTTTAAGGCTTTGCGATAAAATAAAACCAACTTAAAACCTATAAATTGTCTCTAAACAAAATTTAAAGAGCAATATAAAATATTTCCTTGAGAGTGCAGCACAATACAGGCATAGGTGACCTAACTGCGTTTGTACCAATACTACTTTGAGTGTGACTGCTAAAAAACTTTGTTGAAAGTAATATTGAAATTATTACTGTATTCAAGACTTAAATAATTACTGACCGAATCAGTTTTGATAAGTAAAATCGGTAAGGATTTATTGTAAATGTTATTAAATAAGGGAATCTGCTATTAATAAACAATAAATACTATAGCCTAATTTAGGTATGTAATGTAAAATCCGGTTATAGCAGGTTTTATTTATAAATATTTCCGTAAGGTACAATGTCAGAATTCAAAAATTAAGTTTATAGGTTACACTTTTAAATACGAAAGTAGAACAAAGTAAGACAAATTGCATTAAATAACCTAAATAAAAAGATTGACAGTGCTTTACTAACAAGTCATAAAAGTAACTATAACTATAACGTCTATTTTAACCGAAGGTATTGAACAAAAGTATTGAAGTATTTAAGTGAAGTATTGAACTGAAGATTAGTGTATTACGAATATAGTAATTAAATACCAGCCAATGATACAAGTTGAACTATGTTATTTACAGAATTTATGTGCTTTCGTTCAATTACGGATAACGCTTTTATAAAAAAGATGTCCTAATCTTGTTTCCTCTTCGTTCATGTACCAACAAGGAAGGTTATTATTGCCACATATTTCATAGGTCACTTTCAGTATAACCAGTAACTACCTACATATCATTCGATACTTTTTCCTATTATTTGCGAAAGTTCACACGGGCCCACTAGTTATTATTGTTAGCCTATTATTATTTTATTTCATTTTATTTAATCTCAGTTGGATTATAAATACCGTATTTTATTTAACGAGTATCGTTGTTATGTTTTATTTTACGTTGCTTAATTCTTAAATGTTATTCATAATTATAAAATTGTAAATTTTATTTTCCTATTCAATTTTTGTTATTTATTTATTTCCAAAATTCTTTCAAAAATTATACATAATATAATACAAAATATGAAGGACCTACAGGAGGCATAAATGCCCGTTGGTCTAATTTGTTAATGTATGCTTTTGTTGCAAGTTTTGTTGAGGTTAAGTGAAAGACTAAGTTCTAAGACTATGTCCTAAGTTCGACTAAAAAAAGACAGTTAACTGCAGTTGGGCAAAATTTTAATTATTTAATATTTTTGTTATTTTAAGGCGAAAAGTACATTGAGACTATTGTCGCCTGCCTAAATGTAAGTGTGAGTGTAAAGTCGTAAGTGTAAGCGAGTGTTAGACTCTGGTACCGCGAGGGACGTCTAAATCCTCTCAATAGGTGCAGCTAGTCTGCACCCCCTGCGGGGATAAACAACCTGTAAAATTTTAATAAACCTGTTTATAATTAGTTTTATTTTTGCGTTCATAGCGAACTAATACCAGTTTTATAGGAAAACATGGTGCATTTTTCCTAGCTTGTTGTTCCCTCGTAGATATTTTAGACCTTGTAATAATAATGGCATACATACGCAAGCGTTATTCGTTAATAAAGACTTACTTAACGAGTATAGTTGTTATGTTTTATTTTACGTTGCTTTATTTTTAAATGTTATTCATAATTATAAAATTGTAAATTTTATTTTTATTATTCAATTTTTGTTATTTATTTATTTCCATAATTCTTTCAAAAATTATACACAATATAATACAAAATACAGTACTACTACATAGGGCAGAACCTCAATTGGACCATCAACTTGGAGAATACCAGGCGGGTTTCCGGAAAAGGAAATCCTGTCCGGAACAAATCCTTAACCTCAAACACATCATGAACAAGTCAAGCACAAACACAAAAGTCAAGGGATAAATCGTATGTTATCAATTGTATTGATTTTCAAAAAGCATACGACTCTATAGATAGGGAATCCTTATTCTCGGTTCTGAAAGAACTAGACCTTGATAACAAAACCACAAATCTTATCATGGAAACATTAACTAATACATTCTCCAAAGTTCAATTCAGGGGAGAACTCTCCACCCCTTTTGAGATTAAAACAGGATGGACTCTCTCCATTGCTATTTAATTGTGCTCTAGAAAAAGTAGTTAGAGAGTGGAACGTGAATACACATAGTGGAATCAGACTAGGAACTAAGAACAAAGGCATTAAGGTAAATTGTTTGGCTTTTGCGGATGACATGGCCTTACTAGCTGAGACATTGGAAGAAGCTAAGGAACAGACTCTTGAACTCCAGAAGCAAGCGTTAAAAATTGGACTTAAAGTTTCATTTGAAAAGACTAAAATATTGACAAACATACAAAAACCACCAAAAAAGCTTCAAGTGGGAGAACAATACATTGAGATAGTGAAAGAATTCAAATATCTTGGGGAATGGATCAGCTGGAACGCCCTAGAAAAAAACGCTATGGAATCTAGGAGAAATAAAGTTGAATTAGCCTTCCAACTTACCAAGGACACATACAACAAGAAGTCCCTCTCCTGGAATACAAAGATAAGGCTTTATCATACGGTAATTAAACCAGAAGCCTTATATGCAGCTGAAACATTATCTCTCATAACCCAGGGCCTACTTGAAAGGCTGGAGATCAAAGAAAGAAAGATATTACGAAAAATCTTAGGTCCCAAATTCCGTAACAACCAATTACTCCACATCAGGAATGAAACTCTTTACCAAAAAACTGAAACACTATCAGACACAATAAGAAAAAGGAGAATTGATTTTTATGGGCACATCCTCCGAATGGACAAAAATAGACTAACCAAAAAAATATTTGACTACTTTCGCAGTAGAAGAGCCAAACCACTTTGGTTTAAAGAAACGGAGAAAGACATAACAGAACTGCAGATCACTGACACTATGCTCATAGACAGAACAGCCAAAACAATAACCAAGGACAAGAAGCAACGGTTCCAAGGCAAAGTCAAATCCAAGCGAACGATCCAAATCTGACGAAGAAAGAAAAGCAAGATCACAACGAATGAAGCAATACTGGGCTACGAGGAAGGCACAGAACATTAAAAAGTGATTGATTTAGTGTACCCCAAAGTTGGGTGAAACAAATAAGAGATAATACAAAATATGAAGGACCTACAGGAGGCATAAATAAATAAAATACGAGGTATGTTCAGAAAGTAACGAGAATTTTTAAATTTCGCAGGATTGGAGAGTCAGATTGTCAAACATTTTTTTTATTATGTTGGTATACATGCCTTGAAGTATGATAAAACTTTCAGCTGTTTTATTGTTGACTTTGTCTGTGACAGCCATTAAGGTTAGACGTGTTTTTATGAGCTCGGCGATTTTCGTTTGTTAAAAGAAATGGATCAAAGAATTTGTATCAAATTTTGCATAAAAAAATGGAATAAAGTGTAACAAAGTGTGTGAAATGGTAACAAAGGCCTATGGGGAGTCTGCTATGAGTAAAGCAAGAGTGTACGAGTGGTATAACCGTTTCCAAGAAGGCCGTGAAGACGTTGAAAATGACGACGCCCTGGACGCCCCAGCACATCAACAACCGATGAAAACGTGGAAAAAGTGAAAGAAATGGTTATGAACAATCGCAGAATCACAATTAGAGAGGTCGTTGATGATGCTGGCATATCGATTGGATCATGTCATGAAATTGTTTCCAATGTTTTGTGTATGAAACGCGTGGCAGCAATATTCGTTCCAAAATTGTTGAATTTTGAACAAAAACAGCGGCGAATGGAAGTTGTTCAGGAGTCACTAAATGAAGTCAACGACGATGCAGAATTACTGAAACGTATTATAACAGGTGACGAAACATGGGTTGATGGATATGAAGTCGAAACTAAGGCTCAATCGTCCCAGTGGAGGCATTCTGGCACGCCAAGACCGAAAAAGGCTCGACAAGTGCGGTCGAACGGTTATGCTCACTGTATTCTTTGATATTAATGGTATAGTGCATCATGAATTCCTGCCACTAGGTGAAACGGTCAATAAGGAGTACTACCTACAAGTTCAACGTCGTTTGCGTGAAGTAATCCGAAAAAAACGCCCGGATCAGTAGAAAAACAATTCATGGCTTTTGTACCACGATAAAGCACCAGCTCACACTTCATTGCTTGTTCGTGAATGTTTGGCCAAAAACAGTACTGTAACGATGCCCCAGCCTCCATATTAGCCAGACATGGCTCCGTGTGACTTTTTCCTATTTCCAAAAATAAAGAGAATCTTAAAGGGCCGTCGTTTTACAGCCGTAGATGACATTAAAAGCACATCGCTGATCGAACTAAGGTTATCTCAAAGATCGAGTTTGAGAAGTGTTTCGAGGATTGGAAGAAGCGCTGGCACAAGTGCATAATCTCCAAAGGGGACTATTTTGAAGGCGACAACATCAATGTTAAAGAATAAATAAATATTTTGTTCAAAAAATTAAAATTCTCGTTACTTTCTGAACACACCTCGTATATATATTGTTTACCAAAATAGAAAAGTTTAGATGGTTGAAAAATTGACAAAATTTTTCAAACTATTGAAATATTTGTCTAACCATTAAAAACAGAAGACAGTAGAACGGAATATTCTTGCATAAACAATACAATTATCATTTGCAGGCAACTCACCCCCTCTAAGTAAAAGTTATTTTCTTCTAATTCATTTCCAATATTTCGATAAGAAATCTAGTCTACACTTTGCAGTGCAAAACATTTCTCTTGTGTAATGTGTAAGTTGTGCAGTATTCCTATATTCTCTGTTCCATCTAGGCCAGCAAAACCAACGTACGTATAATAGGCCTACAAGAATGTTATTTATGTTTTCGCTCATGGTCTGGATGCCGATTGCATACCACGTGCGTCAACATTGTTAGTAGGTTTTTTCCTTTTTTTTTAAATTTTTTCGTTGTAATAATGATGACGAAAATTGTTACTAAGATATCTTTTCAGATAAGCAGATTTAAAAAAGCTGTTATCTGTTTGTTTTTCGTCAAAACACTCTTAGAAATCGGATTGCCTAAAAATATCATCTAGCTAATTTCCAAATATTTTATTCAAATGTTGAGTACAATATTGGTTTCTTATCACCGAAAAAAGCCAGTTAGATAGCTCTCGAGTAAACGAATAGTTTATTAAATTTCATTGAAACTTGTATCAATTTACAAATTTTAAATACAAAATGTAGATCGAAAAAAATACCTCAACGAAATGGGTTTTATCCATAAGGAGTAATTTTTTGTTCTTTAAAATATAGCCCTAAGCTGCACATATAATTAATCAGAACAACATCTGCTTAAACGATTTTGAGAAATTACAGTTTTTGAAGTGAACCTTTTGAAAAAAAGTATTAGAATTATAAAAATTAATGTTTTCGAAATGCCTTATTCACAATAATTAATGGGACTTTGGCTTTACTTTCACGTTAATGCACTTTCCACGGAAGTGCAACGTTTTATTACGGCTTTCTGAGAAATGTCGGTACATATGCATTATAGGTTATTTTCGATTTTCGGTAATTTTTCTCTGAAACATTTTATTGCATACCTTTAAAATACAAAAGCACGTAAAGCACGAGAAGTACGATAAAAGTTTAAAATAAAAGTGACCCGCATAACCTGAAAATTGCTACCGCAAGAAATTAGATAACGTGTTATTGATCGCTAAAATAATAAAAAACTGTATTTGTATTTCATTACATTACGGTAAGATAAATGTTTTAATTAGACTAAAGTTAAAACTATAACAATCCATAGCTCTTAAAATATTTTAAAACATCTTCTGAATTATTCAAGTCACATAATACCGTAATAATTCTTGTATAATACAAGTTAAACCTAAAATTGTTTAAGTACATTATTTAACTAAAGTGCATTTGTCGTGTTTTGTGCAAGCGGCAAGTCAGAACTAATGCAAGCGATTTATCCCAAGTCGCGGATTAATTAGGTTGTCTATCTTTGCATCTGCGACTCTATTCCAGTCCAGTTGCTAACCCAGCCTGTCAAGTAAGTGCAGATTTGTGATGAGGTAATGCAAGTAAAAATATTTCGCATTTATTACGTGTTCAGGCTTAGGGCTAAATGATTCCAGGAACTGAACCAAAAAATAAAGGAAAAATGCACGATTTCAAAATGGTTTTCAAAAATGGCATTGCTGTTCTAAGTAACATTAAAGATAGCAATGTGAAGTCTTTGGAACGATTTGTTCGATTGATCAAGTAATAACGGTCAAGAAATGTCAACTATGCAGGTCGAGAGCGAGCGGGGTTGGCCTACCAAGCAAATAAGGTTGTACAGTAATGAAATTAATTTAATATTACCTTCTATAAAATGCCAACATGCCAAAATCTAACTGACCTAACGTTCGATTCTAGTATCTATTTAGAAAAATAGTGAAAAAATAGTAATAGTAATAATAAAAAATAGTAATAGTACATTAGTACTATTAGAGTCTAGGAAAAAAGTAGATACTAGAATCGAACTTTAGGACAATCTATTAAACATATTTTGGCGTGTTGACATTTTAAAGAACCCGATTTACAATTTTATGTGTCATACAACCTTATTCGCTTCGCTCGCTCACGACCTGCATAGCTGACATTTTATTACCGTTATTACTTGATCAATCGAACAAACACACCCAAAATTTTATACTGCTAACCTTGAATGTTACTAAAAACACAGCAATGTCATTTTTGAAAACATTTTTGAAATCGTGCATTTTCTAAACCTTCTAAAATAAGATATCAGCTGTTAAAATGTATAGGCCGTGACCTACAGTAGCCTACTGTTTGAAGTCATAGGAACACTGCTTTGTCATACAAACAGAGCTATTACCGAAGAAAGCGTACAAGATAAACTTACTAATAATATTAATAGCGGCTTACTTGGCAGGACTAAGGACTGTCGACTCAGCCACGCCAGGATGCGGGTTCCTCACTTTCACCGATTTATTTAACAGCTGACTCGTGCACGTCATTAATTTATATTCGATACTCGCGAACAACCCTTAACTTCCAAACAGTGCTGCAGCCCACGTCTTCGTGATAACTTAGAGAAAATATTAAACATTAAAGTTACTAAAGAATACTGTACGAATCAAAGTCTTTACGATGCGGTCTCGCTGAATTGTTGGAAACGAATAATTCCAACAATAATAACAAAGTCGTTAATAACAGCAAACGTATTATTAATTTTAAAATTAGCAACAATTATTTTTTTTAAATTCGTGACGTTTTTATTTAAAAAATTATCTATAATCTAATTTTAGAGCAGTAAATAAGTGTCAAGATTTCCACAGTAAAATCGTGCTGCAATAATTAAAGAAGTAGAGAGTTTCTGTGTTTATATTAAACTTTGACCTATTAATATAGGTACGGAAATGAGATATAGGTCCATACACGCAGATTCAGTGTAAATCACAACATGAAAAAGTGGGTAACGTTACTGAAGCCTTTGAAAAGGAATAATGAAGTAAATTAAATGAGATTATTTTTTGAAGTTATGGGGTTTGGTAAATCCTAGTACTGGGCTCGAAGAACTATTGTGCAACTCTTGGATTCTAATGTTTCTGGTTGAAATCATTCCATTCTTGGAGTATGGTTCCCATCATCTCTGTAATAGCAAGCACAGAGCTGTCTTTTACAAATAATCTTTTTACGGTACCAGTGTTCCGTTTGTGGAACTCGTTACCAGATTCCCTAAAGTCGATTAATGTATTTTAAGTCTTTTACGGTAACGGTGGGTCGTTTGTGGAACTCGTTACCAGGTTCCCTTAAAAGTCGATTAATAAGTCGTTTACGGTATCGGTGTGTTGTTTGTGGAATTCGTTACCAGGTTCCATAAAGTCGATTAATGTACTTTAAGTCGTTTACGGTATCGGCGTGTCGTTTGTGGAACTCGTTGCCAGGTTCCCTAAAGTCGATTAATGTACTTTAAGTCTTTTACGGTATCGGCGTGTCGTTTGTGGAACTCGTTGCCAGGTTCCCTAAAGTCGATTAATGTACTTTAAGTCTTTTACGGTATCGGCGTGTCGTTTGTGGAACTCGTTGCCAGGTTCCCTAAAGTCGATTAATGTACTTTAAGTCTTTACGGTATCGGCGTGTCGTTTGTGGAACTCGTTGCCAGGTTCCCTAAAGTCGATTAATGTACTTTAAGTCGTTTACGGTATCGGCGTGTCGTTTGTGGAACTCGTTGCCAGGTTCCCTAAAGTCGATTAATGTACTTTAAGTCTTTTACGGTATCGGCGTGTCGTTTGTGGAACTGGGTACCAGATTCGATAAATTTAGTTAATGGCCGAGTTCAGCTTTTAAAGTCATTTAATGTTATATTAGTTCTATGGACTGATCTCTGTTCGGGGTGTGACTATTCACGAAGCAGGTTATTCATATTTTTGTAAAAAGCTTATTGTATGATTGTGAGAGTGAGTGTTCTTGTTAAACTGAATATTTAATTTTAAGTGATACTTGTAATTTGTTTTACTTATGTGAAAATCTTATTTTTTTATTTACTATTATTTTTACTATTACTTTCTTTTCTTTTCTTTCTTTTTTTCACTGAATTATTTAACAAGTGTAATTGTTTTGTTTTATTTTTAAATATTAACATTCCTAATATTAAATTTGTAAATTTATAATTATTTTTTATATTTAATGTGTGTTTTTGTTATAAGTTGTTGAGAGATTAAATAGAAGAGAGGACTTACTGGTCCTAACTTTGCTTCAAATAAATAAAAGGCGATAATCAATCAACCAACCAGTGGCAGCCTTATAAGGAATGTGTTTCTCACACCCAAGTTTGATACATGGGAGATCTTCTGCTTCTAGATTTAATTTAAAGCCCTTTTGCTACCACCTCCTCTCTTCTCAGTTTGGGCTTTTGTGTTTCCAATAGGCCTAAATATTTGTACCAAATCCAACGACTTTTTGATTTGAAACAGGCCTTCGCTTTATTGATTTGAGATGTTTAATATCTCTTACTTCCTCCAATGCAGGTTGGGTAGTTAGGGTAGGGAATTTCTCTGTAGTCTACTGTAACTTGTAGATACCACGGAGTTAGATACAGCCGCAGTTTCCTTCCTCTCGATAATATTTTCTTTTTACTGTTACAAATTTTGCCTCTTTCCCAGACGTTTTTTTTGGACTTTGAAGGCTTGTTTCCTGCCATCGAAGTGGCACAAGTAGCTAAAGAAATAAAATGTCAGCCTCGCAAGTATAAATAAGCCTTGACTAAATCTGGAGGTCGCTTGGTACCCAGAGTCCGCAAACTTTAAAGCTATGCCTCCCCTTTAACCACGCATCTTGTCTTGGGAAGAAAGGATCTAACACAAGAGTGAAGGTTAGGTTCTAACCTTTCCGGTTAGGACAACTCGGGATTATCAAATCCGTACTCACAACAGTAACATCGACCTGTTTCTTTAACTAACATTTGAAAAACCATATCGTGGTAAGATCATATGTCTTCATTAAAGTTCTAGAAGAAACCTCTTCGAATTCATTTTACATTTTACTTCAAAAGTGATTTATTCATATCGACGTACATTTTTGGACCCATCACTTAGCTTCCTGTTATTTCTCACTTAATGTGTTTTCTCTTTATATATTACACTCCGCACAAAGTTAAAGTCAAAAAAGACGTTATGTTATCAAGAACATGTGATTAAATTGATCGCTTAATTTGTACAACACAAAACACAAACTTTACAATTACGATAACACGTTGTGTTTTAATAAAATTTTCTCGCGATAAAAGTTCATCCGACCAAGATTGATCGTTTCAACATTCTTAACGTCATCCGCGGTTCAATCAGTCAATCAAAACACGAATAACCCTTTCCAGGAGACCGCGTTCTAATGACAATCATTAATCTCTCTTAACGAGTTGCCTCGCCGGAGACAGTTTTTAAAAGTTTATTTATTTTCCGGTCGACTACAGAAGGCGCTTCCGGATGACGAATTACACACGTTTAATTGGAACTGTGCGCATCGCTTCTTCTGTTTGTGTTGGCAAACATCTGAAGCAATTAAATTTGATTGTCTTTCGCTTCGGGAGCACGTCTGTCGGCCAATAAGCAATTAACCGCCTGAATAACATTTATTCATGAAAGCTTTTGTTCTTGTTGGAATGTTTTATTGCATAGCTAGTAATCAATAAACAATGCAAAAATTTTACTAAAACTTTTTCAATTTAAGATTAGCGGTTTTACATAAATAGCAATGTGTAAAGGCCCTTATTATTTCTGTTAATTGTAATGAAAGTTATGTTTTTACAAGACTGTTGTTGTTACAAGCGGTAACAACTTTTAGCACACTTTGTTCATATTCAAATCGTCATGTAAAATTTGACGAACAGTTTCTTTGTCAATGTTCGTTAACTCACTAACTGCTCTTATATTCTTGAATAATCTTACCGACTTTTTGAATGATTTCATCAGTTCTTGATGTTCGTGGCCGACCAAGACGTGGATTACCTGTAACGTCCTCTCGCCCCTCTTTAAATCTATTAACCCACTAAAAAACTTAAGTTTGTAATAAACATTATCATCATACACTTTTTGCAAACAAATTTAATATTCCTGTGGCGGATTTTCCGAGTAAAACGAGAAATGTCACATGAACACGTTGCTCCGCACTGAGCATTTTTCCCACGCAGGGCAAATACGTGGTACTGTTCAAATGACTGCTGTGAGCGCACTAGATATTGCGCAATCATCAAAATGATGGAGTAGTTAGAAGAGCATTCAAGGTCAACGCCTTACAATTGCAAACCACACGAAATAAATATCACGGGTTTACGAAAATCAGTCCGGTTATTTTCTAGCCACGCCTTCTTTAATTATCAAGTTAAAATCCTCGATCACCTTACGCTTCCTTAAAATATCTTAGAAAACTATGCATGAAAAAAATTCAAAACAAAAAATTTGCCACCTCTAACACCATAAAATCTGCGAATAAACAAATAATGCTATAAAACAGCTGTTAATCAAAGTACCGATATTTTAACACAATAGATTATTACATTTCATTTCTTTTGTCGCCTATATAGTCCTTCTTAAAAGCTTCATTAAGGAAAACGTGTAATTTGCACTGAAATTCGACACCAAGATCTTTACAATAAGCCCTCAACTATCTTTCTACGACTAAAAATTCTCTCAAAATACAATTAACAAATTTAAACTTACGAAATTAATGATACAAGAAATCTTCGATAATCATTTGGAAAAAAAATTACAAACCCTTTTGTAGAACGTAAAATTCCATATACCGTGATTTGGCTTAACGGTGTCACATGAACGACCTGTTTCTTGTTTCCGTTACAAGCTGACAGATAGCGCGGCAGTCATGTAACACAAAATAAAACCACTCTTGTGAAACTGTCGATGACGTTTAAATGCCGAAAATTATAAGATATCAATTTAAAAAAGTTCTTAACCCGACCTGACAGACGCCCAGCGGCCTTGTAACGTGAGCACGATCGCAAAGAGATTATTTTCGACTGGCAGCCACGGATTACAGTTATTAGCTCTAACATGTTCCGGGAACCAGGCAGCGGATGCCTGACAAGACTAATTCACGTCCGACTTGCCTCGGATAATTCGATCTATCGAAGTGATATCGTACGACGGAAAACAAAGTCTGAAAATATATTTTGCACTGGAAACTGTAACGTATTGATTACGGATATCTCGCACATCTATTGTCTGTCAAAATTTAACTTTATACGACTTTAAGTATATTTATTAATTGACTTGGACTTAATAGATTTGTGGAGTGAGTAGCACGAACCCCAGACTTGACATTAGTGAATGTTTATCTTAGAGACCATTTATTTGAAGTCATACGTGAAAGCAACGAAGTGTTAATTTGCAGCAAGGCTTTACTAAAGCATCTGCAGGATCGTACACAATTGCGAACGTTTCGACATTGAACATAAACAGACGAGTTTGACAGTGCCTATATCTTTGATTGGCCACAATCTAATATGTTTAAAAATGGTTGCAGACATTTCATTTATTATAACACTATTTTGTTGTGATTATTTTTGTACTTTCTATTGCAAAATTATCTGTTGTAGCAGTCATCATGGTAAAACTCGGGATTTTGGTATCAAAATCGATCAGTTTGGAATACCAGAAAAATTTGTTCAACAGTTTTAAAATGAAGGCCTAACTGTTCACGCCAACAATTTTCAAAATTATCTTCATGAACTAGTTAGAAACTTTTTTTAAAATCTGGTTTCATAATTATAATCAGCGTTAAAAACTGCATAAATTGAAATTTTGGGTTTTCAAAATACGTTAGTATTTAAAAATTTAATTCAACGGTAATCAGTGATCATTTTACTATTTTCAATGCTATTTGAGAGTGTAAAATGTTATTATGAGTTAAAATCAATTTGATTATCAAATTTTACTTCACTTGCAGTGTTGGGCTTTATCAACCGTAAGCATTAAATATAAACGTACATAAGTACAGCCACCATTGTAAAAAGTGTGCTCAATATCAGAGAATAAACTCCAAGTAATTGGACTGTCTGCCGCTACGAACGCTGTATGCTGCAAGGTCAGGGAGCGGAGACGTTGAGAAAATAGGCAGTACTATTATCTACTTAACTGTAGTTTAACACTCTGCCGCAAGATGTCACTAGCAGCGAGCGCTCACATTTATTTCATAAGGGTTATCATTCAATAGTTTCGAACACATTCCCGTTCCATACTTAGGCTACAAGACACCTGCACTTTGCACAAAAATACTAAAAAATATTTCACCAAATAAAACCGGTTTTAAAGCGATTAAAATCGAGACCTACTGAAAGTGTTTTTAATCGCCAACCGATATGGAATATAGCGATTACATCTCTTCGACGTAAGAGATAAGGAAACTCGAGTAAACCACTAGCACGTTCCCGCCATCTGTCGCTTGCAATCCTGTTGATATTTAACTTTAGTGGCAGCGTGGGAGGATAAGCCTGGTGTCAGACAAATTTGGGCAGAACCACTTCACAACTCCGAAGTGCACGTGTGTTCAAATAGCCTACTTAATGTCGCAAGTAAATTCAGTTATTATTGTATTGTTTGTTCAGACAGTTGTTATTTTAAATTTAAGATTGCAAATTTTGAAAAAAATTTAATTTAGAAATCTAGTCTACTTTTTTTACTAAGAAAAATGTATTGAAACTACGAATGAACATTTACGCATAAAATAATTGTTTTTTCTTCTAGCATTCAATTTCTATTATTCAAAATTAGTTCAAATACAAGGTCAATATTGTTTAAAAAAGAAAATGTTTATTATATAGAAATACTACTTCAAGATCAGTGAGCAACAAGTTGGGAAAACCCTAAAAACAATAGACATGAATAATGGAGAGAAGTTGAAGTAAGTCTGTTCACTTAAATTAAAATTTGTGTTTTTACAAATAGATCTATATATTTTCAGAATTTCTAAATTATTAATTCTATATCTTTTTGGTTCTTGTGGATTACTGTCATAGTGTTAAAATTAATTAAAGGAAGGATTATCTGATGGAATATATGACTCCCAAACCTGAATAACTTTTTCGTACTTCCAACAATTGAAATGTTCTTTAACACGAGTTTTTATAGCTCTTCCAAATTGTCCTACGTATTCACAAGGACACTCTTCACGGATAACTTTATATACACCACTGTTTAGTAAAAGATCTGTTTTATCCTTATTATTGACAATGTGTTTCCTTAATTCCGATGTACAGTAAAAAAGCTGGCTTACAATTAGTTTTACCTAAGATTAAATTTATAATTTCAAAACTTATATTGGTATTTTACACTATGTTCGTGTTTCTTTATTTCACTTATTTACACTGTGTAACACTGTTGAAAATACGAAAATAATGAATCAAATTTCGCGAACCATTTATTAGAATCTGGCCATTCTGTTAATTTGTGCAATATCACTGTAATCCATAAAGTTCAAAAAGGTATACAACTAAATAATTTAGAAATTTCTTAGATACATACATCTATTTGTAAAAATCCAAATTTTAATTTTAATTAAGAGACTAACTTCAACCCCTCTCCCTTAAATTGGCCTAAGTATTGTTTAGGGGTTTTCCCAACTTGCTGCTCACCGACTTTCAATCCTTCCTTTCTTTACTTTCTCCCTTCCAGTTTTAACATCAACTGCATTATTATATAAGCACACTTTATAATTTTTAGCTTCACTTTGTGTGAAGATGCCTCACGGCGAAACATACGTCACGGATTTTTTTTTTAACGTCCGACTATTGTGCACACTTGGGCTAATGCAGACGATGGGATGATTTATAGCGTATGAAAATTCCAAGCCCTGGCCGGGAATCGAACCCGGGCATGTCACGAAATAGGAATAAAAAAGAAAGTGTGTAATTATATAAATGTTCTAATTCTCCTGGAAATCAATACATAGCGTGAATTTTGAGCTTCCAACATATTTTGAAGACAAATGGAAAACATATTGTTTACTTAACGAAATTATAACTGTTCTAAGTCCTATAGGCCTTATATTACTCTAAAAAATAACATTGTTTTACTTAATTATATGTAGATGTATTAAAGAGCTTTTAACTATTAATTACTTAAACCGAATTTTATTAGTAAAACCTTTTTAATCTATTATGTCCGCATAACTAACCGCAGCCATGTTTACCCCAGATACAATTAACCACTTTCTTTTGAAGCCGATCATTTGGTTTATTTACTCGTTCAGAGTTAGTTCATATCTAAAAAAAGGATTCAGTTTACGTTAAAACTTGTTAACTGTTAACAGTGATATATTTAGGCTAAATTCTTTGAAATAATCAAACTATAGCGTTTACTGTTTCACACAAAGATTTACTGTTCTCTTTGTTGATCTGTAGGAAACAAGCTATTATATACAAATTAAAGTTATCGCTTTTGTTACTTTTTATATAACTGTTATAGCGATCACAGCAGTTTTTTCTGGCTTATAAAAGATAAAGCACAAAACGTATAATGCTAATATTTACAAGTCAATGAGATGACAATGCAATATTTTTTTCAGTCTATAATAAGTATCTAACACGGGTTTTATACAGGCAAGTATTTTGTGTTAATTAGGTTTTAATTAGCAAATATCTAAACTTATATTTGTAACTGGCAAGTATCCGGAGGAAGCAGCTGGTAGGCTTAGAAATCCCACCGTACCTCTAGCTCATACTACTCTCACTCATCTACTCAAGACACACATTCACTACTCCACATAGCTAACTATAAAGTGTAGAGCGACCCGTGCTGATGGACTGAATAACACCTACCTAATGGTGTATCAAACGGAGTCCTGGGTGGCCTGGCGACCTCCCAGTGTACCTTACCTATGCTTGCAGGACTCTGTACGGGTGGACCTGATTTACTTAGCTACTTTTGGGTGTTTCCATAAGTAAGAATATAAAATAGAACAAGCAGGATCTTACTGCACAATAAAAAAAAAGTTTGATTGGCCAAATGGAGCAGAACCTCAGTAATATAAGTCAAGGGAAAGAAAATTTGAAGTGGAATTAGCAGAGCAAGCATCTCAATAAGAAACTGGGATTCGCCAAGGGGGAGCTTCCCACTTTGAATCCTCTCAAAATCCTAGACTTTATAAAGGATACTAGAACTGGAGAAGGCAACTCAGGAATATAGAAAGTGGGCATAATAGATCTACAAAGGTTGCAAGTGAAATTTATATTATATGAATAGTACCCTACAAATTCATACATTGATTCAACTGGCAAATATAGGGACAACTTTAAACTTTGTCGTTCTACGAAAATTATATTCAAAATGGACATTTTATAGAATCGATCCATTTTGAGGCCCAAAATAGAGGATTTTGGAAGCTGGGTGACAATTTACTCAAATTTAAAATGTGTTCGTATTTTCCCGAGCACATTCCTCGAAGTTTTTTCCGTTTTCTTAATTAAAAAATATCGGGTAGCTGTTGTAAAGAAAAATAAACGATTTTGACTAACTTTAATTAATTTCTATTTAACCTGACCTCAGGCACAAAAAATAAATCGGTCGTTCAAGAATTCCTCTGTAAATTACCTATAAACTGATTTAAATGAAGGCAAGATACTAAACCAAACTTTTGTAATATTCTGAAACATGCCTCACATTTTTTAATGTTCCGATTGCATGAATTTTTAATGCGGTTAAAATGTATAAAATAAATCAGTTAACATTGAATTAGTGTAGAGGAAACGGAAAACACAAAATCCGATATTGCGCGTTTAAAAGCGAATTAGAGAAACAGGCTACACAGTTAAACGTACATAACACTGCGACTGTATTCATCTTGACTGATGTTATCTTAAGTTATATCTTACAAAGAGGAAATTGAACTGGCTGTGGTAGGCCTCTGATATCGCTTTATTTGTTGCTTTTCGTCAATAGGCTACACTACGTGCCTTTCACACTTGTACAAGTACCCTAATATAAATTACAAGGACACAGATACTCAAAGTTTTAGTTTGCAATCAATGGAGAAAGAGTTAAAGGCACCAATCCTTTAAGTAAAACAGTTTCAACTTATTTAAAACATTTCTTTACTTTATGCTTGTTCAATCAACGAAGACTAGGGGGCGTTGGAATAATACACGAAAAAGCTAACTGTAGTAACTGTAACCGAACCTGCGTACAGAAAAAACATCTAACGAACTTTCTTAACGACTAAGCTACAAACTAACCTTAAATTTATAATTAATTATGCTATATTGTATAATAATAAATAATAAACAGTACATGATTGCATACGATCAAAGCTGTCTGCAAAGGAAGAAGTATTACCTGAAACATAAAAAAAGTATTTTAGTCAAAGACTAATCATAATATTAGATAAACAAAGAAACTATAGAACTAACAACTTAATAATTAATTTTTAAAATTCACTGAATAATTTCTAATTTATTGTACTCTTATTGTATGTATTGTGAAAGAGTTTCTCGATTTGAAAGGAAACCGATGTTTTTGAACTGCACACCTTAAGATTCTTAAGTTTGAGCCGCAGTTAAGCGCTGATCCCTCTTCCTCATTACACAATATGTAGTTAGGCATTGACGAGATAACAGGCTATATTTTGAATGTAATTAATTCGTACAAGCCTCATATATTTATTATATGAAATAAATATACAAAATCATTTAATATTACAATAAAAGCTTACGTAATATAATTACAGAAAATGACAATTAAGGCACTGGTGTTGGGATGTACTGTCTGATACCGGGGTTAAAGAAAGTTATTACCCTGGGACAGTATGCAACAGTATTCTAGACTGAAGTAATGACCATTAATAACTGTATTCGTGAGAATTTACGGCCCTTCAAGAAGGATCGTTTTCATATTTATACTAATAGTCAGGCAGCAACAAAAGCACTTGTGGGTCCTACAATTCGGTCCAAGCTGATCTAGGAGTGTCGGGAGAACCTCAGTGCTATCTTAGCTGGAGTTACTCTTCACTGGGTTCCGCGGCAAAAGGTGATTAAAAGTAATGAGGAGGCAGACCGACTAACTGGACTTGGATCTGCTTATGAGTTTATAGAACCTGAACCGTCTTTAGTGATTCCTCTGTCGTTGTCCAGCTCTGTTATTAAGAGGTGGATTAACAAGTAACACTAGGCAAGATGGGATAACCTTCATGGACATTCCCGTAGCAAACGCTCATAAGAAAGGCTTTTTATGGAAAGTTCTGCCAGACCGTTTGGACAGAGCACAACTCAGGAAACAACAAGGCTCATTACAGAGCATTGTGGTCTGAGGGTGCTCATGAACAGGATAGGCATGTATCACGGAAAAACCGTGTGTAGGTTATACATTAAAGAACAGGAAACTCCTGAACATATAATTCATGATAGTGAGGCTCTTGCTAATAGAAGACTAAGAGTTTTTGGTTTCCAGGACCCTAGGGATTTTTAGTAGAATGAGCTAGTCAGTGAATTATTGACACTTACTAAGGGTACCAATCGGTTGATTTAAATACTGAAGAGGTAAAGTTGCACAATAAGTCCATCGCTCACAGAGCCTGGGGTTTTATAACCTGTTCCTCTAGTTTTAACCTACATATAAATCTATAATTTAGGACATCTAAGTATTTAAATCATTTTCAAAAACATTTGTTCTAAAATGTACCTTTTTTTTAAATTGCAGTCCCTACAGCTTTGGATTAATTTTCAAACAACTTTACCATAGTTTCACCTCTCTACCTTTATAGAAAGTGGAAAATATTCAGTTTTTTTAAGAGTTCTACCTGAATTTTTAACAAATTGTTTGACTGAAAAGCGATTTCTAGATGCTTAATGAGAATTAAGATAATCAGTGATGAATTGGCATTTATAAAAATAACTCAATGCGTATAAATTTTAACTATTCCTCAAAAACGTGTTCCAGATTGCATGATCAGTGCTCATTTCATGAATCTAATCGTTCGTTACTATGATGGATGCTGCAATGACTCTTCCAACGGCATCCATCGACAAATAAATTTGCATAACGCCTATACGTTTGCATGATTTCCCTACATTAATCACAATAATAAGGCAGACTCAGCTGATACCTCAGTGTAAATATTTGTACATAATAAAGTACCTCGTAATAAAGTTTTTTTACGTGCAAAAAAGTACATGCAAATTCCTGTGTAATACTGTACACTATTTACGTGTTCGCATCACATACACAGCGCGGCGTAAATCATGCGAGCAGTGGAGCATCACGTAGCAAGAGTCAAAGGACCAATCGTAAATCACTCTGAACACGTACACCATCGGAACAGGTTAGGTTTAGAGCTCAATCTAATATTATTTGTTTAACCGAACACACAATACAGCCGAAAGTGTCTTATAAAAATAAATCAATGTACAGAATGTGCGGAAAGTAAGTGTGCAATAAAATCTGATAAACGTGTTTAAACAGGACATCTTTTGTATTCAAGCATAGATTGAAAACACGCCAAAGCAAGATAAATGAGAGGAAATCATGTAGGCCGACATCCTTACTACCTATAATCTCAAAATTTGTTGAAAAAATATTGTTAAGCCAATAATATATGACTGGAAACTTCTACCCTCACACCAGTTTGGCTTCAGAGAAAACCACTTAACAATAGAACAAGTACATAGATTGTTCAACGTAATTAAGAACGGAATTGAAAACAAAAATGTGTGCTTTTTGGATGTAGCATTCGATAACGTTTGGCATAAAGGACTGGAATAGAAATCGCACAAAGACTTACTAATACAATACTAAGAGATTCTAATATCATATCTAACTGAGAGGCACTTTCTGGTGAAATTTGAAGAGGAATACTCCAGCCTGAAGAAAGTATTTGCAGGAATTCCACAAGGTAGTGTTCTGGGACCTTTGCTATATTTATTGTGCACAAATGACATACCAATCCCAGATGATGCAAGCATAGCTACCTTTGCAGATGATACCACTACAATCACTGTTGGAGACAGCTTTGAAAAGACAAGCAGGGAATTGCAGGTCTCTATTGGTGCAATAAACAACTAGTCGAAGTTGTGGAGAATAAAACTAAAGGAGTTGAAGGCCACACATACAAATTTTACTAATCGAAAAGCATATAACATACCAAATGAAATTAACTTGAAGAACATTCCCTGAGCGAATACAGCAACATACTTAGGCATGACCTCAGATGCTAAACTTAAATGGAAAGTACGTGTGAAAAAGAAAAAAGAGGACTTAAATATCAGATTTAAAAACATATATTTGCCTTTAGGAAGACTTTCTGAGCTATCAATACATAATAAAATTCTTTTATATCGGAAAATGTTAAAAGCTATATGGATGTGTAATATAGGCCTACAGCTCTGTTTGGTTTTAACAGACTTCGTATTGTTTTTAGCGTAGCTTCGACTCTGTTTAGGTTCGGTTTTAAATTTGATTCATCTTCAACTTACCGTGCCTCCATACTTGTTAAATGTCCGTTGCCTAGGTTACGGTTTCTAAACATAATAGTTTCCAAGGATTCGTTACAGTAGGCCTAAATATTTGCATTTACAAATGCGTTCTTTAAACTGATATGACTGAACTTCGCTTTCGGTTGCCGTTTATCTTCATTCCGCTCCGCTCCGTACTTGGTCTTACTATTACAGAAACAATAATTTAAAAAAATAGTATTGTATTGATAGTAATTAATATGCAATTAATATTCATACTGTTAATGCAACTAAAGAACAGTAATTATTTAAAAAGTTCTTTACTGGAGCAAAGTATAATTATGTTTTTATAATCAACTAGGCGCCATTTTCAATCACTTCCGACGTCTGAACCATCACCCTTTCACTCCTTTTTTACCGCGGATAATTCACTCAGCCGTAAGGTCACTAGGTTATACTGTGTTATGTTTGATTGATTTAACCTAAAGCGGACGAAACCGATTGCTTTACTTATTACCTTCGTTTCTAATTAAGTTTCAAACAGAGTCATTAATACTTAAATGTTGTTTTTAATTCATTACCCGAGTGTCAAACAGTCAGTTCAGTCAATGTTCAACTTCTTTATTTTTTCTTTGTTAAATTAAATTCATAAATATTGAGAAGGCTTTGAGACTGAGCCAATATTCAAAGTAGCGGTTTCACTGTAGTCTGTATTAATTAATAGGTGTTTTATTTTGAGAACATAAACACATTTTTATGACATTACAAACCAAAAGACTTGTATCATTTTGCTAACACGAGTTTATGTTTACATTTATGCTACTATTCCTATCTTCATAAAATAAAAATAACAATTAATTATTAAACTTGTTTGGCACACTGACAAATCTTTTGTGACAACGTTCGGCTCCCGTAATCAGGAGAACAAAACGGAAATTTAGTAATGGGAGGAATTCTAAAAAACCACATTCCGATTTTTAAATTACTCCTTCAGATTGAGTTCAACTCATGGAGAACTTAGAGGGACAATGTTGTTTAAAAGGTCAGCACAAATGTTCATTCTCGATTCCTTTTGCTCTGAAATGAGAAGTTTTTGCACAATTTTTGCTCAAACTCTCTTCATGTTTAATTATTCAAGCAAATCTGACGGACACTGTCTTTGTTAATTCCTGAGACACTCAGCTGACGGTTTTCGCAGGTCGATTGACCAATTTTCTGAAGTTGTCCGTTTTCGATGTTGAGGTTCTGCAGGACGCGGATCGTTTCGCGTCCCTTTTGAACCATTCAAATCATCCAAAACCTGTTGCGCGATAAACATTCACTTCCTTTAACACGAAAGGAGCTTTTGTAGCAGTTTATCCTGGTTTCACAAGAAACTTGAGGTTAACTCGTTGCTTAAACTGAACACTGCATTTTTTCGACGATCGCTAGAAGGAACAGGCGATTGCTACAGCGAGACTAAGTGACATAGAACAGTGCCCATCGAGCTTATGGTGGAGGGAAGCATCAACAGGCACAGACATGTTTAAAGCAGTCGCGGCGTGCTCGTTGTTTGCCGATAGCAGCACCAGTCCAGTTATTTAATATCAATACTTCGTATCAATATTTCGTATTGGTTAAACTGACGAACAGCCGTCTATATATAAATGGAAGAAATAACTTTACTGACATTAAAATTTCAACTCTGAAATAGTGAAACTAACCTGGATCTTCCCTTCTTTTTCCCCTTGCAAATACTTTAAAATGTTATGCTTTTATAATGTTTGTATAAGAAATTTGTATATTTCTTATAAAAATTCAAATTAATAAATTTCAAAGTTTTAATGTTCGTCAAAATTTTATAAAATGTACATTCTCAAATTTTCAATAGTTTATTTTGGAATTATATAAAACCTTGTGCCAAGAGCGCCTGGTGTCTAGTATCTTACGAGATGATCGGGTTTATTCTTTGAAGACCCCGAACTAATCGCTTTGAACTAATCGCTGGACAAATGGGGAACCGGTAATTACCGAAGTACTCCGGTTCGGAATGTTGACGGGAACCGTACTGCTAACCACTCTGTACCCGTTAGATACTTTTTGTATCATGAAGTTAAGCCTTTTCAAGGTTCAATTAACAACGGGTCAGTGGTATTTTTTACAATAGCAAAACAATGTACTTAAATATTTCAGAACACTCTTTTTGTATTAAAAAATAATATGTTTGTAGTTCTTCCTAGGTTTGGTAGAGGATGCAAAGTAAAACTTTAAGGGTATATAATTTCCCAAGTACTCGTTTATGCCTCATCACTGATTTTAAAACAGGAGGACCTTCAACTGTATCTAAGTCGAATAAAATAAAACACTATTCCATCTAACGGCAAACACGAATTGTATAAAATATTCCAAATAAATTTCTAATTTCGTCTCGATAAATGTCCATTAGGACAATGGATTCCGTGCTTATTGTCCGCAGCCAATACAAGAAAGCTGTACTGAGAACAGCCTTGTTTGTTTACGATCACTATTTCAAAACTGACTTCCTTTATTTATCTAGAAAATATAGTGAAAAACACACATTTCTCGGAAGTAATTCTATTGTTCAGGTATAGACCTCATTGCGACGTGTAATTAAAGGACATTACAAGCCATTAACCAGGATAGCCGCGAACAATTAAACGTGTACTGTTTTTTGTCCGGCCATTGTTATGATAAATGGGTTCGAAACTAGAAAAACGCGAATTACTTTTACGGTCGTAGCTGCGCCCGAGATGGAGCGAGTCCGTCAAGAACGGAGCGAATAATGAAAGCAGTTCCGTTTGCGACAAGCGAAACAGGAAAACGGAAATATTAACAACAAACACAGGCTCGGGAAATATGAAGAAGCAATTAAATTAAAAACAAAATATATATTGAACATTTACTTAAAAGCACGCTTAAACAAAAACACGAGTGTTTAAACTTAGAATAACACACAAAAAAACAAACATATGTAACGTCCATCATAGTAAAACCCAGATCCAAAACCTTGAAATGAATACCGATCCTGAACTCTAGATCACTTTTTGATGTGTCGTTAAATATATATATATATAGCCGCCTCGGTGGCCTAGTTGATAGCGTACTGGGCTTTCACCCCGAGGACCCGGGTTCGATTCCCGGCCAGGGCTTGGCATTTTCAATCGCTATAAATCATCCCATCGTCTGCATTAGCCCAAGTGTGCACAATAGTCTGAACTTAAACAAATATATATATATATATATATATATATATATATATATATATATATATATATATATATATAGTATATAAATGTGTTGGCACACTCATGTTCGCAATTTGATTCAAACTTGGCGCAAAAAATGCTTGGACACGTTCATTAACAAGCAAAATTCATTTAACATTTTAAAACTAAAGCCATTTCAAATATTTGAAAATTCTTAACATTTTTGCATTAAATTCTTTTGAAAACCTAATTTCACCATTATAATAAGCGTTAATAAGTGCGTAAATTAGCATTTTGAATTTTCAACATCCGAACGGCGGTTAGAGTTCATTTTCGTGTTTTCAAAGTAATTTAAATTTCACAGTGCTAATATACGGAGTATTTAATGCTGATTATTTTGGTTAAGAAAGAATTTCAAAAAGTTTAAGATAAAGAAAATACTTTGGAAACTCGCTTCTATCACGGCAGCGAGACAGTTATGTGTCGCTTTTATACTTTTTGAAACTATACTACAGTTAGTAGGGCTATGTAGCCTATACATGAGTGAATGCCTTTGTAAGATTACTATTGCAATGCGACCTTTAAAGATCTACTGTTCCTAAGATGCTCAATTACGGCGCCTTCTCCAATCCTAGTCGCTTTATAAATTCTAGAATTGGGAGCGGATTAAAGTGAGAAGCTCCTTTTGGTAACCTCCCAGTTTTTTATTAAGATGCTTGCTCTGCTAATTCCGTTTCAATTTTTCTTTCTCTTGACCAATATTACGGAGGTTCTGCTCTACTTGGCCAACTTTTTTATTGTTCGGTGAGATGCCGCTCATTCTATTTTGTATTCTTACAGGTGATAACACCCAGAAGTAGCTAAGGAAATGATGTCCGCCCACGCCAGAGCCCTATACGCATGGGTAAGGCTAAAGTACACTGGGAGGTTGCCAGGTATTAGGCACTCTATCAGCACGGGTCGTTTTATGCTTTAGTTAGCCAAGCTATGTAGAGTAATGATTGAGTGTCTAGAGCAGTATGAGCTAGAGATACGGTGGAATCGCTAAGCCCATCAGCTGCCTCTGCCGGAACATATAGGCTTATACAGGAATAAAACTTAGACTATGTTATTTAATTCTGTATACTGGCTAAATGCAAAGAAAGCAGACATTGTAAAAAGTCTCACGATATGTAAAGTTAGAGCTTAAATTAAATAAGAAAACAGAGAAATTATCTCTTCATGACATAAATTGCTTGCAAGAACAATGAAGTTGGGTTAAATTGTAAAAAGCCTCACGATATGTAAAGTTACAGCTTAAATTAAATAAGAAAACAGAGAAATTATCTCTTCATGACATAAATTGCTTGCAAGAACAACGAAGTTGGGTTAAATTGTAAAAAGCCTCACGATATGTAAAGTTACAGCTTAAATTAAATAAGAAAACAGAGAAATTATCTCTTCATGACATAAATTGCTTGCAAGAACAACGAAGTTGGGTTAAATTGTTAAAAGCCTCACGATATGTAAAGTTACAGCTTAAATTAAATAAGAAAACAGAGAAATTATCTCTTCATGACATAAATTGCTTGCAAGAACAACGAAGTTGGGTTAAATTGTTAAAAGCCTCACGATATGTAAAGTTACAGCTTAAATTAAATAAGAAAACAGAGAAATTATCTCTTCATGACATAAATTGCTTGCAAGAACAACGAAGTTAGGTTAAATTGTTAAAAGCCTCACGATATGTAAAGTTACAGCTTAAATTAAATAAGAAAACAGAGAAATTATCTCTTCATGACATAAATTGCTTGCAAGAACAACGAAGTTAGGTTAAATTGTTAAAAGCCTCACGATATGTAAAGTTACAGCTTAAATTAAATAAGAAAACAGAGAAATTATCTCTTCATGACATAAATTGCTTGCAAGAACAACGAAGTTAGTTAAATTGTTAAAAGCCTCACGATATGTAAAGTTACAGCTTAAATTAAATAAGAAAACAGAGAAATTATCTCTTCATGACATAAATTGCTTGCAAGAACACGAAGTTAGGTTAAATTGTTAAAAGCCTCACGATATGTAAAGTAAGAACAACGAAGTTGGGTTAAATTGTAAAAAGCCTCACGATATGTAAAGTTAGAGCTTAAATTAAATAAGAAAACAGAGAAATTATCTCTTCATGACATAAATTGCTTGCAAGAACAACGAAGTTGGGTTAAATTGTAAAAAGCCTCACGATATGTAAAGTTAGAGCTTAAATTAAATAAGAAAACAGAGAAATTATCTCTTCATGACATAAATTGCTTGCAAGAACAACGAAGTTGGGTTAAATTGTTGAATATCCCAATTTCAAACCATCGGACACTGTTATTTAAGGGAATACTGTTTTTGTACTTAAAGAATAATATTTTTTCTCATCAAGTAGTTATTTGAACACTTAAATAAATGTTCTGTAAATTTTACAGCTGCGAGCGTTGAAGCGGTCATTGTTGTTTCTTTTCGGTATTTATACAAAGACGCACAGCAGCCGAAGTAATCAATAAATCCAGAATGTAGCAACAAGTACCGCACTCAGGCTGTGTCGCGTCCGGTTTCTCTCGGAGATCCTTCGATACACAACTTGACAAATATAATTTGTTTGGTACACGAAATATTACCGGTTTAATATTATTTGTGGTGTACACATTGCGAACGGTCATTGTTCCGTTTCCTCTTATCGGTTTCACATCCAACCTTTGATTGTTGTGTTATGTTTTCAGTTAAGGAACAAAGTCGAGTATTATTTTTGGTCATGCATAGCCATCCCCCGCATGGGAGTGCAGACTTAGGGGACTTAGATGTTCCTCGCGGTACCCGAGTCTAACACACTTACACTTACAACACTACACTTAACGACTTTAACACTTTACATTCACACTTACATTTAGGGAGGCGATAATAGCCTCAATGTGCTTTTCGCCTTAAAATAACAAAAAAAAGCATAGCCAGCTTTTTCACAAGCGATACTGTTGTTTCGGTCTTATATTTGTTCTTAAAACTGATGCTTTTAAATGCCTATAATGAATTTATGGGGCCTTAAAGTGGACACTTCGCTAAAAATTATACAAAAATAAAATATTTCTCTTTTATTCTATTTTATATTCCAAAATCTACTCTTTAAAACGACATATAATTCGTATGCCTTTTTATTAAGTAAATATGTAAAAAAAGATATTTCCCGTGGCAGATTTAACAACGTGAATGTAATTTTCAGTGTCAAAAATGTACACAGCGGAATAATTTTTATACTAATACATTGAAACTTCTACATATTATACAGAATAATTACTCTAATCATAGCATTATTAATGATGAATGAAACTAGATTGTTTTAATATTTCAGTTTCATATATTGGCTAACTTGTTGGATGTTGTGATTTTTACAGTGTCAACAGCGGACACCGCGCAGTAATTTCATACTCATTCATTAAAATTTCTATATACGAGTATTATATAGAATAATTCTCTAATCATAGTGTTACTTATGATGAATGAAACTAGATTGTTTTAGTATTTCAGTTTTAGGTATTGGCTAAGCTGTTACATATAGTCAATTTATTGCATATTTTTTTGATTTTCCAGAAATTGTGTTTTTCAGCAATTAGGTACATTTATCTCAGGAACTAATACATACAATAACATGTTTTTTTTATTAGTTTATCTTGCTGTACTCTAACACTAGTATCTCAAATATTTCAAGTACATTAAAAATATATTTGTTAATAATAAAAATATGCTGTAAGCATTAAGTAAAAAATAGGGAAAATATAATTTTTAATTTAGTATTTTTTTAAATTTTAAAAGTAAGCAGGAAACAATAATTTGTATAAAAAAACAAAACTGTATCTCCTACCTACTTTAATAAAACACTAACAATGTTAACCTGGGGAAGGATAGATAAAGTTACCCGCTTAATAATATAAATATGCCGCTGTTGGTATTCAAAATGAAAAAAATGTACCGATTTTAAAATAACTCTAAAAGGTTAGCCAGATACAACCGTGTAACTACGAGCATGGGATAGCTACCTTCCAGTAAAGCAAGTACAAACAGGTTTTGATCCTGACAGGATGAGCAATGCTGTATTGTATTTGTAACCTATAACGCAGTTAAGCTCCATATTTAAATGTAAACTTCATATGGCCTTACTTCCGCGAAGCATGTGTTTTGTACTGCGTGTGGTCGGGACCTGTTCAAGAGGTCTGTTTATTATTTATAAGTGTTAGAACTTAACTATAAGCTGCCTTAAACCCCCAACACACTCTGCAACTACAAAGTTTACAAAGATACAGGTGCAGTTAATAAAGATAAAGAAAATGTAACAAGTTGTTTAAAAAAATCTGCTTTTCCTAAAGATAAATAAACGATTAGGCTAATTATGTTCAATTAACCAACTGTTTTGTTTGACAAATATTGCGTTGCATTATGGTTCTACCGTAGTTTCCTTTTTTTCAATATTATAGTAAGACATTTTATAAAACTTATAAATAAAACTATTATAAATTTTGTATTTAATGTTTGTGTTTGCATTTAATATTTGCACTTGTGTTTTTTACCCCAAAACTCAACACCGTTTTTGCTGATTTGCTTTAGATAGATTAACTTAGTTGTTTTAAAACTTATTTTACGCTTTAACAGAAGCGATTGAAAAAGTATTCGAAATAACATTTAACAGTTATTAATATTCCCAACTTAATTGCTAACATTCCTAGTCTACAAACACACGCCCTTGTCAAAATTAAAGCAGCGTCTTCTGTCCCCAGCCAGGACTTCCGCATGCCTTTAGGTTGAACGAGCTTGACGAGCTTTAGGTCATTTAGCATTTCGCTGTGATATCGTTTAGCGGTTTAGCCTGAATTCCAAATTCCAAATGTAAAATAAAGTCTGTAATTGAAAGTGCATACAACCATTAATCAATGTCGGAACCCTTAACCTCCCTTATTGCCACATTTTAGACTACTGTAGAAGTTAATCGATAGTTAAATCTAAACTTCTGATTAATGAATCGAAGTGTGTGTGTGTGTGAAACGGAAAATCAACAAAATATACGCAATGAAATGACAACTTCTAAACTAATAAAAATTCACATTATTATCTTTCTTAGTTCCTGTGATAAATGTATCTAATTACTGAAAAACACGACTTCCGAAAAATCAACAAAACATGCAATGAAAATATGTCATAAACTATGTTCCAGAATATAGAACATTAATTTATTCTATGTATTAAAATATGATTATAATCTATAAAATGCTTACTTCACAATTTTTACATTTTTTGTTAAAAGGGTGGTTTTTATCCCGTGAAAACAGAAAGTGAGCATTACGAACATATAACTTTCGATTAAGATAAGCTCAATTACACAGTTTCATAAAAATCGATGTTGTACGAAAGAATTCTTAGATAATACCCTGTCAATGACTGGAGTTCGGCGTGTTGTAACCAAACAATGAATGCTTGGTCGTTGCCGCTAAGTGTAACAGGTTAAGGAATCCCGTGTCGGCAAAGCTAAAGGCGTGACACTAATACAAGTTTATTGGTGTAATTATGAAAACATGAACGTTGCACCGATATATAAACCATTGCAGCTGGCTAACAAGTTTGTTTTACAAATCTTAATTGAAGCGTCTCGTGGACGGTGGAAGATTTGCGACAAAAGATCTTCCGAGAGGTCTAGGAGAACAGGACGCTCTAAGATAAAATTAAATTGCGTGCAAAAATGAGAGTCCTGAATTACAAGGATAAACTAGCCACTGTTGGCAGGTTGTCATAGTTCTGTAAGGACTATCGTTTTATGCTGAATTATACAGGGTCCGCCAGTGAAACGGGATGATTGTAGGTGGCCTTGAGACAAAGTTGGCAGCTTCACCACCTGCACAATCTACCATTTAGTTGCAATGCAACGTTGGACGGGTGAACAACGCGGCTACGCGGTGAACGCGTATTATCAAAATGGCGAAAGTTTTGTGCAAACTCGACGTGATTTCCGACGTAATTTTAACATAACACGTAACCAGCCTGTTCCGTCAGATAATGCAATTCGAACATTACCAGTTCCAAACACCTGAATACATCCCAGCTGTTCAACAGGCTATGGTTAGAAGTCCTCGTCGATCAGCCAAACAACATGCCCTTCGCATTGAAATAAGTGACACATCTGGGGATACCTGGTTTTGTTTTATGGGGATACCTAAAAACAAAAGTGTTTCAAGCAGATCCACCCACAACCATTCAAGCCCTCAAATAACGAATTGTAGACGAGATTGCGGCAATACCTGTCAACATGCTGCGAGAGGTCATGCAAAACTTCCAACCCAGGCTCCAGGAATGCCTTAACTGCAATACAGGACATTTGGTAGACATAGTGTTCAAAAAATAATATTTTTTCGTATTGCACCCATAATAGCTATTCTGTACTTTCAATTATTTACTAAAACAATTATTTTTAAAAATTCAATAACCAATTACTTTATTTAATCATCCCGTTTCACTGACTGACCCTGTATTTCCGGAACTCATTGCTTCTCGGTGCCTCTAAAAGTACTTTAAAATTTTGTGACCATTAAAAAACTAGCTGAAAAAGGCTTGTTTCGACACAAATCTATACAAAGAGAAGTTAGATTAATACTACCCACAAATTCAGTCAAAATATAAATATTAAGACAGTCAGAAGACTAGAACAGGAGATATGATCTTTCGCAAAACATATTTTAGATTTTTTTTTTTATACTTCCGACACTGGTTAAAGAATTTACAATACATTAAAATCTTGAACAGCAAATGCAATAGGGTGGTCACTGGCGCAAATTTTGAATTTGGGGTACTGCTTTTGTACTTGTGAAATAACCACTTAGTTATATTTAGTTATATTATCTTAGATGTAATTTAAAAAATGCTCATAACTCTCTGTAATATGACAATATTAGTGTTTTTTATTTGCAGTACAAACAATGTCAGAATCAAACGTCTAATAATTATATAATTAATTTCTGTTTTTGCCTGATATGCTCTAACAAAACTGAATACTATTTTATCCGGTTGATATTTTACACAAGAAAATGTCTGTCGAAGGAAAACAGAGTTATCCAGGCATTTGCTAACGACTGTCATTAATCTTCTGCCCAGATGTTAAAAGTTTCAAGTTAAAAGTTTTTGTTCATTTAATACTTTTCATAAAACGATGAAGTAAATTAATTGATCTAAATGTCCAAACTATTTGTACAACTGTACCTGCAGTTTGTTTGATTGTATGTAATTTTAGCTATTAGAAAATATCAAAATAAATATGAATAATGGTCCCGTAACGAACTTCGCAGTTAATAGAAAAAAGAAACGAATAATGTACAAGAAGACGTTGAACAGTATTATAGCACCTCTTTATAAACAGTGTTCGAAGTGACCTATGAAACATGTGGCATAATATAACTTTCCATGTTGGTACATGGACGAAAAGAAAAGATTTTTTTATGCATTTTTTATGCAAACGCTATCCGCAATTGAACGTAAAAAAGGCATGAATTGTGTAAATATAATAATTCAAATTATACTACTATATATTACTATATTATTGTAAATGCTATAGCATTTAATTACTATAAAATACTAATCTTTAATTCCTTGTATTTTAAGAGTACTTCCTAAGTAAAACCGTGCAAACATTGTAGGCCTGCTTTTCTTGTCAATATGAACTTCTGTTAAAATAGACATTATAGTAATATATAATATTTATATGACCTGTTAATAAAGCAATGCCATTCATTATATTTAGATTATTAATTGCAATAAGCCTTTCTTTGATCTACTTTGATATTTAACACTGTAACCTATAAAATTAAGTGACTAGATTCTAACATTGTACCTTGAATACATACATTATATTGTCATGTACATACATTGTATAAATACATTGTAAATATTGAAATATTTACAAATAAAACCTACTATAACCGACGTACAATAAATACCTAACTTAGCCTTTACTTAAAAGCAGTCTTTTGTTTAATTACATTTATACTTTAGAAATACCCTGTAATGTCTTACTTTACTATCAAAACTGATTCGCTGATTTAAGTGTTTCATAAAGTAATAATTTAAATTTTACTTTCAACTATGTTTTTTTAGCTATCAGCTGTTTTGGTACACACACAATTATTTGTCACGTGTGCCTGCATTGTGTGCTGCACTCTCACGGAGACATTGTATACTGCTCCTGGAATTTTTTTATGACATTTATCGGTTTTAGGTCGGTTATATTTTTTTGTAAAGCCTTATAATGGAAACGTATGAGGCGTGAGTGTTCTCTGGTGTTCTGACGAATCTGTAAGTCCCTATATGTGTAGTTTTAATAAAGCTTAGCGTGTAGTTCATTTGCTTAGCGTAATAATGAAGGAAAGATGGTGTTCGTTATTAGTTGAAGACTAAAAATAGGGAACACCTTTTTCAGTATTTAGATTTTAGTTTATGATTAGACCAAAAAAAAAAAAAAAACTCTTTTATACCGAAATACATTTAGTCATACATCGTTAGACCTTGACTGTAATATAGCTTTAAACGCTGGACAACAAATCTTTATGTCAAAGTATTACTATGCGCCAAAAATTATAAATATTTCGATCCCCAAGTCCTGAAACAGTCACATTTTTTAAAACATTTCTAGGCAATTAAAATTCAAAATCTAAGACAAATACGGACAAATCGGTTTTCAGAAATTGGATTTTAAAATGCTGTCACTACTGTTTTGCAGTTAAAATAATTTTTGAGAAAATTTAGATTGTTTCATTGAACCTGACTTAATATGTTTCAGCTGACATATAGCTAGTTAATAAAACTCTCGTTATAAGTCAAGTTTGATTAAAATCACATTAGTAGTTTATATTATAAGTTGAACAGCCCACAAGGACACTAAAATGGTAAAAATCAACCTTTTCGTTTCTAAGGACCATAAAACGTGAAAACCTGTTAAAATAGGAAAATCAAATTTCGATACGATCGTAATAATATATCGAGGAAGCGATAAGGGGCTCTAAACTGACGTTTTGATTACCCCGTAAAACATAAATAAAATACCAGCCCTTGTCTAAGGGCAGACTAAATCAGCGGCAAAGCAGGTGGATAAAGAAGCAGACAAAGCGGCGGAAGCTTCATTAACGACAAGTACGTCGCTGTAGCAGTTATGACAGTTATATTTCATCCCTTAGGTCGTTATCTCGAGGTTTTGTCACTGGACATCTCTGGACCAACAAGATTAACGACGTGTTTATCACAATTGCTGTTCATTCTTTCAGTAAAACCGTGTTAGTGCAATGTGTCTGTACATATATCAGTTCGCCATTTATCTAAAGCAGTGTAAAATAATATGACTAAAGTTAAAAGTCAAAGCTCCAGTTTTGCGATGCATCTCAGATTGTCTTCCTTACATAAAAGTTAAGCTCTCTACGGAGTTTAATATCGCATAGGTTCAAAAATATGTGTAGTGTTATTGCTTTATGTATTAAATCACAATATAGGCCGTTAAAAATTATCTTTCGTATATTATTATGCTAAGCATTCCGATCGGTTTGCTACCAAAAATAATAATCTGCTTTATTGAAACTACATATGTGGACACCAGAACACCAAGAAACTCTCACGCCCAAAAATTTTAGTTTTAAAACTTTGGAATAAACAAAATGACTTAAAACCGATAACAGATCTGTAAAGAAAATTCCAGGAGCAGTATAAAGTGTCCACATGAGAATGCAGCACAGTGCAGACAATTGTGTGTGTACCAAAACAGCTGTTTGCCAAATAAGTTGAAAATAATTGTTGAAAGTAATGTTTAAATTATTACTGTATCCAAGACTTAAATAATTATTGACCGAATCAGTTTTGAAAGTAGAATCGGTAAGACAATCTAGGCCAGTTCTAATATGTAAATGTTATTAAA
The DNA here is from genome assembly GCA_022606455.1 of Callitettix versicolor. NCBI lineage: Eukaryota > Metazoa > Arthropoda > Insecta > Hemiptera > Cercopidae > Callitettix > Callitettix versicolor. Next base: position 41,777,890 of record CM040189.1, read on the forward strand.
TAAAAGACTCTGCTTTTAAGTAAACAGTAAATACTGCAGCTTAATTTAAGTATGTAACGTAAAATCCGGTTTAATAGGTTCAATTAGCAAATATTTCAGTAAAGTACAATGTTAGAATTCAGTTATTAATTTTATAGTTTACGTATATAATTTTATATACGAAAGTAATACAAAATAAGGCCTATTTTATTAAATAACCTAAATATAATGAATGAAATTGCTTTATTAACAGGTCATACAACTATTAAATATAACTATACCGTCTATTTTAACAGAAGTTCATATTGACGCCGATTTTATTTAGGAATATATGTACAGTAATCTTAAAATACAAGTATTGAATTAAAAATTATTATATTACAGTAATATATTATTTGATTTCGTTTACGGAATTCATGGTTTTAAGTGCAATTAAGGAAAACGATTTCATAAATAAAACATCCTAACTTCTTTTCTTCTTTCTTTCTTAGGCTATACTAATAAGGAAATTTATGATACCACATATTTCATAAGTCATATACATTTCATAGTTTATAAAGAGGTGCGGTAACACTGTTCAACTTCTTGCTGTCCATTGTTGTATATTATTCGTTGTATTTCCCATTAACTGTTGTACGGACCGACTAATACATTAAAAATCGGCTTTACATCATTAAATGAAACATTCATTGAAAAAAAAATTAAATTCTTATTTTATAAATTGAACGAATCATACAGAAATGAAGGAGATTAGGCGTGGAAGTATTAAAGCGGGAAAGTAAATTGAGTCGATCAAAGAGTTAGGGGTGGTTACACGCCCTTATGATAGATTGCCCTCGACACTTCAATACGACCTATCAATATAAAATCTTTTCAGGAGGATGAATTATTACTTTCGACACGAAATTATAACAAAAAGATTCGTTTTAGCTAACGACCGTCATTAATCCGATTTTCGAAAAATACCGAACATATAACCGTGCACAATGTAGCCTGTGCTTTGCTTGAATTAACAATGAAACAGGTTTTTCAATGAAATGTAACGTCATATAATTAATTCATAAGAGTAAAGAATGACTGAACGTCAATACTTGCAATTCAAATGGTTTCAAAGACATTTTGTCATCCTCAGTGATGCACGATTTTAAGAGTTTATTCACTCTGTCGGCCATATAGTACTAATGGTAATCAATGATACAGATTATTCTGCTATTTGTTAAGGTAAAAGTACGACTGATGTGTTCATGCTAAATGGTAATGTAGTTTGCTTTTACACACACACACACACACACACACACACACACACACACACACACACACACACACACACACACACACACACACACACACACACACACACACACACACACACACACACACACACACACACACACACGTGTGTGTGTTTTGCTGTTGTATTTTTAAAATTTTAAAAGCAAAAATTATAAACAAATCACAAAAAGCTGAAAAAATTCTCACACTTTCGTAATTGAATTTAAAATGAGATAAAATATAATTTTATCTTAACAAATAACGGAATAATCTATATCTTTAGTTAACATTAGTGTTATAGTGAATAGATTCAATACGGGCGATACGTTTATAAGTTATAATGACTTAAGTTAACAGATAACTTTGAAAAGAGACGCTTTTGTTGTCAGAATTGGGTTCAATATTTAACCTTAGGAATATGTTTTACGTGACTATCAGACTCTAAATCTATTAACTGTAAAGTCACAGATATTATATTTTTCAAGTAACAGTTAAGTCACAGATTGGGATTAACTATTATTTAAAGACAAGTGTACTCTGAGGCGGAAGAGAATTTATAATAACGAAATATTGCAAAACTGAACCCTAAACGCGTAAAATCCGAAAATGTTTGTTTATTTTACAATTTTTTGAAAATCTGATTTTAAAATTGTTATCGACATTAAAATCTGCATAAATGATTATTTGAAATTTTCAACGGAATTTGTGAGTTTAAATTGCTACATAATGCTGCTATTATTTCTGATTACGATGTCTTATAAATTTTGAAAAGTATGTCATAAACGGATTTTGAAAAGTATTCTATATGATAAAAAGTTGTTTTTTAAAAATCTGAAATACACCCTATTTTATATGGTTGATCAATGTCTTAATCGAATAAACATACGTTAAAATCAGAGTATATTTTATATTTTATGTTTTCTGGTCTGCAGCTTTACTAATGACTGCTTTAACAGCTCTTTTTCAAATGAAAATTCCTTAACATTAGCTGTAGAAAATTATTAACACACATATTGAACAGCTTGTTTAGTTGATTGCATTATATAGTTTCTATAAATATGCTTAGTTTGTGCACATTATTGATGGATTTATGTGACTATTCCATTCACAACGGCTGAAAGCTTTTACTAGTGTTAGAAAACTTCAATAGCTGCATAGGGACGAAACTGATACCACGTTACTAGCAAAGTGTCGATACTTTTACTTCGATACCTAGTTTTGTGTTGATACCTAGTATCGATACCTAGTAAGTTCTATGCACTCGATAGATTCATTCGGTACTTTTACTAATATCGGTACTAACATTAACATAACGGTAGGTTATTTTGTTAGGCTCAAACAACATTATCGCCGGACCTCGGCAGGTTGGAACCTGAGATCTCTTACTCACAAACTACCATTAAACCATCCCGAGATGACCAAAGTGTAACGTACACTACATGCGCGTTCCAAATTTTGTCCAGTCGTCCTATATATTTACCTTACAAGGCCTAATAAGTAACCAATTAGGTTATGTCCATATTATGATATAATTACTTGCATTTATTTTCTTTTATTGTTTCTGCTATGTAGATATTATAATTGTAAAGTATATTTTTTTATTAATTTTTTTCGTATGTCCATATATTATGTATGAGTGTATTATCTGTATGTACATATTTTTATTTACTGTTTTTATTACGTTCTTTACGTTATATTTCTTAACTTATGTCTGTAAGAACTAGTTTTCCGTTACTTCAGGGTACAACATATTATTACATCTAGTAGCCTATACATTTTTATTTCATGTTTGCTTTTATTTAAATGCAAAGTAAATAAACACAGTAATACTTTATGTAAATTTTGTATGAAATTTCTTTGTTATTTACATCACATTACTTTCGATACCTACTAATATCGATAAATTCTATTCTATTTTCCTGCCGTACCGATACCCATATCTATTAAGACCATCGATATTTCCTTTTGATATTTCGTCCTTATGGCCGAGCGTAACCCGAAACTGTAGGCACGACGGACATCGTATTCACACGAAAGTAAAACTTGACGAGCGAAGTAATCGATTCTGCACACGCGTAACCTACTTGGCGCCACTTGGTTCGAACATGAAGGATCGTGCGGAATGTGCAAAATAAGTTTTAAACTTGTTCCAAAGTTGGCATCACTGTTTGTAACGCGATACACAGCTGCGTACGCAATCTTCATTCGGAAGACATTTTCATCAAACGTGTTCAACAATACAATTTTATGTTTAAAATATAAATATAAAATACAAATATTATATATATATATATATTATTTAAATGTTATTTAATATTATATACTGTAATTTATTTTTTTTTCGTTAATTTAAAAATGCAAAGCAGCCAGGTATGGGGGTAAAGGAAGTTTCTAAGGAATTACGATATTTTTTTGAAAGTCGGTAATAAAGTGGTTTACAAAATTAAGTAGATTGTAAACGGAAAATGTAGTTTTAAAAGACTATAGTCTGGCCCACGAAAGAAAACACATGAGTTAATGACAAACGATTTCTGTTTTGTCTATCCTCTTTCATACACAAAACCTACTCACGATCTTTGCATTTTTATTTTATACACGATCTGTGAAAACACTAATTTTACCTTGACTTATATTCTTGATTATACACGATTTACAAAAGTGCTTTTAAAAATGCAACAGAGAAGCTTTACTGTAAGCTTATACTCGAATTTATAAATAACGCCAGAGGTCTATAGTGCATGCCACGTGACTGTACTCAAATTTCGTTTCAATAACTTTACGTTTACTCATTATAAATAATTATAAATATAAATGAACTGAAGTCTTGATTATCATCAACTGTAAAATTACATAGTCTGTTAAGGAATTATTTCAATAAAGTTGCTAGTAACAAAATGAGCTGTTAATTAAAAGAAATGCACCATAATTTCAAATTTTGTCAAAGTTAGTAGAATGATTAATAAATGTCTGTATCATAACCTACTTGAACATCATTCTTGTGAATTACGAATTGACAAAGTTATGAACCTTCAAAGTAGCTAGCAGTAGAAAAACTGCCTGAAAATCTTGTTTTTCAGTAAATATCTTGAAATATAAAACTGCCATTAAAAAAATATATTAAAGGAATCAACATAGACTTTTAAGCAAAAGAACACGCTTTAATTTGGGCCCACTAGTAGATTAAATTTTTATATTAAAGCTACAGATTCAGTAAACTATTACCAGCTTGGTGTTTTTTAATAATGTTACAACTGTCTTTATGAAACTAGGCTAGTGCATTCCAGATGAACTAAATGAGAAACAATATTCAAATTCGAATGTTACACGACCCGTCAATGTAAAACCCAGAACCTCCGTCACACCTCCAACGTGATATAGCGTGTGTACTCAGCTTGTACTTCGTGATAGTACGACCACAGCAGTGTCACGAGGGCCGTGACTGTATCAAAGAAAACATTCTGCGTACATTTAATGAACACAACACCTACTATAACACAGTTTTAATGTTAACTAACGATATTGCTACAACAAATGTAATTTTTATTAGTTTCGTACTTCTTTTTATTATAAAATTTCCAAAGTCAGTTTTCTGATTATTTGTTTTGTTTCGTGAAGAGTCACTGTCTTTATGCGCGTTGTACTTCAATGTTTTACATCTAAATAATACTAATTCATTAACAATGAGTTTTTGTAATTTAATTGAAAAATTTCATTTTGTGTCTTGTTACACACACTCACGCGCGCGCACACACAGATATCAGTAAAAGTACCGAATGAATCTATCGAGTAAAAACAATACTAGGTATCGAAGTAAAAGTATCGATACTTTGGTAGTAACGCGGTATCAGTTTCGTCCCTATGCAGCCGTTGAAGTTTTCTAACACTAGTAAAAGCTTTCAGCTGTTGCTAATGGCCTAGTCACATAAATCCATCAATAATGTGCACGAAATAAGTCATATTTGTAGAGACTATACAATAAAATCAACTAAAAACTGTTCTATATTTATTTATAGAAATCCAAAATTCCTTCAAAAATTATACATAATATAATACAAAATTACACATACACACAACACTACCCTACAAAGAAGCTTTAAAATAACAGCTTTTGTAACAAGCTTAGATATTTAATTAAAATCATTACTCAGTAAAAGTTAAAACAGAGCGGTTACTGTAAAAGTTCAGTTAACGGCACATTTAAATTGACTTACTGCACTAACGCGCTGGCATTTATATATTTATTTTATCGTCACTTAAATGTCAGCGCGTGTTCCTGTCCCCAGGAATCTGTAATCGGATTTGAAACCGCAATTTTATCTGTGACTAGAAAACACAGATTGCGAGGAGAATGACGTATTCGCGCTAAACTAGGGTTATAAATTATTCAGAACCGATCGGCATTATCGGCGAATGATTGCAGTGATTATCTAACTTGGATGAATTTAATGTAAAGTAGGCATTCGTAGTCAATTAACTCATCTTTTTGTACAAAAAAAAAGAAATTTCATTTCGTTCTTAAAAGGAATTATTTTTATCAACACTAATGTACCATGCTGATTTTTTAAAAAAATTTCAACACAATTGTAAGTGTTGATAAACAAGAAACATTAAAAGAGTTGAACTGATCGTTATGAAAACAATATATAATATTAGATCGGGTGGCCGCCAAATGCGAAACGGTGCCATGCGACGCCGCTTGACTCCGCTCAGATAGGCGGACGGACACGAAATGCGGAGTAGAGTTGCGCTGAACTGAGACAAATATAGCGGCATGAAGTTGTACGGCAACTAAAAGTGGAGGTCAGTCAGTTGATGGAACGCGTTTGTATCTTTTAAATGCAAATATAAACGCAAATATAAATGCAAATATAAATGCAAATATAAACGCAAATATAAATGCAAATATAAATAAATGCCTTCTGGAATAATGGTTCTAGAAAACTACTATGTTTAAAAACCGTAACCTTGGTAACGAGAAATAATACGTTTGTAGGCGTGGTCAACGTATTGGAGGGAAGCGGAGTAGGCTTGAAAACCGAACAGCAAAACGCTTCGCTATCCGCTCAGCTCCGCTACACTTTCAGTAGCTACCTGGCCTTATAATGCGTAAATTGCACTTCCGTTTCGAAAATCGGAATTATCGAACACATTTACTTTTTTATGCAACAATTTCCATACCCGGATTTGTCTTAGCATTCAATCAAATGAAATCAGTTCAAACAAAGTCGACATATATTCAAATTTGTTTATTTAATACCAGCCGACTTTGGAGTATTTGTAAATGCCCAGTATCTTAAATTAAGAAGAATATAGCGATTTCTAACTGATTATTTTTAACATAAAAGAGTAAGGGGGGATGCCACCAATTCAGAACAGAGCGGACTACGCAATCAAAGCCCAACCTATGGTTTGCAACGTAAGAACGGTCACTAAAGCGTAACGGAGCTGAGCAGAGTGAAGAGGCGTTGCTGCGTTCCACTCCGCGTAGCTTCAACACTGTACAGGCTCGGTTTTGAAGCTAACTTCTCTTCTCCCACCACGCTGAGCGCGCTCCAAACATATTATATCTCGTTACTCAGATTACGGTTTGTAAGTAGGGCTAAATATTTAGATTTGAAAGATACAAAACGTTCTTTAAACTGACTGAACTCATCTTCTCCATTCTGCTCCGCTCAGCTCAACTCAGCTCCGCTCCCCTCTGCATCCAGTGGCCGCCCGGCCTAAACAGCGTGTTAACATTACTCCACATTTCCTAGTACCAAAATCATTTAAAATTAAAGGCTTTAAACCGGCAATAAGTGCCTGCCAATAAGAACCGTTTTTAAACAGACAGCCAGGTCCGTTCTAAAGTCTATACCTGAACGAACGGTCTGGCCTTAATCTCAAACTGACTGACACCAACACCATAAGTCATCAAACAATCATTTTCGCGTGTTATTGCTTGCGGTTCTCTGAACCATCAACTCTAGTCTCCACTGCAGAGCATAGAGGTAAAATTTTATTAAAATTCGCCATCAATGCTGTAAAAATTCGTATTAACAATTCAGATGTCGGTATAGTGCAATGAACTGTGTGTTATCCCCATTGCGCGAAACCATAGGAAAAGTTACATTAGGTAGTGTATATTCTTGAAACTAGAACACTTTTACATTTTTCCCGTTCTATACTAGTAAAACATTTGGAGTTATACAGTCAAATTTATAATTTAGAAGGCAGTGATCTTGTACCTTTAGTTATACTGACTGTGTGCATTATCGTTTAATTGTACAGTTCACGTGGACATCCAGCACTTAAGCAAGATATGTTTTACTAATCCATATAGACATTTGATTTTAAAATAAATCATACCTGTACATTACAGATTGGTCCTTCGGTAAAAGTGGTTAATTTTAGTAGTAAAATTTCCTGTTTTGTTTAAAACAATTTTTGCAAAACAGCCTATATTACTTCAATTATTAACTTACTAAAATACACTACACAGCGAAACATTATTTTTAGAAATATATGTACGACTTGTTGAACTTTAGTAGCACAAATATTTTATTATATATAGTTTTCAATAAGTGCAATAAGGAGATGGGAAAGAGTATGTAATTTAGCAAAACTGCGTGTTTTAAGTAGTTTAGATAGCTCTTTCTAGGCGATCAAATGTTGTAAAGAAAATCTCGTGTAATTTATACAAAATTGATTTTATTTTCCAGTAAATATTGTTCAGCTTATAAATAGACCCTAGTTGTGGCTCAACATGATCTTATAGCTTATTTTATACGTTAAACCTCTTCGCCCATTAATTAAATCACCCATAATTTGGCTGAGCCTGAAATTAATCGTAATGCCTTTAAAATCGCTTAGTTTAATGCCTGTCTTTAGTCGGATGGTGGTGTTTTAGGCGAAGAATACCGCCAGTAAATTGAAATTCACATTGCTTCAATTTTTTCCGCGGTTAAAATATTCCCTAAGAAAATTTTAATTGGTAACATCTGTTTGAAAGTCCTTCAACGTGAAATGATAATTTTTCACGATATATTCTGTCTGTAAACTTGTTAACAGACTATGTTAAGTGAAAAATTGAAGCACACAGCTTACTCGCTGAAGTGATAGAAGCAAATTTCCAAAAATAATATTTTTATTTTACATTTTTGTTTTAAATATAGTTTTACCATCAACATCACCATTAAAATCTACTTACAGTATTTTCTACTTACTGAATTTTAAAAATTCTAGTAGGTTATATACATGCATATTTCAATTGAAAATTTTTAAAAAAAGCTGATTTTCAAAAATTTGAGTTGGAAAATAATTCTTTTAACGTACTACCAAATTCGATTTTATTGCAGACACTGCATCAAATTCACATGAATTGGTATATTAAATTTAAAAATTGCATTGAAAATGGGATAATGGATATTTAGTCAACGTCAGCATTAGTAACGTATTTTTAAACTATTATGTGTTCAAAAAAGACAAAAAATTATAATTTTTTTATGATTTGAAATTAACGATCTTTTGTAACTTTTTGTAACTGTTAAAACAGATTTTGCTAGGTGCAATATTTATCCAGCCATTAAAAATCAAATTTTTACCAAGTTCAAATCAAATTGGAACAATATTGTGCTAAGATATGTGTATAAAATTTAATGTCCCCTCAAAAATTGGTCTGGCGTTCAAGATCGTTGATCATTTCAAGGTTCCGAGATTAGATTTTACCATTTAATTTTGTTCCTTAATTTTTTTAAATATTGAAATTCGAATTTATTTATTACCAAATTTTCTTTATACATCCAATAAAAATTACATAGAAGGACCTATCGGTCTTCAGATTGATATTTATACTTAATATTATATATGAGTTATACCTCACAGAACATTGTAATAAATAAAAATAAATGATTTTTCATTTCAATTCAACCGTTTATATAAAAATATGAATAAACAATAAAGAAAAAAAAAGTCTACTCTATGAGAGACTAATATTTATATTACATTTGTAAATAAATAAATTTTTGTAAGCAATTATTGATTTACATTTAAATTTTTCAACTCGTTGAGTAATTCATTAAAATTGTTTTTAACGTAATACACATAGCTTATCTGTCCAATAGTTAATAGATGTTTAGGAGATGCAAAACTGTTAAACAGAGTGTTAATTAGATCTTGTAAAAAAATACGTTTTACTTCATTATACTAATAAACAATAGAATTCACTACAAACACTTGTCTAATGGTTTTTTCTGAATTCTTGTTTGCTTGTTTGTTGGTGTTGTCAAGGTTTGTTATTGTTTCTCCAATAAAAGTATATTAATTTCTGATTAAAAATAAATTTCACGTATATATTTGTAACGATAAACAATAAACTTTCTATTATTCCAGCTAACACACATAACTTGTTTTACATGTACTAAACAAAGGGAGGGATCTAAGGTAAACATATTTATCAATAGATACACTCTTACGTTAGGTTATACAATGTATATGGAAATTTCCTTGTTCGTATATTATACACGCTTGACACATTAATAGTAAACATGGGTAATACGGTCCACCTGCAGCATTTTATAACAAGCAATTTTTTATACTTACTTTAGGGTTGGACACGATAACACAAATGTAATATATTCTTCTATGTAGCGTAGTTATAGAATATTTGCTAAAACGTAATGAAACATCAGCAAGTAGAATAACTAAGCGTTTGTATTTAATCGAGGTATTTTGGCCTGTATTTGTACAACTATACTGATAGCTATTTTTCTTATATTTTCAAAACTGCTTAATATTTTTGTCTTAAAAATTTGTGAAAATCTGATTTTACTTTTGTGAATAGTGTTGAAATTTCTCGATTTTAAAAAGTCACAGTTTATTTTTCCCCATACAATTTAAAATGTTAGTTTATGCGATTTTAACGTTGGTTATGATGGGAATTAAATAAATATTTTCGTAAAAGTTTTAGTTATTTGGACAAACAATAGGGAAACTGCTAGTGAACAAACAATTGGAATCTGCAAGCATTTGGGAATTTGGTAATCAACAAACGATTGGAAATTCGCTAAACAAAAAAAAGGGAATTCGGTAATAAACAAACAATAGGGTATTTTCAAATCAACAAACAATTGGGAATTTTCAAATCAACAAACAATTTGGAATTAGCTAATCAACGAACAATAGGGTATTTTCAAATCAACAAACAATTGGGAATTTTCAAATCAACAAACAATTTGGAATTAGCTAATCAACGAACAATTGGGAATTTTCAAACCAACAAACAATTAGGAATTAGCTAATCAACAAACAATTAGGAATTTGTAAATCAATAAACAATTGGGAATTTGCTAATCATCAAACAATTAGGAATCCGCTAATCAAGAAACAATTTGCAAAAAACAACAGGCACATTTTTTTCTGTTATGTGACATTGCAACTTTTCAAAAATTCGCTATCATGTTATCTATACAACTCTATGACGTAATTATTAATGTATTATATTATGTTTATTTTCTCAGTCGACTGATTGTTTCGTAAGTTGATCTAACCAATGCAAAATGGGAAATTAATCTATTCAACAATACACTAAAATTAACGATTGTTTATTACAAAAGATAAATTATCACTTACAATAAAGTACAGTTTCAACATTCTCATTAATGATACACAGTGTATCTACTTGAAAACCTAACTGTATAACCATACGCTATGTTAAAGGTCAGCCCAGTGTGATATATTGGATCACTTAATTCCGTAGCATTTAAATTAATAAGTGAAATAGTGAAACAAAATGGCCGAGGCAATCAATAACACGTGTTTATATGTATATTACTAGATTATGTGCGCTTGTCAATGCAAGTCAGTACTGCAGTAATTATATTTGCAATAAAATGTTTAATTGGAGTCAAGCTCGGTCACAGGTGTGCAGATGCGTGGACGTCTTTATACTTTGAGGTTATGTTAATTAAGTTACACACGTGCGTGCTGCAGCTCTGCCTAGTGAAGGGTTTCCTTTCACTGACGGACATGGTAGCTTAAATTTAACATTCTAATTTAGAAATATTTTAACGCTGGTTGTGTCGGTGAAATCAGATTTTCAAAAAAACTTATTATAAAAAAATTATTGTGACACACCATCTCGCGAACTGTATTGATTTTTCCGAAGCTAAAGCTAACAAAAACAATTAACTACTTGTTTTGCTAATAGGTAGCGTTGCCGGTTCAATATCATACAAAAATAAGACGTAAAGTTTAAAAAAATTCTACTTTACATAATTTTCTTGTGGTCTGAATAATTGTTACTAGTGGGCCCGTCCGACCACCGCAGTTAATGGGAAAAAGAAAAGAATATAATAATGTATAGCAAGAAGATGAACAGATGATACCATTGGCTGGTATTTAATTATTAAAATACATTAATCTTTAATTTAAAACTTGTATTTTAATATTACTTCCTAAGTGAATAAAATCGTTATAAAACATGTTATTTCTTGTCAATATGAACATCCGTTAAAATAGACATAATAGTTATATTTAATACTTGTATGACCTGTAAATAAATCAGTGTCATTAATTATATTTAGGTTGTGTAATACAATAGGTCTAACTTTGTTCTACTTTAGAATTTAAAACTATAACCTATACAATTAAAACCTTACAGAAATATTTAAAAATGAGACCTACTATAATCGGATTTTACATTACATACCTAAATAAGACTTCAGTATTTACTGTTTACTAAAAGCAAAGTCTATTATTTAATAACATTTACGTATTAGAACTCGGCCTAGATTGTCTTACTGATACTTTCAATACTGATTTGGTTAATGCGATATTCAAGTTTTGTATGTAGTAATAATAATTTAAACATTACTTTCAACTATGTTTTTTTATCAATCAGCTGCAATCAGCTGTTTTGTTACACACACACACACACACACACACACACACACACACACACACACACACACACACACACACACACACACACACACACACACACACACACACACACAATTGCCTGCATTGTGCTGCAACTCTCACAGGGACACTTCCTTGTGGAATTTCATTTATAGTTTTTTATCGGTTTTAAGTCGGTTTTACTTTATTGTAAAGCCTTAAAATGGAAAAGTATGAAGCGTGAGAGTTCCCTGATGTTCTGACGAATGCACATGTACGTCAGAATAAGTAGTTTCAATAAAGCACGTCCTTATTTTTTGTACAGAGCCCCTTATTTAAGTCCTTATTTTTTATACAGAGTTATAGCTTTTGGAATGCGTAGCGTAATAATATACGAAAGATAAGGTAAATAGATGCCTAGATGTCACGGGAAGAACAGAGAACACAGTAAATCCTTGATAAAGATTGCAATTCAGTTGCTCGATTAAATAACAGGATATCACAGCTGATATTAAGTGCGCAATGCAAATTTTCGCATCCGTAAGTTATTCTCCGTCAACGAATTATAAATGCAAACATGCAGCGGTTATAAACGATCAACAGACACCAATAAAGCAAGTGGCACTGACCGCGTACACTTAGCTACACTGTCCCCGTAACAGGCAATACACTATCAACTGTGTGTTGTATCGTTTTAAATTTCACTCGTACGTTTTTCTAAAGAAAGTTCTATCTACCAATCTAAAGAAAGTTCGCTAAGATAAAGTGTTTAATAAATAATTACTGCAGTCACATGCCTCGCTCACAGGTTCAACTGAATTACCTAAACTATCCACAGCGTTTTCGTTAAATCTGTTTTGTGGCTTCAAGACAAAAGGCTTTACTTTGTGCGAATGAATGAACCCCATTTGCAGTAAACTAAAAATGTATAAAGTTTTTTTAGATATTTAGCAGTGTATGATGTTTTGTTTTAAATATATTTTTTCTTTTATTACACACTTTATTATCCAATTAACACAAATTCACCAGCAGAAAATATTTCTTTAAGATCACTTTTGGGCTGTTTTTTTAAGTAACTATTAAATTAAATTAGGTTATATACTAGAGGAAGGGATAATTCAACCCCAGGCACTGCGTTCGACTGACCTATTGTGCAACTAAACCTCTTAAAATACCTAGTTCAGCAGATTGGTGCCCTTAATAAGTTCCAGCTACCCACTGACTAGCTCACTCTGCTGAAGATCCCTAGGATCTTGGAAACCAAAAACCCGTAGCCTCCTACTATCAAAAGCCTTACAATCATAAATTATTTGACCTGCAGTTTCCTCCTTCTTCCTGCACAATCTACACACGGTTTCTCCGTGGTATCCTGTTAATTTGCACTTTCAGACCACAGTGCCCTGTTATGAGCCCCATGATCCTCCTGAGTTGTGCTCTGCCTAGGATATCTGCTGCCTCTTTGAATCCTCCAAAAGGAACTTTGCTTAAGAGACGTTTACTATGGGAATGCCCATGAAGATAATCCCATCTTACCTGGCGTTGACTTGTAATCTACCTATTAATAGCAGACCTGGCCAACGATAGAGAGATCCCTAAAGTCGGCTCAGGTCTGATAAACTCAGATGCAGATCCAAGACCAGCCAGTCGGTCTGCCTCCTCATTACCCTCAACTCTCCTATGCTCCGGAACCCAGTGAAGAGTTATCCGGTAACCCACGGACAGAGAGCCGACACTCCCAGACCAGCTTGGACTCTTAAGGAACTATATAGGAACATCATTGCTGTATACATTACATGAAACAATACATTTCCTACATCGCATTACTGCTCATGCGCGTTATCACATTCTGTAGGCATTACGTAATACATATTACTTTGTTCGTTCTTGTAGTGGAAACGTTACTAAAATGGTGTTCGTTTGATTAAATAAGTTTTCCGCCCAACAACCGTGTCAGTTCTTTCAACATTTTGTAAACTTTCAGCTTATGCCGGTCACTTTTATTTTCAATTTTTATCGTACTTCTCGTACTTTCCGCGCTTTTATATTTTCGATTATTGCTTTCGGTGATGTAATAAGCGTTTTGGTGAAAAATATTCGAAAAATCGAAAACAACCGACACTGTATACTTACCGTTTTTTTATTCAACGCATTTCAAAAGAACTTTGTACCAATTTGTGTAGATTTGAACGCTCACTACCATAGATGTATTTTATTTCTAAAGAAATAAGTTAGCAAAGAAAATTAGATCATACGTTTGAAATAATTCAGAAAATATTATACAGTATAATGCGGACATATATAATAGATATTTATGTATTATTATAACATTGCTGTTTAACTTATATGTAATGAAAATCATCTGCAACAATGTAATTTAACAATATGTTATTAAACTTTGTCTCAATTTAATTTTGTGCTTTATAAAAAAACGTTTAATTTAAAAGTCAAAAAAATGTGTTACATTCTGAACAAAAATACAATTATACATTTTCAATAAATATTTTACAAATCATAGAATTTTTAGAAATAATTAAATATTAAAAAATAGAGGTCGCCAAGTTCCCACCCGCTCAGTGGCTGCAGTTTCTAATATACGTTATTTATGTAAGACGATACCAGAAACGTTTAACTTCAGAATTCTTATTAATTTACAAGTGCTTCAGCATGAAATATTAATTTCAGCCGTCAGCTTTTCATCTGTAAGCAAGCATATTTTACGGAAAGAGGTAAACGAACACACGAGCTGAATACATTACGACGTGCTGGCTCGCTTACCTCTCTCGTAAATCTCGCGGTTACATCACAAACTAGTCAATTTAAACCAAGTTAAAAGTTAACCAGATTTCATCAGATACAGTTCAGATATCCGAAGTATAAATCAAGTTACTTCTTATAATTTTATCTGTAAAACGTATTTTTAGATATAAGTTGTAAATAGGAAATGTTTGTATAAAAGTTTATCAAAAGTTACAGTTCAGTTATTAACTTAGGGTATCAACTTGAAGGCTTGAATGTATACAAATAATTGAAGAAGACAGACTAATATTGTAACATACAAGATATTTACAAATTCATTTTCACGTTAGCCTTTATATTTAAAACTTCACGTAAACTTAAGTTCATAGCTTTAATAATTTCTAAAGAAACAAAAAACGTAACATAAATTTCAAGTTAAAATTTAAATAATATGTCCTTACAAGGAAAGCTAAATGACGGAAAAAGTTTAATGTTATTATTTTTTTTAAGGAGAAAAACACATCGAGGCTATTATTGCCTCTCTAAATGTAAATGTGAGTGTAAAGTGTTGAAGTCGTAAATGTAGTGTTGTAAGTGTAAGTGTATGTTAGACTCGGATACCGCGAGGGACGTCTAAATCCTCTCAATAGGTACAGCTAGCCTGCACCTCCTGCGGGGTTAATTTTACTGTCATACTAAATAAAGGATACTGAGGTTTTAGTGATTTTAAACAAAACAATTTTGAAATTTTGATAACCTCTTTGCTTTCCACGTCCCAACGAGTCCAAAAAAGGTTTTTTTTACTTGGACATTTGTCGTTCTGTGTTTGTGTGTCTATCTGTTTCTCCATGTACATTCACCGATATTAATGCCAGGCGGAGCAGAGCGAAGCTGAGTTGAGGCAAGTGGAATAGAGCTGAGGAGAGTGAAGGTGAATGTAACCGGAAGTAGAGTTCAGTCAGTTTGAAAAACGAGTCTGTACATCTTAAATTTAAATATTTCAGCCTACTTAACGGATTCTAGGAAACTACTATATTTAAAAACCGTAATCAGGGCAAAGATAGTCTAGGTCACGAGAAATAATAAGTTTCGTGGTAGCAGAAGCGGTGTCAGCTTTAAAACCAATCCTAGACACAGTCGAAGCGGCGCTGCTTGACTCCACTCATCTCCGTTACAATTTCAGTAGCCAAACGTACATTAAAAACAATAGGTTACACTTCGAATGCCTAATCAGGTTCGGCAAGTATTTCTCTAAATTGCAAGTATTTGTGGAAAGTTTTTAAAGCTAATTTTGATTTTAAAAGATGGTTATTTCAATTTTCAAAACTGGTTTTGAAAATTTTCTAAAACGTATTCTATAAATAAATAAAAAAATTAGTTGATCATTTAACCTAAAAAAAGCCAGTTCGTGAACTATCATAGAAATCGAGAAGGTTTGTGATAATATTCGCACAACGTTTACGCGTATTTACATAATATTGAGAGACATACATTATATAGTATTACGTACTGATCAATAAATATAAACGTAATTAAGGCAATGAATTAATTACTTATCTTGTTTTCGGAAAAACTGAGATAATTTGTTTTCAGAACAATAACTTTGCTCAGAAATTACATCCTTTCAATTACATCCTAAAATCGTAGCAATTTTCAGGTAAAAATAGTTACATTTAATTCAAATTAAATAATTATCAAATCAGTGTAAAGATATTGCCAAGTCGCGTCACTCGATATAGGTTTCCATTTTAAATAATTTAGCTGCACTATTTCAAGAAATATTTTTTTCCCGGCGAAAAACCGTTAATGTTATCATCGCCGAATGTATTAAGTAAATATTATCATCTCAAGAAATAAATCACATAAATCATACAGATAAGTAGTTTATGTAACTTTTGGCTTTAACTATTACAGTAATTCCAGACACTTTGTAAATTAATTGGACAGAGATTTTACAAATTCTTTCCAAGTTTGACGTGTACTGGACGTTCGTTGCCAATAGTGGCGTCATATTTGCATAAAATACCACAGCCTCCTGTATATTGTATACAAATTGACTTAAAGATACCTGTCAGATCAGAGCAATGCCTGAATGATTTGTTCTCAGTCGCTGTACTACACTGCCTTCCACATTTACACTACCTCCACAGTTACTTCGTCAAACATTTCACCCAGTCTACGCTTCGCAACTATAAATTACCGTTTCCTTTACTTCTGAATATTAATAAATTCAAATGTCACACTCGTACTTTACATACTGGTCCTGATCTATCTGAATACTTACAGAGATATTGGAGAGCCATCGTGGTAATACCCAGTCTCCAGACTACGAAATGAGTTCTTCTCGCGCGCGCGCGCGTGTGTGTGTGTGTGTGTGTGTGTGTGTGTGTGTGTGTGTGTGTGTGTGTTTGTTTGTTTGTTTCGCGATGCCAAAGAAGGTGTGAAAAATCTTTTATAGACTACACGGGTTAGGGTACCATCAGTCCCCAGAGTGTGGGATTCAAGTTAAGTTCAAACTCAAGTTAAAAAATAATGCTAACTACCAAAAGCAATCCTCTTCTGCAAACTCCTCTGACGGAACCGCCACCAGGTATTACTTTACGGAAAGGTGGACTGACTGTCGGCCTATCCGTCTAGAACTTTAGGTCTCCTTTTTCGATTTTAAATCCTTAGCCTCTTCATGACTGCGGCGAATCCTTCAATGGCCTTCCAGTTGGCCTCTGAAGTCATCATTGTCGCAACCAGAATTTCCGGTATAATGCTGCCTTGCAGATATGTTTTGCAGGTTCTTCTTATCTCGTCGATTCTCTGACAGCGGAAAATACATGTTCCGCACTTCCTCCACTGTTGGAAGACAGAGGGGAAAAGCGAGCCTGTTACCAAGCCGGAGACTGAACAGGTAAGCTCGGAAGCAACCGTGCTCAGTTAGAACCTATGTCAGATAGAAGTTCACCTCCCCATGCTCCCTATTGCGTCAACCCTGGATGTTGCTTATGAGTTAGTTCGTCCATCGTCCGTTTGATGATTTGTCCCACCGTCGCGCCAGGTATTCAGGGCATTATCCTCTTTAATTGCCACTGCATGACCATACGCTGCTCAGCAGCTCGCTTGGGGCGATAGAGCCTCGCTCTTTCATCGGCCATTAGTTCCATTATGGGTTTGCCAGCTACTACGCATGCATGGGCGTGTGCGTGTGCGCGCGCGTGTGTATATGTGTGTGTTAGCGCTGTAGCGTTTATTCAAACATTCCAAAAAGTCAAAAAAAAGTTCTTTTAGCATTGTAAGTTGCTACAATATTGAAACGAATTTTGCCAGGAAAGAATTTTATCTGAACTATTTGACAATAAATCTTCTAATTTGAATCAAATCGGACTGAAATTAAAACCACTAGAATGGCTATTCTCTCACATACATTTAGACAATATAAATTAAATTTAAAAAGTACCCAAAACGTGCTTCAGAGAATACGATAGTTCAGGGTGCTCATTTCATGATCCACGGGATTTGTTTTTCAACCCCATAAAATCATGGTTTTTGTTAATGGGTACTCTTATAATACATAACGACATAAACAAACTACACAAGTGTTTGTCTATTGAGGAATTTTATCAAAATTAGTAATTTCTTTCATTATCCATTGTTCGCGCTTAAATTAAATATACCTTCCATTACCTATCCTAATTGCTCAATTAAATTGACTACTGGGAGCTGCTGCTATCTGGTGACAAAAAGAAGAAACAGAACTTCTAGCCAGCTTTCTATATTCAACTGATAAGTTCAGTCCAATGTCAAACATCGCTACCGCCGCTATACAGTCCCGGCTTTGTGATACCTTTGTGCGACACTGCAGACTCAAAAAGACTTGGCTAAGGGGGAAATCTAACAAGTACTTCGTTATTGCCTTTTAGCTACCAGAGGTGACAGGCACATACATCCATAAATGAGCAGAGACAGAAGCAACGCATGCGCGTATACACAGACATACAGACATTGAAGAAAAGTACAGTTTTCACTCACTTCTGTCAGTGACAAAATAAAGTTAAAAGTTATAAAGCTGCTAATTTTCACCAGACTTGTATCCATTTTTAACTTCTTACTAAACAAACTTTGTAGAAAGCTCGGTGTTAGATCTTTGTTTTACCAAATCCTTCCAGAGGCAACTCAGTTTTTTCAATTGTTATTTACATAAAATCTTTCATGAGACACCTTTGAAAAAAACGTCTCTCTGGTTAATATTTAACCACATGTAGTCGCTTGCAGAGTTCTTTAAATGTTACGGTGAGTTCAACCATCAATGGTGTTCAACATACCTTTTCTGAATGTTTAAAATCTCAGTTTTCTATATTCTAATATAACTAACATTGGTATTGTACAACAGATATTATACTCCTATGGAAGTTGTCTTACAGATTATAAAACAAAAAAATAAAGCATGATATGACACTCTTACCTAAACAAGTACGGGTAAGTATTATTTCTTTGCAGTAGGCTACATACCTGAAACACAAAATACAAGAACGTAATAATTGCACTAATACTTGCTTAAAAGTATAAAATAATCATGAAATGTCAGACTGTTCTGATCGCCTTAAAGGAACTTACTAATCTTTAGACAACACTGTAAGTGTAAATACTATTACATATCTTGAGACACATAGACAACAACATTAGCCTAGATTGTTATGATTGTATTGTGTGTGTGTGTGTGTGTGTATATATATATATATATATATATATATACTATATATATATATATATATATATATATATATATATATATATATATATATATATATATATATATATATATATATATATATATATATATATATATATATATATATGTACACACACACACACACACACACACACACACACACACACACACACACACACACACACACACACACACACACACACACACACACACACACACACACACACACACACAGTGTGTCCCACGAAGGTGTTCACGCATTTGATCCTCCATTATTTTCTCATTCCTCCATTGATCATTTTGAAACTATACAAACTTTTAAAGGAAGGTACCAGAAATAGTATGTAAGAATTACAACTGGCTGACAAAATGGAGGCCAAAATAAATAAACTTTATTTGTCTTAAAAATCTCACTGTACAGCAGTATTGAATCAGATTGTTGAACAGCTGTTAATTTTTTATGATTTATGAAATGTTCGTTACTATTTAGCTTTCTTTTAATTAGTTTGTATCTAATTAAATTTTTAAAAAATAATTGAAAAATAAAATTGTGTTCGAAAAAAATAAAAAAATTAGTTCTGTACTTTATTTAAACTTTATTTTGGCCGCCATTTTTGTTTCTACAAACATCAGCCAGATGCAATTCTCACATAATATTCCTAGTACCTTCTTTGAAAACTAGGTATAGTTTCAAAATGAACAATGGAGTAATAAAAAAATAATGGAGAATCAATTGCGTACTCCTCTTCGTGGGGCACTATGTATGTGTGTGTGTACATATATATATATATATATATATATATATATATATATATATATATATATATATATATATTGCAAGTCTTTCTTTAAGTAAGCTATTCAACAGGTAAATTCTGTGTTCAATTAGCATTGCTAAAAGTGTACCAGCTGCGTATAGGCTATATGGAGTTAACCTGTACCATATAGTTAACTCCAATTTAACCGGTCTCGATGGAACGAAAGAAAACCAGTTTGTCACAGTCAAATTGTCAACTCAGTCTCGTATGGATAGAGTTTTTGATTAACTGTCTGTAAATAGATTCTACTTAACTTGATTAGGCCAATAATCGCGTTTAATCCGCAAAATAGAAACCAATTATTTTTTTCCAGTTAGCGTGGAAACATCTTGCAGTACGTTATGCACGTGAGCCTATTATTAAAAACAAATTAACCTGACTTTATTGAACATCCTGCACGCCATTTTTTAATTATAAAACAATTCCCACCAATAACCGTTCCTATTTAAGTGTCCAATAGTAATTTATGGAACACAAATAAAATAGGAAAGGGTAATAAAATCTCAGACAAATTTAAATTACCGGATAGAAATTCTGATATATTCATTTCGTAACCGGTTCATGTCCTTTTAATTGACAAGTTAGAAGTTTAATAAAACGTAAATAACAGAAGCCGATTGGAGTTGCAAGAAGCTCCCTGACATGAATTTTTCATGACGGTTATTTGTGCGCAGTTAGCACTGCGCATGCGCGTGTATATAGCAACTGGTTTAGTTAGGCTTTGGATATATGTTTCTACAGCAGTGTCTAGGGACAAAATACAAAAAAAAAAAAAAAAAAAAAAAAAAAAATCAATACAGAAAAAACTAAAAGAATTTACTCATATTAGTTGGTATCGAATAAAATAAATATGACAAAGAAATGTATGTAGTAACGTATCTGTTTACTTCACATTAAAAGCGAAAAATTAAATTTAAAGAACATACCAAATATAATAATATTATGTGGACACGTAGAATAATATTATAATATTATATAATACACGTGGAATAAAAAACTAAAATAAGTCAAATCAATTCTTAAACATATAAGGTAAGAAATATAATGTACATAACAAAAACAGTAAATAGAAATATTTGCATGCAACTAATGTTTTAATAAATAATATATAAACGTACCAAAACAATAAATGAAAAATATCTAAATTATAATTGTACATATTACAGCAATAAATAAATAAAAATAAATGCAATTATTTGTATAATACAATTGTATTATGATAATACTATACGGACATAGCCTAATTTGTTATCCATAAGACATTTTGAGATATAAATATGTGGGTTCCGTAGGAAGACTGGACGAAGTCAGGAACGTGTTTACAGTCTACATTACACTTAGGCCATCTAGGAATGGTTTGATGGTACTTTGTAATTAAGAGATATCAAGCGCGAAACTGCCGAGCGCCGGCGATAATGTTCCTTAAGCTTAACAAAATAATTTACAGGTACTACTGATATTAGTTGAAATACTGATTAAAAAAATGTTAGATATCGAAAGGAAATTGTCGCTACTTTACTGGTATCATTGTATCAGTTTCGGCCCTAGCAGTGTTTACTTTGGCTCAAGTCTGTCAGTATATCATCTTGGATAACATTGAATAAAACATATCAAGGACTTTTCGGCATATTGGGATTGTCGATACTTTACTGGTAACGTAGTATCAGTTTCGTCCGTATCAATGCTTACTTTGGCTCAAGTTTATGAGTACAAGAGATAATCTTGGATAACATTGAATAAAACATATAAAGGACTTTTCGGCATATTGGGATTGTCGATACTTTACTGTTATCGTGGTATCGGTTTTGTCCCTAGCAGTGTTTACTTTGGCTCAAGTCTGTGAGTATATCATCTTGGATAACATTGAATAAAACATATAAAGGCCTTTTCGGCATATTGGGATTATCGATACTTTACTGGTATCGTGGGATCAGTTTCGTCCCTAGCAGTGTTTACTTTGGCTCAAGTCTGTCAGTATATCATCTTGGATAACATTGAATTGAATAAAACATATCAAGGACTTTTCAGCGTATTTGGATTGTCGATACTTTACTGGTATCGTGGTATCAGTTTCGTCCGTAGCAGTGTTTACTTTGGCTCAAGTCTGTCAGTATATCATCTTGGATAACATTGAATAAAACATATCAAGGACTTTTCGGCATATTTGGATTATCGATACTTTACTGGTATCGTGGTATCAGTTTCGTCCGTAGCAGTGTTTACTTTGGCTCAAGTCTGTCAGTATATCATCTTGATAACATTGAATAAAACATATCAAGGACTTTTCGGCATATTGGGATTATCGATACTTTACTGGTATCGTGGTATCAGTTTCGTCCGTAGCAGTGTTTACTTTGGCTCAAGTCTGTCAGTATATCATCTTGGATAACATTGAATAAAACATATCAAGGACTTTTCGGCATATTGGGATTATCGATACTTTACTGGTATCGTGGTATCAGTTTCGTCCGTAGCAGTGTTTACTTTGGCTCAAGTCTGTCAGTATATCATCTTGGATAACATTGAATAAAACATATCAAGGACTTTTCGGCATATTTGGATTATCGATACTTTACTGGTATCGTGGTATCCGTTTCGTCCGTAGCAGTGTTTACTTTGGCTCAAGTCTGTCAGTATATCATCTTGGATAACATTGAATAAAACATATCAAGGACTTTTCGGCATATTTGGATTATCGATACTTTACTGGTATCGTGGTATCCGTTTCGTCCGTAGCAGTGTTTACTTTGGCTCAAGTCTGTCAGTATATCATCTTGGATAACATTGAATAAAACATATCAAGGACTTTTCGGCATATTTGGATTATCGATACTTTACTGGTATCGTGGTATCAGTTTCGTCCGTAGCAGTGTTTACTTTGGCTCAAGTCTGTCAGTATATCATCTTGGATAACATTGAATAAAACATATAAAGGACTTTTCGGCATATTGGGATTATCGATACTTTACTGGTATCGTGGTATCAGTTTCGTCCCTAGCAGTGTTTACTTTGGCTCAAGTCTGTCAGTATATCATCTTGGATAACATTGAATAAAACATATAAAGGCCTTTTCGGCATATTGGGATTATCGATACTTTACTGGTATCGTGGGATCAGTTTCGTCCCTAGCAGTGTTTACTTTGGCTCAAGTCTGTCAGTATATCATCTTGGATAACATTGAATAAAACATATCAAGGACTTTTCAGCATATTTGGATTATCGATACTTTACTGGTATCGTGGTATCAGTTTCGTCCGTAGCAGTGTTTACTTTGGCTCAAGTCTGTCAGTATATCATCTTGGATAACATTGAATAAAACATATAAAGGCCTTTTCGGCATATTGGGATTATCGATACTTTACTGGTATCGTGGGATCAGTTTCGTCCCTAGCAGTGTTTACTTTGGCTCAAGTCTGTCAGTATATCATCTTGGATAACATTGAATTGAATAAAACATATCAAGGACTTTTCAGCGTATTTGGATTGTCGATACTTTACTGGTATCGTGGTATCAGTTTCGTCCGTAGCAGTGTTTACTTTGGCTCAAGTCTGTCAGTATATCATCTTGGATAACATTGAATAAAACATATCAAGGACTTTTCAGCATATTTGGATTATCGATACTTTACTGGTATCGTGGTATCAGTTTCGTCCGTAGCAGTGTTTACTTTGGCTCAAGTCTGTCAGTATATCATCTTGGATAACATTGAATAAAACATATAAAGGCCTTTTCGGCATATTGGGATTATCGATACTTTACTGGTATCGTGGGATCAGTTTCGTCCCTAGCAGTGTTTACTTTGGCTCAAGTCTGTCAGTATATCATCTTGGATAACATTGAATTGAATAAAACATATCAAGGACTTTTCAGCGTATTTGGATTGTCGATACTTTACTGGTATCGTGGTATCAGTTTCGTCCCTAGCAGTGTTTACTTTGGCTCAAGTCTGTCATTATATCATCTTGGATAACATTGAATAAAACATATAAAGGACTTTTCGGCATATTGGGATTGTCGATACTTTACTGGTATCGTGGGATCAGTTTCGTCCGTAGCAGTGTTTACTTTGGCTCAAGTCTGTGAGTATATCATCTTGGATAACATTGAATAAAACATATCAAGGACTTTTCGGCATATTTGGATTATCGATACTTTACTGGTATCGTGGTATCAGTTTCGTCCGTAGCAGTGTTTACTTTGGCTCAAGTCTGTCAGTATATCATCTTGGATAACATTGAATAAAACATATAAAGGCCTTTTCGGCATATTGGGATTATCGATACTTTACTGGTATCGTGGGATCAGTTTCGTCCCTAGCAGTGTTTACTTTGGCTCAAGTCTGTCAGTATATCATCTTGGATAACATTGAATAAAACAAATTAAGGCCTTTTCGGCATATTGGGATTGTCGATACTTTACTGTTATCGTGGTATCGGTTTTGTCCCTAGCAGTGTTTACTTTGGCTCAAACAGTCTGTGAGTGTATCATCTTGGACAACATTGAACAAAACATATTAAGGCCTTTTCGGCATATTTGGTGATTTCACCTTTTTAATAAAAATATCGAAAATGTTTTTTACATTTTTTAAAAATCTGCTGAGTACGGATTTTCGAACCTGTTTTACTGGATAACGAACCAGTTCAAACTGACGTGAAAATAAATTTCCGTGACTAATTTGCTTCAAATGGGACTAAGATTTTAAACACGAGATTGCTAACCGGCCTTAATATATAAAAGTCTTAACTACCGCCACAGAATGGTCAAGTTATACTGTTCGACTCGAATTCCATTGTCTCGGTTCGGGGTACAAACAACAAACGGCAGTTAAAACAGATTGTTTAACAAAATAAATTCTCCAATAACGCACAAACTTTGCAGCATCCTAAAACACGAGTCCGAATTTATGTAGTAATGACAGTTCGCGAGGTACAAGAGCAATAAAAAAGCTGATCGCATCAGAAACCATAACTTTAAAACAGGACAAACGGGACGGAAAGAGAGAGGAGAACACAAGTGGTACACGCGAAAACGTGCTACGAATAAATATAAATATGCTAATCAGGTGCATCTCAAAACAGAAGCCATTGTCCTTTCAAAATGGCAACGTTAACATCTGTCGGTATTGTTATGAAAGCTTTAGTGAATTTCAATGGAAGATGGTTAGAAGCATTGCACGCTGTCTAGAACGAAGAATTGCAATTTTATTAAAGAGACAATATCGATATGGAGTGTTTTACACAAACAAAACTAAGTAGGAAGGATGACTTTACCAATAGTTTTAGATTTAGAATGCAATGAGCATTGAATTACTATAAACAATACTTTACAAGGTAATAGAAATTCAGTAGAACCATGAACTACTGATAGAATAGGAGTCGGTAAGGGTTTGTAAGTTTTTTTTAACTGATGTTTTTACTCCGTGTGTATATTTGCGTAAAAAGGGACGGTTGAAGAAATACCCACGCAAGTAAACACATCGAATTGGAATGTTACCTAACACATATCGAACAGCACTAGTAATAATTCAAAAAAATGTATAAATACAAAAAAAAGGAAATAAAAATTTCTGTTATCGAACCGAAAATATAAATCATTTATCACTTTTTTCTCGATTCCTTAGTATATGTTGCTCTTCAGTCATAACTCTTTTATTAATTGTAACATTTTCATTGTTTATTCTATTTTTTGTTTTAATTTAATTTCTAATCGTAGCATTCTATCTCGTTCATTTTTCTTACTCTTTCTTCTTTGTTTAAAACAATTTTATTGTACATTCTATTTAGAAATTAGATTATTAACATAACCTCAATTTAAATGATATTGAAGGAACAGCTGTTGTGTGAAATCAGCTGCTTAGTAGTCACAATTATATTATTACTAGCTGTTACCCGTTGCGGCTTTGCCTGCAATTATAATATAGGCAATAAAATTTATAGTCGATTTTCAAAATTAGAATAGGTCATTTCATTTTAATATATGTTACATAAATTAAATGTAAATGTAAATATACTATTTACAATATTATACGATTTATGGTTTTCGGCCAAGAAATATACATTTTTGCTATTCGATACTCTAAAACATGGTCCTGTCATATTTTAATAAAATACAGTATTATTAAAAAGTCACTATTATTCAATTAAACTGGAATAGTATTGTGTTTATCTCAGGTACCTAAACCGTGTTCATATCAAATTTAATCTCAATTGGTCCAGTAGTTAAAGTGTGATTGAATAACAAACAAATAAACAAAAACAAACTTTCAGAAAAATAATATGATTACCTGTTACCCGTCACGGCTTTTCCCGCAATCGTAATATACATTAAAGATCACGCATGACCGTGTTAGGACCAACAACCGTGTCAGTTAGGTTATGGTGTATTTCTTTTTTAAAATAAAGGTTTTTAACACACCACCGTGTTAGTTAAGTTATGGAGTACTCTTTAAAAAAATAAGGCTTTTTCCCTGCATCACCGTATTATGCCCAACAACCGTGCCAGTTAGGTTCTGAAGTACTCTTTTTTAAAAAATAAATAAAGGTTTTTTTAATACATCACCGCGTTAGGCCTAACAACCATGTTAGTTAACTTATGGAGTATTCTTTAAAAAAAATATAAACATTTTTCACGCATCACCATGTTAGACTAAACAACCGTGTCAGTTAAGGTTTGGAGTACTCTTTAAAAAAATAACGGTTTTTTCACACATCGCCATGATAGGCCCAACAACCATGTCAGTTATGATATGTGATATTCTTTAAAAAAATATAAAGGTTTTTTCACGCATCACTGTGTTAGGCCTAACAACCGTGTTAGTTAAGTTATGGAGTACTCTTTAAAAAAAATATAACGGTTTTTTTCATGCGTCACCTTATTAGGCCCAACAACCGTGTCAATTAGGTTATAAGTACTATTTAAAAAAAAATTAATAAAGGTTTTTTTAATGGATCACCGTGTTAGGTATAACAACCATGTTAGTTAGCTTATGGAGTATTCTTTTAAAAAAATATAAAGTATTTTTCACGCATTACCATGTTAGACCTAACAACCGTGTCAGTTAAGGTTTTCAGTACTATTTAAAAAAAATAAAGTTTTTTTTCACACATTACCGTGATAGGCCCAACAACCGTGTCAAGTTAGATATGTAGTTTTCTTTAAAAAAATATAAAGGTTTTTCACACATCACAGTGTTAGGCCTAACAACCATGTCAATTAGGTTATGTAGTATTCTTTAAAAAATTAAAGGTTTTCTTCACACATCACCGTGATAGGCTCAACATCAGTATCAGTTATGTTATGTAGTATTCTTTAAAACAATATATAGGTTTTTTCACGCATCACTGTGTTAGGCCTAACAATCATGTCAATTAGGATATGTAGTATTCTTTAAAAAATATAAAGGGTTTTTCACGCATCACCGTGTTAGGCCTAAATACCGTGTCAATTAGGTTATGTAGTTTTCTAAAATAAAATAAAGGTTTTTTCACACATCACCATGATTGGCCAAACAAACGTGTCAGTTGGGATATGTAGTAGTCTTTAAAAAATATAAAGGTTTTTCACGTATCACCGTGATAGGCCCAACAACCGTGTCAGGATATATAGTAGGCTATTTTTAAAAAAATATAAAGGTTTTTTCACGCATCACCTTGTTAGGCCTAACAACCGTGACAGTTTGTTTATGCTGTATTCTTTTAAAAAATTGGTTTCTTATCACCCAAAACCCGTGTTAGACGTATTTTTATTGTTTTACCGATTTACAACACGTTACTGATTTTCGCCGGGTAGCAATTTTGAGGTTATGTTGGTCACTTTTATTTTCGATTTTATCGTACTTCTCGTGCATTCATATTTTGTATTCTTGCTTTTTGGCACATAATACTATTTTAGTATTAAATAAGGCATAAAATGCTTATTTTAGTAACAAAAATATCGAAAAATAAGGATATGCTTCACTGCATGTTTACCATAATGTAATTACACAAATATATATACTACCTTACAATTGGCATTCTGTGTAGGGATTTTTTTACATTTAATATTGAAAATTCAACACAAAGTAACAAATTAAAGTCAGTTTTGAAAAAAATTTCAACTAAAATATTGAAAATGTTACATTAAAAGCAATAATTTTGCAATAAATAAAACACAGATTAAGATTCTTAAAATAGGATTGAATCTATCTTTATCTCAGGTACCTAAATCACATGTCCAGTAAATAACTACAGTTAACAGATGTTACAAAACTAAAAATTGATAATTATTTTGGGCTGGGTAAGTAGTATAATGACGTTTTGTAAAACGGGAATAGGCCTATATGTATCTCTGATACATAAACCATATACGTACCAAATTTCACTTTAATTGGTCCAGTGGTTAAAGCGTGATTGAATAACAAACAAACAAACAAACAAACAAACAAACAAACAAATAAACAAACAAACAAACAAACAAACAAACAAACACACAAACTTTCAGAAATATAATATGAATTAGATATATACAATAGCACGTAACGTGCTAAATATACTATTATATGAAATATGACATTGGCACGCATCGCGCAAAATCCAACTTCACAACCAGCCCTAAAACATGATGCGTGTTAAAAAGTGATGGCGTTAATGACTTTTTCAAAAGACAGATCTGGAATGGAACACGCGACAATCTCGAAGTCATGGAAAACAGATAGACATGGATAAGAACAGTGGCGTGAAAGGCAAAAAGATAATTCCAAATGATCTGAATTAGGTCAGGCTCCGATGCATTGTATAGATGTTATGCTCTGAAAGTGGAGTACTGAGGAGTTATAAGAAGTGGTCTTCTACGCATAGAAAATAAACAGTTCTGAGTAGACATACCTATTGAGGTTGACATACATGACAGTTGCTGAACTGATCGGAGAAAACAAACAAAAATTTCTCAAAAGTTAATCCTTGAGTCAGGGAATGAATCGAAAAAACTAATTTTTAGGGAATACCTCGTCTTATTTGTCACTTTTGTTTACAAAAAATAAGCAGTGCTTTACATCCAGCGATCCTACAACAAATTTAGGTATGATTAGAAGTGGGTATTTAATCACTTCACTTTGTCTTGAAGAAAATCCGAAGTATATAAAATGAAAACACCCTGACGTTATTAATATTTGGTTGCAAGTGACTGTTGGCAAGATAAGTCGACAGAATTGTAACAATGAATTAAAGTTAAGATGACAATGCGATAAGTGAAGATGACTGATGGTCGCGAAGTCTAATCGATGGTGTTTAACGTCTGTCTTAAACCAGTTGCGATAAGGTTGCTCGGTGAAGCGTAGATTTACGATATATCTAACGTCGCTTCGCCGCGTCGCACAGACATAATCGATTGGCAACACAAACGATTCGATGATTGTTCAATATTTTCAGCTTAATTCGCAAAAACTTTGCTTACGTTCTAGTACTTGCGATAGTAATATTTCTAAAAGTACAATATTATACGATTTAATCAATTAAAATTACAAATGTTATTTTTTAATGTTTTTAGTCATTGAACATTTTAATTTTTTTTTACAAAATAAGTTTTTTTTTACATATGAAAGAACAAATTACAAAAAACTATTTAATCGATATTTTACGTTGTTTTTTTACAATTTACTGGTAAAATTTATCGATGTATTTAAACATTATACCCCGCAGGGGGTGCAGACTAGCTGCACCTATCGAGAG
The DNA here is from genome assembly GCA_022606455.1 of Callitettix versicolor. Classification (NCBI taxonomy): domain Eukaryota; kingdom Metazoa; phylum Arthropoda; class Insecta; order Hemiptera; family Cercopidae; genus Callitettix; species Callitettix versicolor. Next base: position 41,807,995 of record CM040189.1, read on the forward strand.
GATTTAGACGTCCCACGCGGTACCCGAGTCTAACACATACTTACACTTACAACACTAACTTTAAGACTCTAACACTTTACACTCACATTTACATTTAGGGAGGCGATAATAGCCTTAATGCGCTTTCCGCCTTAAAAAAATATATATTTGAGCAATTTGAGTATCAATTTAGACGTTTGATTTTGATCAACATATTTATTGTACAAATATTGTACAAAACATTGTTCAAAAAACACTGCAGTCATCTTTTAAACGAATGCACCTGTTATAATATGACTCAGGCATAAATATTTTTGGATGCAGCTAGGCGGTGTACAGTGTAAGAAGATTTGAATTTGTCTAACTGAAAAAACTCTTTCATGTATAAATAATATTTAAGAACTACGATATTTTAAGTTTTATATATTTTCTACTACTCTATCTGAATACCTTGACGCAGACAACACTTATACAGACCAGCCTACACTCGGCAATATCGCCTCCCATTTTAACAATACCCAGAGAACATATCAGTATTCAAGCAGAGACACCGTTAACGATTTTTTCCAAGTGATACTATAAATAAAGCGCATAATGCACGCCTACACACGGCTACGCTTAAATTTGCATACTGTAGCGCCATAAAATTATATTAGACTACTAATATCACCGTACATAATGGGTGGTCTAACTTTAATGCCGTATTCATTTCTACCCCGTTTGTTGAGCACGAGGTTTTAATGAGTGGTGTGATTGATAGCTGTGTCATAACCTATCCCTATAAACGATTACTAAGAACACAATACAGTGATGCGTTCTTACGCGAATAATACAAATGTTTGTTCATGCACGAAGAAATGTTTAGTGGGGTCTTACGGTGACATCATTGCAGATTTTTTTTTGGATGACATTTTCTTTAATGACTTACTGCGCTGTTTTGCGTAAAAGACATTTTGTTACTTGTATCAATACATAAGGAGCAAATGCTTACAGACCTACGAATCACTACTTTGTAACAGCAATTTACAAAACATGTCTTTGTGTTAAATATTTTATTATAAAACAAGTAAGTCTTAGTGTTATTTTTTCTTTATAAAACATGTTTTGTGTATGTCTTTATTTATTTTAAAAATGCATTAGTGGTATGTCTTTATTTATAAAACATGTTTTTGTGTTGTCTTTATTTATAAAACATGTATTATACCTTTGTTTATAAAACATGCCTTTGTGTTATGCCTTTATTTATAGAACATGTAATCGCGGTATGTCTTTATATATAAAACATGTCTTCGTGTTATGCTTTAATTTATAAAACCCGTAAATTTGTTATGTCTTTATTTATAAAACATGTCTTCGTGTTATGCTTTTATTTATAAAACAAATATTCGTGTTAGGTCTTTAGTTATAAAATAAGTCTTCTTGTTATGTCTTTACTTACAAAACATGTCCTCGTTTTATGCCTTTTTTTATAAAGCAAGCCTTTGTGTTATGTTCCTATTTATATAACAAGTCATCGTGTTTTTCAAACAAGAACAACATCTAACATTTTTTAGACGATTAACATAAATATATTTGCTTACATAACCTCAAAGTTAGTTGAGAACTCCGAATAAATCGTTTCTTTTAATCACCGTTAAAATAAATATTTTTTCCCGACAGCAGAGCAAAATTGAAATTTACTAAATTAAGTGCACACTATATTTAGGTTATATTGTACAAAGTACAAAAATAACTTAAAATAACGCATTTAATAAAATACATTAATATTTATTTTAATTTTATTTTAAAGGAATTCGTCTCTCTTATTGAACGAAAATAAGTGCAGAAATTAAATTCCAAGCATCGACAGACAGTCTTTACGATCTGAAAGCAGCTGTTCTTAGACTTGACAGTTATGAGCACTTGGGTGCAGCTGTTCCAACTACTGCCACTGCACCGACACTGCGCTCACTGCATCAGTAACCTTAAATTTGTAGAATCGAAATAAATCTTTACAAATCTCGCAGATTCGGTTAACGCCTTTAAAACACTTCCGACTTTCATTAAATAAGCCAGAATGTTGTCAAACACACTAATAATCCCTACCTACCTTATTTCAGTGTACGTAAAGGAATAACAAAAAATTACAGAAACGTTTTCAATATACAGTTATTTTTTTAGAAAATTTCGGTTTAGAAACTGGAAGTAAAAATGGATACATTGAATTTTAATTATAAATATGGGTTTAATTTTAAAATGGTGTTTCATTCCAAATATTGTACCAAACGTGAAATAGAATAAATTTGCAAATAAGAATAAAGAAGCGTAGCTTTTGTTAATGATATCTTTGGTGAATATATAATTAGTTTGAAGATATGTTTACAAATATCTTGTTTTGTTTAACTAAATAAATACCTAACTTAGATATTATTTTATCTAAGTGCCAGAATAGGCTGTTAAAGAAACGTAACAGGTAAGCCAGCAGTTTTTAAGGCGAAATTTGGAAATTGAATTCAATTTGCATTCCACGGTATTTTATTAAATAACAATAAGTCTGTCATTTCAACAAGAGTCCATTAAATAAAATTTACAATCAGGAAGCAATTGTAGCGAACGTAATGAAGGGTAAAAAATATGACCTACTTCGGAATAAATTGTCTCCTAAAATAACCTTTAGGAAAATATAATCAAGCAGGAAAGAATAAAGGTTGATTGAAGACATAAAGACCCTAAAAATACTTACCATGAAGTCAAGAGACTTTATGTACACGTGGTTTTTATAAAGGCCTAATGGGGACCATCAAAATGTAATAAAGGAAATACTAATTTGACGCGTGCTTTTTAAAGCAGCACAACGGTAAGGGGAGAGTTTTTCATATAACCTAACTTCTTTACTGCAAATTTAGTTAACTGGTTAGGTTTTGTATGTGCTGCTTCTACTGGTATTATAAGAAATTAATTTGAGGCCTTTTACCATTTCTGTATTACTCTACTTTCTATATATCAATTTCTTATTTAAAATATTTTTGTATTGTCAAAAACCTTTTTGAATTTTGCAAACACCGATTATTGTACTCAGTATAAACATGCGGTAAACATGTAATTAGGCTGTAATTGTAAACAAATGTATTGTACATTCATTTAAACAAAATCCTATTAATCAGGAAAACAATTGTTTGGTTCAGTACAACTTGAAATAAACATTCAGCTATTACGTCAGTATGAAATATTTGGGAATACGAAGTAGGATCGAAAATTCCAGTAAATGATCAATACAGATTTTTTGTAAGTACTTATAATATTTTAACCTTATTTTATTCAAAATACTCTCCTGAATGTACACACTTCTTCTACAGTTCACACGATTGTTGGAAACACTCCTGAAAGACATTCAGCTTCGTTGAATTTTCCATCAACACTTGCGAATCAGCAAAACGATGCCCCTTCAATGTCATTTTCAGTCGTAGAAACAGGTAAAAATGCGGTGATGCAAGGTCGGGAGATTAGGGAGGGTGTTCCAGAGTAACATTGTGATAGGCAAGGTATTGTTTCCCCATCAGTGATTGGGAGCGATGCATGACAGCGCATTGTCATGCAACAAAAACCAACCTGGTAATAAAAAAATGATTAAAAAAACACCTCCAACAACACTTTACCCCGGCTACTGTCCAAACGACGTTATTCCTTTCTTGGTGATGTTTTTGATTCCCATTCAGCAGACTTACCTTTTGTCTAAGGGTCGTAAAGGAAGCACCATGATTTAACAACCGGATTTTTACCTGTTTCCACTACTGAAAATGACACTGAAGGGATATCCTTTTTTGATTCGCAAAAGCTAATGGAAAATGAAAGTGGTTAAAACAAATTTCCAAAAATGGCGTTCAGGGGTGTTTCCAATAATTTTATGAACGGTGGAAGAAGTGTGTACATGCAGAAGGAGAGTATTTTGAAGGAAAATAAGGTTAAAATATTATACGTACTTTCAATAAATTTTCATTGACCAATACCGGGAACTTTTTCACCCAATAAAAAGCAATTATTGAATTGGAACCATTACAATATTAAATTAATGAAAGACTCCTCAATTAATAAATTCCTACCGATAAGATTGAACCGGAATTTTTGTCTACTTCAAGTTTGAAACAAAAATAAAATAATGTCAGTTAAGTAATCAGGAAAAATTTCAAGAATGCAAAAGAAATCGAATGAAGAAAGACTTGTTATCTTAGTATAGCAACACACTGCGCCCTTGAATGACAAGGACGGCTTTACTCTCAAGGGAGGACATCACTTAATGAATGGTTTTTGTTGGGCAGACTGACACAAGGCGCAATAGATAACAGCATCATCAATTTTTACGAAACTAGATGCCATTCAGAAGTGATAAAATTTTACAAAATGAAAAGTGTCGATAAAGCACAGTACAAGTAGTTGTCAGTACTTTGAGAGTAGTGCAACGAATTGTAATTATTACCGTCTCGAGAATTCGATGTGTAACCACAGTGGTTATAGTTGATCACGTTTTATAACCAAGGTTAGCAAAATAAGTTATTGTTATTTTAATGAAAGTCAGGTTGTGATTCAAATGTTCGTCATTGTTTGTTTTGGGCCTACAATTAATCGATTTTGTTCACTATCGTAAATGCCAATTTTTGGTTACATACAAATTGGTCACGAAATATTGAGAAGTTTCACCTACATGGCTGGCCCAATCTTATCGGAATCGCTCTCTCTCTCTCTCTCTCTCTCTCTCTCTCTCTCTCACACACACACACACACACACACACACACACACACACACACACACACACACACACACACACACACACACGTTCAAGTAAACTGAAGATGCTGATGGATGCTATACACGTTCAAGTATAGCTGATGGAAATATGAGAAAATATAAAATAAAATAAAAGTATTGGATCACATTCCCTAACATACAGGTGGATATAAACTAATTTACAGGTGGATATATAAAATAATTTCTGTTATTGAACCAAAAATAAAAATCATATATCATGTTTTCTCTTCCTTTATATTTTAATTACGATATTTTTTTCTAAAACACAACAAATTAACACAGCTAACTTTGAACAATATAACTTAAAACTTATTATAGCCTATCAGCTGTTCAATGAAATCAGCTGATCGTTACTAATTAATATAATATAAAACAACTGATCTTTTAATATAAATACCAACATAAATTTGTGCACTAGCATCACACGACGCGCAAAAACAAACCACAAGCAGCCCTTAAACCTGATACATGTTAATTTATGTAATTTTTGTGAACAGCACTAAGTACACACTATTGTACTAAGTTTTGTTAAATTCGAACAAATTAACCAACTTCACTGTTTTATCAATTTTTTTTGGTTGAAAATGAAAAAAAATGAAATTTCATAACGGTTTTTAAAGACTTTCAATATCAGATCAACATGTACGTTAAATTTCATATTCGAGATATGTTTGTTTGAGACTGTGTACTTGGATGTGTCATATTTTTTATTTATTTATTTATTTTAAGGCGGAAAGCACATTGAGGCTATTATCGCCTCCCTAAATGTAAGTGTGAGTGTATAGTGTTAAAGTCGTAAGTGTAGTGTTGTAAGTGTAAGTGTGTGTGTTAGACTCGGGTACCGCGAGAGACGTATAAATCCTCTTAATAGGTGCAGTTAGTCTGCACCCCCCTACGGGGCTTTGATTGTGTCAATAAGCGAGCGAGTGAATATTTAGAGTTACATAGATGAGGAAATATATAAATTTGTGTGTGTGTGTGTGTTTATTTGTTTGTTTTAGCTCTTCACATTCGAAAATATTTTTCCATTTGATTCAAACTTAAAACTTTTTCAAGAGTTTCAAAATTATCAGTCATTTAAAATCTTTAAAAAACCTAATTTTTGTGCATGTTTTTGAAATTCCGATTTCACCATCATAATCAGTTTTAAAAACTGCACGTAAAGACATTTTAATATTGTAAATCTCTGAAAATTTAAATGATAGTTATAGCAGATGTCATCGCACATGGTTTATTCATACTTTCTAAAAATGGTAAAACAAAAATTAATAACAATATTGCCTAAGTATATCAACGAGAAAACTGTAAGCCGTGATTGATTAGTTTGTGTTTGTAAAATGCTAAAAACAAAAACAAAATAAAATTAACGTAATGGCGGCGTATTTATTCAAACAGAGTATGTTTTACAAACAAATCCTTCTCGTTATCTACCCGCAGCTTGACAAATCACGTCCAACTTGACAAGGCTTCAGCGTGACGTAATGAATGGTTGCTGTTTGGATCGGCGCTACAAAATATATGCAGCCATGCGCGAATTTCAAATCAGTTACTCTTCATCTTATTGCTTTTTTAGAATAAAAAAAAAATACCATTTAAGTGGACGTTTAATAAGACGGCGACTACATTACTATAATAGTAAGTATTCTCCGAGAAAAGTTAGGTTATTTTGTAACACGTGTGGCATCACGTTATCAATGCCATCTGCCGGTTATTTGCCAAACTTTATATTAAAAACTTCATATCTACAAATCTTTATTTCCTAAACTTTTTTTTTATATTTTCTCCCCTAAGGGTACGTTCTGATATTTGTGGTTATGATTGTGTTTACATGTAGTGTTAATTACACGAAAATTAATTAATTATGCTTTCAGGCAAATGTCTGAGTATGGTAACGCGTTTTTAAAAGAGAGATTAAAGTTATTTTTAAAAATTTGTGTAACCAGGAAATTCTACCGAATCTAAGTTATAGTACATACAAACGTATTACAACCTTTTCTTACAAACAACGTGTTGCAATGAGTAAAAAAATTATTAGTAAATAATATTTTTTGTACAATTTATATGAAAACACATCAGCGTTTACAAAAAAGTAACAGCGCACGTTTAAACGTTTAAATAATCGTAGCAAGCAGCTGTCTTGCTGACGTGATGGAAGCCAATTTCCAAAAGTAATGTTGTTATATTACCCTCCTTTTAAAAATATTTGTATATGCATTAAGATCTGCACAATTTTTTTTATTTTTCAAATTGTATTGATAATACAAAAATTACCAACATCAAATTAAACTTCCTACCTTTTAGTTCTTCATCATCCGTGCTATTTTTAAGTTGGTATTACTGTTTAAGCAGGACTTTATTGCTATTTTTGTGCCACCACAAATGTATAATATAAAATATTGAAAGTTAATATAATTCTAATTTTCTTTCTATTCCGTTTATCAAAGTGAATTTAATTTCAATGCGAGATAAAACGTTTTACAATAGTTAATTATATTACATTACAGATATTTTCCTAACATTATTCAAAACAACATATGGTATTCGTCGTGTGTATTGTCACAGGTACTGGTTTAGTACAGGTGTTTCACTGCCGCATTGATTTCGTATTCAACAGACATCGCCGTGCTCGGGTCGGCAGTGACACTATCAGGTGCATCTCCGATCACTTAGTCTCGAGAAATGCAAAACGCGCCATTTATATTCCCTCGTGTTGCGTTACCGATACCAAATAAGACACCGGAAATATATTTAAATAAATAAGTCAACAATATGCTGAAACCCAATATCATAAAGGCTGTGCAAGGCTTGTTTCGTTCGAAGTTGGACGGCCGTGTCTTGCATAAAACAAAAACAGGTATAGTGCGTTTAAATATATTGCTATAATGTATTTCTTCTAGAATTTCAAAAGTTATTCAATTTAGAATAAGGTTTTTTTGGAAATTTTCTTCAATCTCATCAGATAAACACGAGTGCTGAAATCGTTGTAATTGTTTCTCCAAAAATTGAATCATCCATGTTAAAGCCAATAAGAAATTATTTGATAATATTTGTATTTGTTAACATCTGTTTTGATTTTTTGTTCGTTAAATATCAAAAACCGTAAACACTTAGAAAATAACGTTTCCTGGATATTGCTATATAATTCTATTTTCCTTAAATTTGTAGCCTAATCGTTAGGTAAAGCTATCCCAAACATAACAAAGGATATTATCATCCCTTGCCTTGTATGTGATGATTGCAATACATTGTGTTTTACTGAAATTTCTGTTACATAAGAAAGTTAATAATTCAAAAAGAAATACAGTTTTGACTCACATTCAAGGGAAACAAATAGGCTTTAACGTCGTTGTGAACAACAATTTCAGCAGAATTTATCACGGAACAATCATCTTAATTTCTAGAAACTACTCAAATATATATGGTTTCCAAATATATAAAAAATTGACCAAACATAGTTGAAACGATTTTGAACAGAAATTTAATTTAGTACCGAAACCAAACGTAGAAGAATAGTGTGCCCACTGTACTACTTTGAAAATAATGGTTTCAGGCGAATTACCACTGTAAATTGACCGGAACGACCATCATAGTAAGACCCTGACTCACGACCTTGAAATGAGCGCCGTTCCTATCCTCCAGATCACTTTTAATAAATACGGCCGTTTAAAAAAAATAACTATAAGTGGGCTTGCGGGAACGCGCGCGTGAGTGTGTGTTGTAGCACGTTCAAGTTCGCAATTTTAGTCCACGTTGTAGCAATTTCGGTAATTGCTTAGACAAGTTCGTCAACCCACGAAATTCCTTTAACATTTCAGTGATAGCGGTTATTTAAACAATTCACAAAGACTTAAAATGTGTTTGTTTTATCTGATTTGACCATCGAAATCAACGTTAAAAACCGCATAAATTAACATTCAGACTTCTCAAAATCCTTTGAAATTGAGAATTTTCGGCGGTCGGGATTTATTTTCGTATTTACAATAGAATTTGAAAGTTTAAAACGCTAATGTATGAAGATTTTATGTTGGTGAAATCATAGATTCAAAAAAGGGTAAAATAAAAAATTATTTTTGAAAATTGACTTCCATTATGTCAGCGAGACAGGTGCGTGCCCTTTGACTTACTCAAAGCGATAAGTCTTCGAACAGATGAAATGTTTACGCTGACAAAATCTCTCTAACAAATCTTTCTGATTGATGGTAACAATTTAATTTGCAAATTGTTTAATTGAAACTAGGATATTTATGATAACTTTAATAAATACTTTGTACGAGAGTATTTTAAAAACTGTTTGTGTTTTTTCGTTTTATTGAAAACTGGATAATAATTTGGGCATATTTTAGTTTTACTTTAATTTCGTTGCACTTAAGAACACCGGAAATTTATAATAATCACAAAGGTCTAATTTACTGTATTTTTTTAATTAAAATTTTCCATATAAATCAGGAAATGTTAAGTACACTGATTTTATAAAAATTTTCCATAAAAGTATATTTTATTAGTAGCGTGGACCACCAAGATTTGTCAATCCTTTTAAAAATGGAAGATATTGAAATTTAAAAGTAGTTTTATATTTTAGAATTTTACAAAAAGCTTTCTCTTTCGTAAGAAGTCTGCGTAAATTAACGCATTAAATTTTAAAAACACATTCAAAACGTGTTGTTATTAAATACTGGTAAGTGCTTCTATCACGTCAGCCAGCTGCGGGACAGGTGACTGCTATTACCTGTATCCAAGACAGAAACGCCAAACTTGCGCGCAGTGGGTGCGAGCAGTTCTACCGAAGACAGTTGCAAGCCGTGGTTCAGCACAGTGACGAGTAGAGCGGCAACGAGCACCACCCACCCCCAACCACCCTCGGGGTAGTAATGCCGCATCATCAATCTTCTGGTTTCCGTTTGTGTCCTGGGGCTGCATACGATTATAGGCGGCTCGCAATTGGCCGCGGTATTCAACAGCGGCCACGACTGGGCTCGCATCATCGACGAAGACATCTCGTCACTCGCGAGATAACTCGTCAGCGAACGTCTCTTATCAAATAAAATCGATAAGGAAATTCAACATGTATTACGAAATTAACTTGTAACTTCGCACCTGGGCTAGTAATACTGCTCCATATGTAACATAATAAATAATTTTTGTATTTTAATTTGATTCGAAAAAAATTAATATCAAAATTACTTTTAATAATTATGAAACGATTTCACCATACTAAATTCAAGGAAAAGAAAATTAATTACAATCTGTATATATCGATCATTTGAAAAAAGTGTAACAATATTCATTAAAAATTGTTGTTTGTTATTAATTTTTTTAGTAAATTTGCATGGACTATTTATTAATTCTCTTAAATGAATATTAAGTTAGGACACAAGTAAAATATTCAGAAGCAAATTTTATATTTTCTAATAGCCTAATTAATACAAAAATTAAGTTAATTTTTATTTTAATCAGGCTACTTGTGTTTGCTCTCTCTTGTAATAATTTTTTTTTAGTGTGCACCGAAAATTAGATTGAATAATATAATAATAATACAGCATTTATAACATATGGTTATGATGAAACATATGATTTAAAACACATCAATAATTATTTTTAAATATTTTTGGGGTAGTTTAATTAACTTTAAACGTAATAAAACATTATCCTCTTTTTAAAACCAAATCAATCATGTATGATAGCTTAAACACATGGATTATTTACAGAGCCTAAAATCTTAATCTAATAACAATTATTAAAGTTCATCTAACGAAAATTTACTTCGTATGGAAATATGTTTTGAATGAATAAGGATTAACGTATCACAAGACGAGCCGCACACGTACAAACACTAATCTAACTATCGCCGTGGCATCCCACGTGGTACTGACATTCACCATTCGGATCTCGGTCACGTGACTTGTAGAAGAAGTTGCGCGCGCATATTCCTGACCTACAGTAACGACAGCGCTCAATGAAAATATTGTGGTCTGTACCACATGACGTCATACCTCTGGGACGACAATAACTCATTCGTTCCGTACGGTAATCTATAAGTATTGTTAGAGAATAATTTTTCAAAACTCTAATGATGTAATATATCATGTACACTAATTTATCAGGTAGTCTGTCTGGAAGAGTAAATAATAAGAGAAAAAAATGACCGCTTAAGATTAATTTGCTATAACATTTATATTTATGTAAGACGAGGAATGTGACTGAGGGAACAGGAAGTAGTTTAAAACTTTAAGACTTTTCAATAATCAAACCTATTTAATCATTAGTAATTATCATTAGTCCCGGTTTCATCAACTTTGAAAATTACGTTTCGAAAGTTTAAAAACAATTGTAAAAAATATATTATTATTTTATTAAAAATATTTAATCTGGTATCACAATTAAGACAAGAAATACTATAATCACGCACGCAGTTGTCTCGATGAGCTTTACAAAAGGGAATATAATAGCACAACATATGTCAACACTTCAATACATGAATACGTTTTTATTAAACAAGAAAAATAAAAAAATAAACGTCTACCACTGTAATATTGTAAAAAAAATAAACGCCTACCACTGTAATATTGTAAAAAAAATAAACGCCTACCACTGTAATATTGTAAAAAAAATAAACGCCTACCACTGTAATATTGTAAAAAAAATATACATGACAGCGTTAAAATATTTATAAATTAGAATTATAACTTTTCAAATTATATTTAACATAATTTTAATGTATTATATGTATTTTCTGAATCATTTAAAATATTTTGACATAATAAGGTCACGGATCTAAAACTGTAATAAAAAACCCGTCAATACACGTATCAATTATTAAAAAACTGAGGAAAGCAAAGCTGGAAATACGTTAATTAATTGTTCGTTAGTTATTGTTAAGTCAACCTGAAGGCAAACAGTGATGCATAAGTACGAGTTGTATTTTTAAAGCAATTGGAAAAATAAAAACAAAAATTGAACAGGATATAAAAAAGTTCGAAAGATAGTCAATAGGACTAGTATACCCGTAACCCGTAACCACAAAATTTCTACTTTGAATACAATATTTGTTTTACTTCAGAAATTATCACAAAGTCTTCTGTACCTTTCATTTACTGATATATATATATTTGTGTGGGCGCGCGTGCGCGTGTTTACAAATAAGCCAAATTAAAATATAATTTTCAGTAATAAACCAGCCAGCAGAAACTAAATTTCTTTAAAATTAAAATATAGAAAGAATAAATCGAGTTTTGCAACATTCTGTACTCGTTACGTGCAAGTAAGACTCTGACGATTGTAATTAAGAAAATTACACACTAATGTATAGTTTAACGAAATCACGTGTTTAAGAAAGACAAAATCCACGCTAATGTTACCTATTAACGTTGCCATACCGAATTACAACCGGGAAACCAGCAATTAGAGTGGTCGCCGTTGTAACACCCAGAACCATGAAATGCGCACCGATCCTGACCTCTAGAACACGCGTAATAGAAAGTCGTTTAAAATTTCAATGATCGGATGTTCACATTAAACATGGTTTAATAATTTTGGTCCAACTTGATGTTTTAGTAAAGGCTTAGAAAAATTCGTTATTTAGCAAAATGATATTTTGACGGTAACTTAAAGTCTCAACAAGCCGTAACTTTGGTACACGGCGGTCAAGGATTATTTTCGTATTTTAAATCAATTTTCACTTATCTAAAAATCGAATGTGTTATGTGAAAGTAAAACTAAGTTTTTGTTGAAGTCAAAGGAAAGTCGAAAATCACCAACGTTCGATTTTACCAGTAGCCTGTTTTATACAAATCTAATTCAACACTCTTTATCTCTGACAATGTTTTTTTTCAAAAATAAATAAAAAAATATCAAACAGTAAACAATACGTTGTTTGATATAACCAAATAATAATAATACAACAACCAAAGACGTATGTGATTATACGTGGACAAATATAGTGTGTTGGGCCAGGCGGCCACCAAATGCGGAGCGGAGCGGATCGAAGGTGAACGGCAACAGGAAGCGGAGTTCAATCAGTTTAAAAAACGCGATTGTATCTTTTAAATCTAAACGTTTAGGCCTACTGTAACGGATTCTACTATGTTTAAAAAATCATAATCTAAGTAACGAGAAATAATAAGTCTGGAGGCGTGATCATCGTGGTGGGGGAAGCGAGTCTTCTTCAAATCCGAACTTGGACAGAGACTTGTCTACGCAGAGCGGAGCCCAGCGACGGCGCTTGACTCCGTTAAGCTCCATTACGCTTTCATTGGTCGCCCTTACATTAAATGCAAAAGGTTTTGAATGCATAGTTCACTCCGCTCCGCATTTGATGACCACTCCGCTTTAAGCGTGAGCATCGGCTGTTGATTTTTGAGTCTTGCAACGCATTTAGACTTTGCCTGTCTTCGGCAGAGAGAGAAGCGAGGCCCACTTTAAATAAATGTGGACTGTATGGGTGGAAGGTGAACAAGGTAAATCTTTGTGATTTGTACAGCTGACCAAGAGTTTAGCTACATTTTTTCTATATATTGTGTCCACTTAAAAATATAATTTTCATAACATGTCTTCATTTAGCTTAAAATATATCCAATAGTAAACAAATCTAAAGTTTTTGTCCATGTAAAAAACAGCCCATGCCACAGAAAGGGATCATTTTTTCACATTTCTTACATAATACATTCTAGTGTTTTACTTGAAGAAAAAATAATACATCCAGACCTGTATTTAACTAGTCAGCAATTACATTAACTTAACTAGGTCCTCTTTGGGATGAATTTACGTTATAAAATAATAATAATAATATCCTTATTTGAAATAAAAGTGTTTAACTGTTCTGATAATTAACTGTTTTGGTAATTAACTGTTCTGGTAATTAACTATTTTGATAATTAACTGTTTTGATAATTAACTGTTCTATTAATTAACTGTTCTAATAATTAACTATTTTGATAATTAACTGTTCTGATAATTAACTGTTTTGATAATTAACTTTTCTCATAATTAACTATTTGATAATTAACTGTTCTCATAATTAACTGTTGTGGTAATTAACTATTTTGATAATTAACTATTTTGATAATTAACTGTTTTGATAATTAACTGTTCTTATATAATTAACTGTTTTGATAATTAACTGTTCTGTTAATTAACTGTTCTAATAATTAACTATTTTGATAATTAATTGTTCTCATAATTAACCGTTCTGATAATTAACTGTCCTGATAATTAACTATTTGATAATTAACTGTTTTGATAATTAACTTTTCTCATAATTAACTGTTCTAATAATTAACTATTTTGATAATTAACTGTTCTCATAATTAACTGTTCTGGTAATTAACTATTTTGATAATTAACTGTTTTGATAATTAACTGTTCTGTTAATTAACTGTTCTAATAATTAACTATTTTGATAATTAACTGTTCTCATAATTAACTGTTTTGATAATTAACTTTTCTCATAATTAACTGTTTGATAATTAACTGTTTTGATAATTAACTGTTCTCATAATTAACTGTTGTGGTAATTAACTATTTTGATAATTAACTATTTTGATAATTAACTGTTTTGATAATTAACTGTTCTTATAATTAACTGTTTTGATAATTAACTGTTCTGTTAATTAACTGTTCTAATAATTAACTATTTTGATAATTAACTGTTCTCATAATTAACTGTTCTGATAATTAACTGTTTTGATAATTAACTATTTTGATAATTAACTGTTCTCGTAATTAACATTTCTGGTAATTAACTATTTTGATAATTAACTGTTTGATAATTAACTGTTCTCATAATTAACTGTTCTGATAATTAACTGTTTGATAATTAACTGTTTTCATAATTAACTGTTCTTATAATTAACTGTTTTGATAATTAACTGTTCTGATAATTAACTATTTTGATAATTAAATGTTTTGATAATTAACTGTTCTCATAATTAACTGTTCTGGTAATTAATAAGGTGACATGTGATTTTTAGCTTGTTTGGAATGTCTCCGTGTCACAGTTATTCCAACTTACCGTCTTCAAGCGTATTTCTATATAACCTTATGTAAATAAACACATTCCTTTCTGGTGTTTATAAATAATTCATTATCTCATATTGTATTCGCGTACGCTAGGCTGTGCTAACATTATCGCAGACAAGTTTATTGAATCCGTTAACAATATCTTACAATTAGTATCGCTATTCTACATTTATGTAAATTTACCATTGCACCCAATACAAAGTTTTCTATAAGTGTATAAAGTGTTGCGTGAGTGGGATTGTATGCAGTCAAGACTTTTTACAATGTAAATGTATTTTGTACAAATAAATAAGAAATACGTTTTTATGTTTGCTGACAAGGTTGAAGGCAATACAAACATTGGAATACAAAACATACTCAGTGTTCAAGGTCTTATACTTAAAGTAAACATTTGGTATTTTTTAAATTGTTACGAAAATATAGCCAGCTGGCAATAAGAAAGTTCTAGTGAAAATGTTTGCCTAAAGATTCTATGAATTTTTCATTGAAATTATTGATTCGTTCTATTTTGAAAAAAAAATATCCGTAACTATTGTTTTCTGCCATAACTAAAATTCTTAAGTATTCGTTATTGTAATATAGCTATACCTGTTATTTAAATTTTTGTTTAATTTATGTTTACTATTATAGTTGTTGTTGTTTTTTTTTCTCTTCTTATTTAAGTAAAATGTTGTTAATTTTTTTATACTTTCATTTTGCGTGACGGCGATGATAACCTTAACGGTTTTCCCGCAAAAACATAACTAAAGCACACACACACACACACACACACACACACACACACACACACACTTTTTTAATATACATAAATGGTGTTAAACACAAATTTTCTTAATGTTAAAAAACATTATTTTCTATACGCTAATATATCTAAGTGTTATTCAAATTAAAGTTTTAAAGCTACTGATATTATATTCCTACAGACGTTGCTTGATATAATATTAAATAGAAAAGACTTTACACTCTTACCTAAACAAGTACGTGTAAGTATTATTTCCTTGCAGTACATACCTGAAACACAAAATACAAAGCACTTAATAATTGCACTAGTTGTTTAACAGTACCGAATATCACTTACTGAATCACTGAGCATACTATATGAATGAACTCTTCCCAGCAGGGGATGCAGACTACCTGTACCTATTGTGAGGATGTAGTCGTCCTCGCGGTACCCGAGTCTAACACACACACACTTACAATCACTACACTTACAACTTTAACACTTTAATCTCAAACGTACATTTATGGAGGCGATAATAGCCTTCATGTGCTTTTCGCCTTAAAATAAATAAATAAATAAAGAACTCTTTTGCTTTAATGTGTTTCCGTCTAAGTTTCACTAAACGTTAAGTCATAAACGTTCAAATTTTATTAATTCTTTATTCAGTTTCGTTTAGTTTACAACTCAGGAAAACGTTTATAAATTTTGCAAAAAAAATCTTAAAAATTATCTTAATGTATTCACCAAATTTTACTTAAAATATAGTCGTTAAGTACCCAAAAACAGAACGGAATTTATTAAAAAAACTGGTCATATGTTACCGAGTTGTTTTCAGAATCCATAATCTAGACCCCATTATTTTTTGAATGTGACCTGTGCATTCAAGTTTAGTAATTTTAACGCAATTATAAGGATTAGTATCAACGACTGATTTAAAAGCTGCACTGTCATAATCCCCAAGATAGTTGGTGTACCACACGCTGTGCTTTTTTATAGATTGAGCAAATTAATATTTTGTACTACATATGACAATCAAATGACTTGTAAGTTAGGAACATAGGAATAGGGGCAGAGTAAACTTTGAAAAATCTTCAAGCCTAAAAAATTATATATGAACTATATATATTTTTGTTCAGAATAAAGTGAAGAAAAATAAAAAAATATTTTTAAAAAATCGATTTTTTTTAGTTTTTATCTCTGACTACCTTTAAATTGTAACCCTTAAGTACTCAAAAACAGAACGGGATTTATTAAAAAAAACGTCTTGTGTCACAACGACGTGCTCGAGCACGAAACTTTCTTGTGCGCTTAGAGAAATAATAAAACAAAATCAGCAGCCAATGCCAATGAATCGCCAGACTCTTTGAAGAAGCCTTACAAAGCGAGATTTATCGCCGCCATTACTGCCGCAGTAAATCAAGATGGCGCAGATTTTCTGTCACTTCGTTTTTAGGCCGGAGACAATCTTAAAAATACTAAAAAAAAAAAAAGTAGACTGGAATTCGTTTTAAAGTGAAAGTTTTTATTCGCGATTCCTCCTTCAGCTTTGATTTATTCCGCTCGGAGGAAGAAACATCTGAAAATATAAAAAGGACGCCCGACACATTATTCATCGTCATCTGCACGCAGCTGGCTCGCCGCGATGATGGAAGCGAATTTAAAAAGTTACTGTTTTAAAATTAAAATGAGCAATTAAAGTCTGTAAAAACATGTGTTTTTTGTAAATCTGAATCAACCATCTTAATGTATACTCAAATCTGCATTGCATAATTATTAACATGTTATACAGGGTGCAGCAGTCAATCCTGAATTTTTGAAAAGGCCGTGAAAAATAAACGGATGCATTGTTCAAAATTGTATTGCTACCATCTTATTATACATTAAACTCCCTGCAGGGGTGCAGACTAGATGCACCTATTGAGAGGATTTAGGCGTCCCTCGCGGTACCCGAGTTTAACACACACTTACACTTACAACACTACACTTGCGACTTTAATACTCACACTTACATTTAGGGCGACGATAATAGTCTCAATGTGCTTTTCGCCTTAAAAAAAATACATTAAACTGCTACAATCCGGAATGTAGGTAACGACATAGAGTCCGAAATGTAACGACCTACGAGTTGCAAGTATCGTTGGGACCAAATTTTATCGTGTAATTGTGTTTAGTGTTTGTGACGTGTTTTTTCAACGTTTTGTTTAAATTTGTGACGACTTCGACAGAGGGATTTGACATTTTTTATTACGGCCTGAAGATGAAACAGTAAGGTTCGAAACCGCGGTAGCCTTTACGAGGTGAGTAAATAGATTACTAGATGGAAGAATAGGTCACAATACTAATTATTTAAAAATGTGGTCTGGTGGCTATCTTGAAATAATGAAATCTTATATCTTTTTGGAAAATCTGATTTCATTATTGTAAAATGTTTTAAAAACAACACAAATTAGTATTTCAGTGTAACTTTGAAATTTAAATACGAGTACTAATTTAAGCATATTTGAACACTGGTTTTGATGGTAAAATCGAATTATAAAAATGTTACGTGATGAGGCGAGAATAACGTGACGCCAAGCAGTTCCGGTAAAATGACAGGAAAATATTTATCCTAGGCTTCAATTTACAATGTTTTCCATTCGTGATAGTCTGCGTTATACACACCCACCATATAATATGCGGTTCTGCACACGTTTTATGCGTTCTAACTATAAATTAATACACCTTTTAATGTGCCTATAATAGGATCTAATGAGAACTTATTACAAACAAGTGTGTTTGCATGAAGTATTTCTTAGTATACTGCAAGTTATGCAGCGTGCGCAACACAAAGTAACTTATGGGCTACTTACAAATGTATTATACGTAAATAGTTTTACATTTTTTTTATTTATGGTTTTTTTATGGCGAAAAACACATTGAGGCTATTATCGCCTCCCTAAATGTAAGTGTGAGTAAGTGTTAGTCATAAGTGTAGTGTCGTAAGGGTAAGTGTTTGTTAGACTCGGGTACTGCGAGTAACGTCTAAATCCTCTCAACAGGTGCAGCTAGTCTACACCCCTTCGGGGACATAGTTTTACAATTAACTTTGTTATATGAAGTACTCTGTATTTGCAATTAATGAACAATGTAGATTGTAAATTGTAAAATTACAATTTAAAATAACTATAAAATTTAAAACTTTGATTGGGTGAAGCCCAAACCGAAATGAAACTATAACACCTGATACCGTGTACCCACTTTGTACCACATTAAATCGGACATAACCAAAAATGTTTTGGAAATTGTTCATATTCCATATTACTGAAAATTTTGACGGATAAATAATTTGTTGTCTGACATAACAAAAAATTTTATCAATACTTTTACTAGCTACCGATATTTGGAGAAGTCCGTAATGATATTGAAGGAAAATAGAACAGAATTTACAGATATTATTAATTATCAAGCAAAAGTATCGAAAGAAATATGACGCAAATGTAAAAGGTATTTAGTAGATAATGTGTACACTTAGGCCCTACTGTATCTGTTTATTTCATATTAAAAGCAAAACAATAAATTTTTAAAAAAATGTACCAAAATAATTTTATATACACCGAAAACAATAAATGAAAAATACGTAAAACAAATTCTTATACACGTAAGGTAATACAATTTTTTTTTTTTAACGTCCGACTATTGTGCACACTTGGGCTAATGCAGACGATGGGATGATTTATAGCGTATGAAAATGCCAAGCCCTGGCCGGGAATCGAAACCGGGTCCTCGTGGTGAAAGCCCAGTACGCTATCAACTAGGCTACCGAGGCGGCTGGTAATACAATATGTACGTAACAAAAACAGTAAATGAAAATATTTACATACAAATAATATTTTAATAAATAATATATGGTCATACCGATAGCAATAAGTGAAAAATATAGAACTTATAATTATTATATGTAAACAACAAAAATCAATAAATAAAAATAAATCCAAATAACTTTAATACAATACGGACATGACCTAATTAGTTACCCGTTAGACTTTGTGATATATAAATATTTAGGTTCCGTAGGATAACTGGATGAAGTCAGGAACTTATTTACTATGTACAATAAGTACATAGTGTATTAGTGTATGTATTAGTACAAGTGTAGGCCTACTAATGTACACTTTGGTCATCTCAGAATGGTTTAATGGTACTTTGTGTACAACAGATCACAGGTTCGATCCTGCAATAGTGATTGACAAAATAATTTAACGATACCTCATTACTAGTACTGATCTTAGTAAAAGTATCGAGTGTTTACTACGTATCGAAAGAAAATTATCAATACTTTACTGATATCAGCTAAAATTTATGATTATTTATAATTTTTGCAAACTGCAGTGGATTGAATAAGAAATAATTTAAAATTGAAAATTTACTTTGACATTGAAGTTCAGAAGGATATGTTAACAGACACCGGCAGAAGCAATATCCAATATTAGGCTATGCGTTCAGTTGCTGTTGGTTTTAATAAGACCTGCAATACGGTACTACAGTAATGACTGATTATTTGTTAACGATCTCGGTTAATTAAAGTGAAACTATTTTAATAACACTGCAATAGATTAGTGTCGAGTCATTGCTAACCACGGTTGGTGCAACCTGATTACGCTGTCTACATCTGGTTCACATGAGGCTAATTATATAACTGCCGTTTCTTAAATACATCGTTATGTCATAGGTTAAAATATATCTATATTTATTGATTCTTAACCGGCGTTGGTCGGAACTTTACAGTAGCATTTCAATAATTCTGTTATTTACTTTTATGACGAAACAAAAAAGAAATAAATTTTCATGTTTAAATAAATTTTTCAAAATGTACGATTTATTGTCTGCTACAATACGATCGATCGATAAAAACAACCAAAGCCTCTGTTATCGTTTATTTTATATTTCGATTAATCCCCTATATAATTGATATATTGAAACAAAATAGAAATACATATTCACGTTTAATTAAAATGTTTCAAAATGTACGATTAATTGTCTGCTTAAACACGATCGAGAATTTTCGATAAAACAATCGAAACCTCTGTTATAGTTTATTTTGTGTTTTTTAATTCATTCTCTATATAATCGATATATTCAAACAAAAAAGAACTAAATTTTCACATTTAATTAAAACGTTTGACAATGTACGATTAATTGTCCGCTAAAATACGATCGATCGATAAAAACAACCAAAGCCTCTGTTATCGTTTATTTTGTATTTCGATTCATCCCCTACAAATCGATATACTTTTAGTTGTAGCGTAATAGCGCCCAAATTTTGGACTCTTTCTATAGATCGTGAGCCAAATTTGTTTTTACCGCTAACGCACGGTGAATTCTTAAAATCGTTTGAGCCATTCAAAGAAAATCATAATTTTAAAATTTTATGGAAATGTTTTATGAAATCCTAAGAACTAAAAACGTTTATAAACTTTATTGAAAAATGAATGTGTTATTGGAAATTTCAATAAATTATTTTTTACTTCATTTTAAACAGCTGTTTATTTGTAGTTTTAGAACTGCAAAGATGCGTAGAGAGAAAGGCCGCTTCGTTAGTATATTTACTCATTAAACAGATGTTTACTTGTAGTTCTAAAGCCGCAAAGAAATATAGAGATATATGCTGCTTTATATGATAAAACTTTGGTAGTTTTAATCGTTAAACAGCTGTTTATATGTAATGTTAGAGTGCAAAGAAACACAGAGAGAATGGCTGCTTCATACAAAATTCGTTTATAGATTTACTCGTTAAACAGCTGATTATTTGTTGTTTTAGGACCGTAGAGAAAATGGCTGCTTCGTACAAAATACTTTGATAGATTTACTGGTTAAACGTCTGATTATATATAGTTTTAGAGCGCAAAGAAGCACAGAGAGAATGGCAGCTTCATACAAAATACTTTAGTCAATTTACTCGCTAAATAGCTGATTAATTGTTGTTTTAGAACAGCAGAAAGAATGGCTGCTTCATAACAACAAAAATTCTTTACAAATACAACAAAATACAATAAAATACTTTAGTAGATTACTCATTAAACAGCTGTTTACTTGTAATTTTAAAGTCGCAAAGAAGCGTAGGGATAATAGCTGCTTCATACAAAATGGGCAGTTATATTTATTCATTAAACAGCTGTTTATTTGTAGTTTTAGACTCAAAAAAGGCTGTTATTAAAGAAATTGAAAATACAAAAAAAAGTAATAATAATAATAATAATAATAATAATCAGAAGCCTTATATGCAGCTGAAACATTATCTCTCACAACCCAGGGCCCACTTGAAACGCTGGAGATCAAAGAAAGAAAGATATTACGAAAAATCTTAGGCCCCAAATTCCGTAAAAACCATTTACTCCACATCAGTAATGAAACTCTTTACCAAAAAACTAAAACACTATCAGACACAATAAGAAAAAGGAGAATTGATTTTTATGGCCACATCCTCCGAATGGACAAAAA
Organism: Callitettix versicolor; assembly: GCA_022606455.1. Taxonomy (NCBI): domain Eukaryota; kingdom Metazoa; phylum Arthropoda; class Insecta; order Hemiptera; family Cercopidae; genus Callitettix; species Callitettix versicolor. The sequence continues at coordinate 41,829,969 of CM040189.1, forward strand.
TAGACTAACCAACAAAATATTTGACTACTTTCGCAGTAGAAGAGCCAAACCACTTTGGTTTAGAGAAACGAAGAAAGACATAACAGAACTGCAGATCACTGACATTATGCTCATGGACAGAACAGCCAAAACAATAACCAAGAACAAGAAGCAACGGTTCCAAGGCAAAGTCAAATCCAAGCGAACGATCCAAATCTCTGACGAAGAAAGAAAAGCAAGATCACAACGAATGAAGTAATACTGGGCTACGAGGAAGGCACAGAATATTAAAAAGTGATTTATTTAGTATACCCCAAAGTTGGGTGAAACAAATAAAGAGAGAATAATAATAATAATATTTCAATTTCATTAAGTTTTGAGTAATAAAAACAACAGGTATACAGATATTGGATTTGCAGGACGCCACCCCCCCGCTCCTCGTGCTGTTTTATAATCTAATAAACTTGACAGAAAACGCAAAAAAATCAACCTTATTGTGTAAAAGCCTAATAAGTACTTTTTAAACTATATTAAGTGGCAAACAAAATCATTTCTTATAAATAATTGAAATTACTTTGTTTTAAAAGGTTTTCTTGTACAAATTTCTGGCTTTTGTTAATCCGTTTGATTCCAGCAATAGGTGAAGATTTTTTCAAATAAGTTTTGCACAACGCTATTAAGGAGATGTTAACGCTGATTGCGGTAAAGGGGTGAGAATTCCAAAGAACCGTGACATAGACAGGTGGAGGTGAGATTGTGAGTGCTCGCTATATCGAAACGGTTGAAAGGATGTGCTGGATTTCAAACGTGTCCAAAGTAATTACCAAAACCAATTTTTGTGCCTAATATCGAGTCTTAGAGTTAAGATCGGTGCATATTTCAAGTCCTCGACCTAGGTCTTAACCTCTAACTTCCCTTAAGATAAGGCAGTAATTGCAGAAGGGAAGACTTAGCACGGTGGTCCTGCAGCGGAGTCCAGTCACGCCATGTTGGGCGCGACAAAGTGGTCGTGTCTTGTCGGCTCTGGCGTTTTATCAGAGTCGTAAGTCACTCATCCTCGTCGCAGCAACACAAGAAAAAACTAATCGACAATTGTATGAAATTAAAACAATCGGAAGGTCGGCATTAAAAAAGTATATTTCTCAGGCAATTTATCGTGCGCGTCCTGTAAAGGGATAATCACTGCGACAACTCCACGAATAATACCATCCTTGCGCCGAGCGCTTCCGAGAAACTGGCCTGTCGCCGGTCTGTCTTCCTTTTAAGGGGTACCAAGCAGTCCAGTGTCCGCTAGCGTCTCGCCCGTAAGACGTATTTATCCTAGGTTCATTTAGGAAAATTTATAGAAAATCTGGAAAAGTATCTTTGTTACTTACAAAGAAATGAGTCATTAATTAGTTGCGTGCAATGGGTAGAGGTAATATTAAACTTAAAATTCTCTTATTATTAAAGAAGAATATCATTATTGCAACATAACCACCAGACCATATATTTAAATAATTATGATTTGACATATTTTCTTCCGTCTAGTGATCTTTTAACTCATCTCGTAAAGACTACCGCGGTTTCGAAAATTTACTGTTTCAACTTTAGGCCGTAGTACAAACGGTCAAGTCCCTCTTTCGAGGTCATCACAAAGTTAGCAAAACATCTTCCACTTTTTTAACTTTCATCGCGGAAAAAAATTATTTTTTGTTTCTATAGAAACATATTTTTGGCCGTCCGGACTGTAACGTCATACGAGTCGCACGGTATTGTTTGGTCAAAACAAATCTTAATTGTTATGTTTTTAATAAAATCGTGTAATTGTGTTTAGAGCTGTGACGTGCGTTTTTAATGTTTTGTGACAACCTCGATAGAAAGATTTGACCATTTGTACTATGGCCTGAAGATAAAACAGTGAAATTTTGAAACCGCGGTAGTCTTTACGAGGTGAATTAAAAGTCCACTAGACAAAAATAAATAGATTAATTCTAATTAAATAAAGAATAATAAAAATTTGTATTTGTTTGTTCTGTTATTCAGTTTTAAGTGTAGTGAGTGTTATAGTAATTGCAGCCTTAGAATTGTTATTAAATTTAAATATTTTTGAATGTATACCACACACTCTAGCGGAAATATTTCCAAACACAAGAATCAACTCCTGCGAAAATGTAATTTAATTGAGTGTATGCGCATGTGCGCGCTCTTGTGTTTTCTTATTAAGCATGGGTTTTAAGGTTTAAGTGTAAAGTATGTTTTAGTTTATTATAAGTTTATTATAGAAACTGCAATGATTTTATGCATTTCAATAGAATTAATTAAGAAATTATTTCTTATTTATTTTACCTTTCAGGTTATGTTTATTATCTGTGCCTTGCCATTGCATACAGACAAAGAGGCCGAATGTCAAGAGCAAGCACTGAAAGCGGTGTTTGTCCCTAACATAAAAAACAAATACATATCTATGCAATCACGGTGCTATGGCAGCGGAAATAAGAAGAGCAATAAAACATCTGATTTTAGACAAAGGATGTTATTTCGTTAAGTTCGATTAAATTTTTTTATTGCTTCAGTGTCATCACAGCTGTCAGAATGTTCAGGTACTAATTTATATTTTGTATAAGTTGTACAAATGTAAAGTAAAATTAAATTAAGGAAACCAAATATTAAATTTTGAATTTATAATATTTATTGTGTAAGTACTTAAACAATAAAAATACAAACTGGATTGAGTATGAACTGCTAATAAAATTGTTACTTAAGACAATGTTTAAAACCTGACTTCGTATTTATCTCCTGGTAAATTGTTTATTAAGTACAAAATCAATTATGGAAACTAGGCGCTGATTATAGTAAAAATAATACATTACACAATTTATAATATTAGTCAACTACTACAGTACTGTACTTACTTATAAATAGTGTACAAAAATAATTAAAATACAAAAGTACTGTATTCAATCTAAACTGAATAGGAAGTTCTGTTACAGAGCACTGTAGCGCTAGTAGTCGCATACAACTAAAATATAATCAATAGAAGTGCTGCTACCTCTTAGCTACAATTTATAACTACTTCAGCGTTTTGGGCATTGAATACTTTTAAAGATAATAAAAAGTACACAAGGAAAATACTCTTAATTTTTAAATAAATAATAATTAGTGAGTTCCTATTTTCATTGCAGTTTCACTTCGACAGTTTTCGTTGTAATCGAGATAAATTAATTTTTGAGTAAACAATTTGCATATTATGTCTACAATTTTAGGAGAAACAGTGATTTTTGTGTCTAACAGAACATTATCAAAGTAGTATTTAGTCTTAAATAGCTGCCAATGGCATACATTTTGACAATTGTACTGCATATTTCTACAATAATTAATCCACAACGATTTGAATTCCAGGAGCAAGAGAACGTTTAATAAAAGCCTTACGGAAATAGTAAACTTGCATTATCTTCTACAGATATCCGGATTATAAGATGATGTTGTGAAAAGAATTTAGTCTTTTCTTGGAATGACTTAGAGTTCCAAGTACAGGGTGTGCTTAAAGTCCTTCCTCCGAACATTTAAAAATTAAAAAGGTAAACTTTTAATACTAATTTGACAATACTAAGCTCATTTAAATTTGGTCTTATGAGGCTGCTTAAAGAGGTAACACGGATACTAGTTCTACTCTTTGCCTCCGAAACTCAAATATGAAGGAAAGTGCTTCAAATATTTGCAAAATCTTTTATTGCCAGATTTTCCTAAAAGGACAATATTTTCATTAGTTTAAAAGTTATAACGGGATACCTGATTAACGTCAGACTTGTTAATCAAAGTTGTAAACTTCTACTGATAGGCAATGCAGTACACCCCTCCCATGTCTGAGTAATTAAGTTAGAGTGGAAGGCTATATCGTGCTGCACGAAACACCGAAGTTACGGGAAACGTTTTGACAGTCCCGCACAATAACACAAATTATGGGAAGCAGCGGGTGATATGATAGAAGGAAATTTATTCGCTTTAAAAATATAAGTTAAACGCTTTGTCTTCGCAATCAACCTACTTCTATAAAATATAACACTTCTTTTAGAGTAAGTTAGAGCAATAAATTTAAAGACTAACGTTTGGTTAACATGAAACAAAACAAAGCAGGTTCTACATACATTATTTTCAAATCAACAAGTAATACAAAAAGTTTTTTTAAGTCAATTCCTACCTAGGTCAACAAAGACAAATTTTATTTTACTTACTTTTTATTAAATAATTACAATTAATATAAATATGGCATTACATTAAAATACATATGACAGAATCATAATATTAAGAGGTAAATATGAAGTGAAAATGTCCTTGCAATTTTCCATTTTCCTTTCTATGTATGGTGTTGGACTATTATTTTTGGTTGTTACTGTTTATTCGCTTTCTATTTTTTGTTTGTTTTAATTAATGTCGCTGATGATGGTCTATGAGAAATTATAGACCACAATCAGCTTCATGTCATCCACTACAAGTTTAAAAAAATTTATATGAACTTAAGGAAAGTAAATACTTTATATTAATTTTTGGTATGGGCAGTTATTGTAATGGCATGTTATTGCAACTACTATATCATAAACCTTCGCAGGAGTGTACTGAACAATTTCCCAAAGTTGCATTGCGATTTGATGAATGGTATAGTAATGCATAAAGTAAAGAATATCAATTTTGGACCTGGACAAGTAGTATAATGAATTAATATTTTAAAAAATTTATTAACATCAAGTGTCATCCAATACAAGTTCAAAAAAATTTATTTGAACTTAAGGGGATAAGTAGGAAGTATTTTATTAACGATTGAAAATTTGAAAAATAGGAAGAGTGTGAGCTAATAGTAGGAATTGAAAAAAAGAAAAAGGGAATTAAAAAATAATAAAAAACTTAATTTGTTGTTGTTACAATTAATTTATCGAAATATCCGTTATTCCCTTCCCGGTGTCATCTACGTTCATCTATGTTCAAACAAATCAGTATTTCGGTTCGTTAAAAATGGCTTCAATTATAACTTTTATATTACGAAGGTATTAATCGTTTCGCCTAATATCAAAGGTTATGTAAAATTTCCTAAACGCCATTCCTATTACTTCATTAGCCTAAAGCCTTCAGCAACAATTTCCTTATATCTCCAAAGGACCGCTGACCAAATCGATTTCAGACTCACAAATGTGTTTTTTCCGTTTACATTAAGGGAATCCGGACACTGGAAATTGTGTGTGTGTGTGTGTGTGTGTGTGTGTGTGTGTGTGTGTGTGTGTGTATTTTTAAAATGTTTGTGTCTTATCTTATTCTATATGTTATATATATATTATATATATATATATATATATATATATATATATATATATATATATATTGCTTATATAAATTATTCTTCTTGACATATATCTCCTGCATACATTTTTCCCACCGGATTGGAAGTTTTAATTTTACCTTCAGAGGCGCCTCTCTCTCTCTCTTCCGCTACTCCATACTTGCCTGTTTCGACTCGGGAGTGTAATGGTGAACCCATGTTTCGTCACAGGTGACAATCCGGTTTAATAATGCCTCACCATCTCGTTCAAATTGGGTCAATAGTCGCTGGCAAATCTCCAAACGATTCCGTTTGTGAACGTCGGTCAAAATTCGTGAACCCACCTTTGCAGATACTTTGCTGAGTTCCAGGTTTGATGTAACGATTTTTGAACGCTACCATAGCTCAACTGGAGTTCATCTGCAATACATCGCAGCGATATACGTCTGTCTTCGTCCAGGAGCTTCCGAACAGCATCAATGTTTTCGTCCGTGACGGAAGTGGTCGGGCGACGATCATGGCTGAGGTTTTCTACTGCTTCCCGTCCTTCGGCGAATTCCTTGTGCCAAGCAAAACGCGAGCTCTTGACAGGTCCTGTCCCCGTATTGAGCCGTCAATCTACGAAAGATTTCAGTAGTATTTATAATGAATTATTCGTGTAATTTTTACACTTTTCTTGTCCAGTGTTCTAGTTTTAGTTTCATGTGATTCAATTCAGTAAGCACTTCAAGTAAAAAATTGAGTAACAACAAGGAATTTTATAACAGATTTTATGATACAATGGATGTGGTTATGTAATTGTAGATCTGAGTTTGCTAAATTTAATGTTGGCTCAAGTCGCAGTTTGTAAGAATTGTTATAGTAGACTGTTTCTGTGAATCGCAGCAAAAATAGTGGTCCAGCTATTGAGTTGGAATTTCCTTGAAAAAATTGTTTAGATATAAATAAGCATTCAGTCAAACAATTAACGTCTGTATCAATTATAGTAAAAACACCTAGTGGGAATACAAACTTGTTTGATGTAAACATTAGGTTTACATATGGGCTTCTTGCTATTGGCAAGGGTCATCAAGCAGCTGATATGCTTTGCGCTAATATGAACTTGCTCAGTGCTAGAAATGAGCAGATATTTAGATGTTTTAGAAATTGCCACTAAAATAGTACGTTTAGACACATTGAAAAGGGTTGTAGAAAAAAACTGTAGAAAAGACTGTAGCAAGACCCTCATATCCATGTGGATCTTATTGAACATAAGGTAGTTTAACATTAAAAGGTCTTTTCCAAAAAATAGTAAATTTTACACGTTTTGTACCTTTTTCTCAGGATCTAATAAAGATAAGTAGCTGAAATTTTGAATGTAGTCTTTCCTTATTGTTTTGTAAGTACTAAGTATATTTAGTTAAGATTGTTTGCTTACAACTTAAATTATTAACGTTAAAATATTTTAAAACAAGGGTAAAAGTTTTAAATAAAAAAAATATTTTATGCATAATGCAGAGTTGTATCATCATCTCTCTTACTCAATAGCATAAGCATAGTCTACTAAAGACACCTACAAAAAATAAGAATCATGTTTTTTTTATAGCTCTTGTGGACTGTGAGAAAAAGGAACATGAATTTTACTAAATTAACATTAGCGAGATAGGGCTGTCCGAACACCCTTAAAGAAGTTTGCATTAATAATTTCATATAAATATTATCTAAATGGTGTTTTTTCTCCGGCGAAAAACCGATAAGATTATCTTCGTCGTGACTCAAAATTGAAATGTAAAACCAACAAGAATTTAAAAATGCAAGTACTATAGAAAAAACCAATAAATAAATAAAACATAAATACAGTAAAAGTAAAAATATGTAACTGAAACTAGTTAATAATAATATCCCCAAAACAATAAAATATAGGCCTATTATTGTAAATTGGCACTACAATAAGAAACAAAAAAAAATTGAAAAAATATAAAAGTACCTAAAAGTCCTTAACAAAATAAAAATAAAAATTTCAAGGCTATACAGAGATCCTACAACAATAATAATTGTATTGAAAAAAATCCTTCTAAGATGAAGTGTAATTAAAATAAATATTTTAAAAAGAGGAGCTTATTTTAAATATTTTAAACAATTTATTAGTGCGTGGAGAGCAATAGGCCAGCCTTCATGGGGATCTTTGTTAGGGGGGAGGGTAGTGAGAGGACAACGTACAGGAGTCTGCAGTGGGAACAGTTTGATTATCGAGCAGGTATATTATACCTAAAGCCTGCTAAGCATTTACCAAAATTTTGCATCGAAAACGTACCTTCTGTAAAACATTCACTTTACAAGTTCTGCTCTCTGCCTGAGAGGGCCTTTCCAACTTTTTATTGTTTTAAATAAAACAAGCCTTTAAAAGCTTGTTCAGTTTTGAAGGCAAATCCTTTATTACATTATAATTTATTTAAAACTGTACATTGCATTACACATATATAAATAAAATTTACAAAGGTAAGTAACCCACAGAGATAAGAAATACCTGTTTGCGGGGCGGTACAAAAGAAAAAATATACAAAAACTAATACAGAAAGAGAACAATTGCACAAAAGAAAGTATGCATCATCCTATAACAAAAGCAGGATTCATAAAACAAGCATATAAAATTGTAGGATAAATAGAAAATTTTTTTAGTACCACTTAATATAGCAATATAACCTTTAACAAAGATATAATCTATGAATTTTCAAAAATCCATTTTTTTTAGTTTTGATTCAATCGCAAACTTATTATTCAAGATTTTTAATTCATTTGGAAGTTCACTAAACAAATAAATGGCCTTAACAATACTATTTTTACTACTTATTGTCTTAGATCTTATTGGTAGTTGAATATTCTTACATCTGGTTTTACTTGTTTAGTTAATGAACTTAAGTTTTAAGTCATTATAATGAATAGATCTGAGTTTGCTAAATTTAATGTTGGCTCAAGTCGCAGTTTGTAAGAATTGTTATAGTAGACTGTTTCTGTGAATCGCAGCAAAAATAGTGGTCCAGCTATTGAGTTGGAATTTCCTTGAAAAAATTGTTTAGATATAAATAAGCATTCAGTCAAACAATTAACGTCTGTATCAATTATAGTAAAAACACCTAGTGGGAATAAAACTTGTTTGATGTAAACATTAGGTTTACATATGGGCTTCTTGCTATTGGCAAGGGTCAGCAAACAGCTGATATGCTTTGCGCTAATATGAACTTGCTCAGTGCTAGAAATGAGCAGATATTTAGATGTTTTAGAAATTGCCACTAAAATAGTACGTTTAGACACAATGAAAAGGGTTGTAGAAAAGATTGTAGCAAGACCCTCATACCCATGTGGATCTTATTGAACATAAGGTAGTTTAACATTAAAAGGTCTTTTCCAAAAAATAGTAAATTTTACACGTTTTGTACCTTTTTCTCAGGATCTAATAAAGATAAGTAGCTGAAATTTTGAATGTAGTCTTTCCTCATTGTTTTGTAAGTACTAAGTATATTTAGTTAAGATTGTATGCTTACAACTTAAATTATTAACATTAAAATGTTTTAAAACAAGGGTAAAAGTTTTAAATAAAAAAATATTTTATGCATAATGCAGAGTTGTATCATCATCTCTCTTACTCAATAGCATAAGCATAGTCTACTAAAGACACCTACAAAAAATAAGAATCATGTTTTTTTTATAGCTCTTGTGGACTGTGAGAAAAAGGAACATGAATTTTACTAAATTAACATTAGCGAGATAGGGCTGTCCGAACACCCTTAAAGAAGTTTGCATTAATAATTTCATATAAATATTATCTAAATGGTGTTTTTTCTCCGGCGAAAAACCGATAAGATTATCTTCGTCGTGACTCAAAATTGAAATGTAAAAACCAACAAGAATTTAAAAAATGCAAGTACTATAGAAAAAACCAATAAATAAATAAAACATAAATACAGTAAAAGTAAAAATATGTAACTGAAACTAGTTAATAATAATATCCCCAAAACAATAAAAATATAGGCCTATTATAAGGCTGTAAATTGGCACTACAATAATAAACAAAAAAATTGAAAAAATATAAAAGCACCTAAAAGTCCTTAACAAAATAAAAATTTCAAGGCTATACAGAGATCCTACAACAATAATAATTGTATTGAAAAAAATCCTTCTAAGATGAAGTGTAATTAAAATAAATATTTTAAAAAGAGGAGCTTATTTTAAATATTTTAAACAATTTATTAGTGCGTGGAGAGCAATAGGCCAGCCTTCATGGGGATCTTTGTTAGGGGGGAGGGTAGTGAGAGGACAACGTACAGGAGTCTGCAGTGGGAACAGTTTGATTATCGAGCAGGTATATTATACCTAAAGCCTGCTAAGCATTTACCAAAATTTTACATCGAAAACGTACCTTCTGTAAAACATTCACTTTACAAGTTCTGCTCTCTGCCTGAGAGGGCCTCTCCAACTTTTTATTGTGTTTTAAATAAAACAAGCCTTTAAAAGCTTGTTCAGTTTTGAAGGCAGATCCTTTATTACATTATAATTTATTTAAAACTGTACATTGCATTACACATATATAAATAAAATTTACAAAGGTAAGTAACCCACAGAGATAAGAAATACCTGTTTGCGGGGCGGTACAAAAGAAAAAATATACAAAAACTAATACAGAAAGAGAACAATTGCACAAAAGAAAGTATGCATCATCCTATAACAAAAGCAGGATTCATAAAACAAGCATATAAAATTGTAGGATAAATAGAAAATTTTTTAGTACCACTTAATATAGCAATATAACCTTTAACAAAGATATAATCTATGAATTTTCAAAAATCAATTTTTTTTAGTTTTGATTCAATCGCAAATTTATTATTCAAGATTTTTAATTCATTTGGAAGTTCACTAAACAAATGAATGGCCTTAACAATACTATTTTTACTACTTATTGTCTTAGATCTTATTGGTAGTTGAATATTCTTACATCTGGTTTTACTTGTTTAGTTAATGAACTTAAGTTTTAAGTCATTATAATGAAATTTTAGAGCTTCAAGCGAAATATTTTTGTTCGATACTTAGTAGTGTTTCAGGGATTGAAAATTATTCCTGTGTATAATTTTAAAGAATTTTATTTTGAAGTGAATGAAGTAATTTAGTACTACTCATATATGTACCCACCAGGACGTAGGCCTATATATGTGTGCGTTTAATTGTATATTTATACTTCAACCCACCCATTGGTGGGCCATACGCTCTTAGATTATAACGTAGACTGAACAGAATTAAGTTTTATTAGTTTAGTAAAAACATGTATCTTTAAAACCAAACCACCAGTTACAGATAAAAAAATGTTACAGATAAATAACAGTTTTAACATATATATCTTTTACTGCCCAGACTTGAAAACGTAATGAGCGAGCACTTAACAATTTGCGAGGTTTAAAGCCGGTAATAATATGCAACTTTATACAGTGTTTCTTGTGTCACTGTTGATGTGTTTGACGCTGGTGGAATCACATTTCTGTACATTATCTCAACATAATTATTACTAATACAAAAATAACGTTTTATAAAATCAGTTAACAAACGTATAATTGTAATGTTTATTCCAAGGCTCTAATAATCCTATCTAGTTCTATATCATATATTGAGTGATTAATAAGAGGTACGGATAAAACTAACCGGATTAATGGTATCACGTTCTTTGCAGGGGATGCAGATTAGCTGCACCTATTGAGAGGATTTTGACGTACCTCGCGGTACCCGAACCTAACACACACTTACACTTACAACACTAAACTTACGACTTTAACACTTTACCCTCACACTTACATTTAGGAGGCGGTAATAGCTTCAATGTGCTTTTCCCTTAAAATAAAAAAAAATTGTTTTATATCTTCACAACTTAAACATTATCACTTTCAATATACTCGCCTCCACGATCATTACACCGCTCTTTGCGAATTTCCCATTGGTCAAAGCAGTGTTTCAACTCATTTTCTGAAAGCGTGTTTAGAATCTCCGCAGCTTTTTTTTCACAGCTTCAACTTTGTGAAATCTCGTTCTTTACAAAGCTGATTTCACTATCGGAAACAAAAAGCAGTCATACGGATTAAGGACTGGTGAGTAGCGTGGGTGTTCCAACATAGCGATCCCATGCTTAGCCAAAAAAAACGTCTTACCAACCAATGCAGTAAGGACTGGTGCGTTGTCTTGATGAAGAATCCATGACTTGTTTTTCCTTAACTCAGGTCGCTTTCGTCTTCTTCGTTGATAGTTAGGACCTCACGAAAATAATTCTTATTCACTATTAAACCATCAAATATCTAATTTACGTACACAATCCCATGGCTGTCGAGAAGCACAATCATCTTGGCTTGGAATTTCGATTCGAACATTCGAGCTTTCTTCAATCTCGGTGAATAGCGGCTCCTCCAGCGTTTAGTTTCTAGTAAGTAAAAAACCAAGATTCATCACGTGTTATTATTTTTTCAAGAGTTTGGGGTATTTTTAGATGGATTTTTAAGTGCCAGCACAAATGTTCTTTCGAGCGTCTTTCAGTTCAAGTGTGAGATTTTTGGGCACCAATTTTGAATAAACTTACTTCTTCTTCCATACAAAATCATACAAAATCTGCCATACTGATTCTTTGCCTGACGAAAGCCAAAGCCTGACTGAAAGGTTGGAAGTTGTATCGGTGGCAACAATGGAGAGAAGAGATACCACGTCAATTCGGCATTGTAGCGTTTGACCTTGACGCATTCGCTGTCCTTAGAAAAATTACTACGGTTATTTTTTAACCTCACCTCGTATAGTCTAATTAAAATAGTGAGTAAGTATAGCCTATTTTGTACAGAAAATAAGCACAGCTTATTTTGTATAGTCAGTAAGTATAGCCTGCTTTTTATAATGAGAAAGCATAGCCTCATTATTCATTGTGTATAGTCAATTAGTATAGCCTACGTTTTATAGTGAGAAAGTCAGCCTATTTTGTATTGTCATTAAGTACAGCCTACTTCGTATAGTCAGTAAGTATAACCTATTTTGCATTGTCAGTAAGTATAGCTTACTTTGGTATAGTCAGTAAGTATAGGCTCCTTTGTATAGTCAGTAATTATAGCTTACTGTGTATAGTCAATTAGTGTAGCCTACGTTTTATAGTGAGAAAGTCAGCCTATTTTGTATTTTCATTAAGTACAGACTACTTTGTATAGTCAGTAAGTATAACCTATTTTGCATTGTCAGTAAGTATAGCTTACTTTGGTATAATCAGTAAGTATAGGCTACTTTGTATAGTCAGTAATTATAGCTTACTGTGTATAGTCAATTAGTATAGCCTACGTTTTATAGTGAGAAAGTCAGCCTATTTTGTATTTTCATTAAGTACAGCCTACTTTGTATAGTCAGTAAGTATAACCTATTTTGCATTGTTAGTACGTATAGCTTACTTTGTATAGTCAGTAAGTATAGGCTACTTTGTATAGTCAGTAAGTATTGCCTACTTTGCATTGTCAGTAAGTATAGCTTACTTTGTATAGTCAGTAAGTATAGGCTACTTTGTATAGTCAGTAATTATAGCCTATTTTGCATTGTCAATTAGTATAGCTTACTTTGTATAGTCAGTAAGTATAGCCTATTTTGTATAGTGATTAAAGTCTTCCTATACAGTTAGTATTAATTGCGTAGGGACTAATTTACTTCATGTAGTAAATAAGTATAGTCTACTTTGAATAGTGTAATTATTTATAGCATACTTTATATATTGAGTAAAAAAGTAATAAAATGTACTTTTAACGTTTAACCTACATCTTATTTGATCGTCTAGCAAAAATATATATTATGGCATTTGATTAAAATCTTATAAGTTGGAAAATAAATAAAACTTTATTAAAAAAACTTAATTTCGGCTGTTTTGAAAGCATTCGGTTATCTAAAGGTTTTATCTGAGAACATTTGAAAAGGTTCTTGTGAAATAACTGAAAACGGCGGTGTTTTATTTCAGGCGCGGTAATGCTACGTATATTGACGACGTGAAGTTACCACAATGGAAAGTCGGTACCTCACTGTAATATAAAGGAGGAGACACTTTATTGCCCGCCTTTCATAAATATCTTATGTGTATTCTGTAACCAGAGGCCAATAACGGCTTATCTTAGATTATGTTTTCGCAGAATGCTCACTTTGTAAAAACGTACTTTGGTTAATACAGGCCGTTCGTAAAACAAACTTTATTTGTATTGGCTACTTCTGCTGACTATCAGCCGATAGATTATTAAAAATAATTTTTTTGTATTAATACCAACAAAGTTGTTATTCTGTTCGGGAACAAGTGTCAACAACTTGGAAATCTGCAGACACTCTAAATCAGATTATCAGTTTTTTGATAAAATTTTGTACAGATGCTTTATAACTGAAATCAAAGAAGCAAATTTAAAAGAAACAAATTAAAGGTACTCTAAAAAAATAGATATCAATTCTTAATATAATCTTTTTTACTTCTGCTGAGAATGTATTACTGAAACTTGTTGAATTCATCTGCCTTTATTAAGTTTGTTGACGCTTTTCGAGTTACCTCCATTATCAAAGCTTACCGATCCTCCAGACATGGGTTCTTTAATACTACTTAAAACCCTCCTACACTTAGCCCAACCCCCCATTCCGGTACATGCTTATTAAACCTCTTGCTCGTTTCTGATTGGTCCCCTTTCAAACCAGCATTGACGTTTTGTTAATAGCTCTCGAAAACAAATGTTTGGAGAAATAACATAATTTTGTTTCAGCGTTCAATAGTTCCATTTGTGTTTTTTGTAAAAGTTTTTGGGGGAAAGTGTGCATTGTTTAGCTTCGTTTATATTTGATTGGGTAATGATGTTATAAGTGAAATTCAATTTGCGAAAGTCAGAATGTTTTTCCAAATGCAATGGAGTCTCGATTGGCCGTCATTCTCGGTACCGCTGGTATGGTGGATGACAGAGTACACGGATAACATAAACAGACCACACGTACTTTTGGTGATCGATAAAAATAACATACTCTACTCTGTTTACAACAAAGAATGTTTTATTATTATTTTAGAAAATATAGTAAATTTCTTACATTTTCTATTTAACTCTAATTATGTATTATACAAATTTTACACATAAAGGTCTTTAAAACAGTAAATTACCAGTACTTAACCTCCTGAAAAGTATTCACGTAACGTATGCGAGAGCACCGTGCGCGCCAGTTATAGTACTAGCTTGACTGTTACGTGATCGACTTACACGCTGAATGGTATTATCGTAAATAGTGAGACAGCGTTTATATTTCAATAAAAACATCCATGCATTCTTTCGAAATTTGTTGACACTATTTGAAGTGTTTCTATCACATTTCACTAGATGATAGGACCGTTTACTTTGCGATTATCAATGTTCTTAGGGTAACAATTAATGTCAGCTGCCGTCGCCTATGCTATAAATAAGTCGAGTCCAGTTATGTGTCTAAAAGAGGTTTTTGTCTAAAAGGTTACTTTCATTATTTATTACAAATTATTTACTACGGAAGACGGTATAAAAATGTCAGATAATATAATTAACCTGACGGTTAATAGAAACTGGCGGTTAGTGTGAAGGTTATTCGAGACTCTACTGTACGCTTAAGTTTCACGTATTCCTCTTAAAAGCATAAAACACTGCATATTCCGTGACGACAAAATAAAGTATCTAATTTGAAATCATGTTATCATTATATAAAAACCTTATTCGCTCCACAGGACAACTTTATTAAATTAGTAAATTACAGAGGGGGGGGGTTGCAAAGTTTCAGAGGTTCGTTATATACAGGCCCGCTAATGTAATAACACAGTTCCACGGCCGAACCACCCCGCACCTTCCCAATTACTGTATCCTACACCGTACACCGCCAACTTACAAGCAAGTAGGTATACTGTAAATAGGTTAGTGTCCCGCCGCTGTGCACAGAGTCAAGAAGGCGGTGGAACCGAATATTTAGGAAATACATCAAACATTTTACGGGATATTTAGTTCCAGGCACTGACGTGCAAGTAAGCTAATTAATTGTGAGATTTTAAAATTTCATATCGTTTACATAAGAAATGATTACAGATATGTTAGCCTATATTGTTATCTTTTTCCCAGACGAATACAAACAAGGTATTAGACTCGCGTTCGTAAGGGAGAATTTTTGTTGGAAGATGTCGAAATTTCTGTTCGTAGTTAAATCTTACAGATTTCATCACCGATATCGAGGATAAAATCGAAATATAAAACAAAAAGCATACTCGGAGAGTTAATGACAGAAGGAAAACTTCCGTTAATGATATCTTTAGTGAATATATACGGTAATTATTTTGAAGATATGTTTATAAATAACTTGTTTTGTTTAAATAAATAAATACGTGAACCTAGCATAGGTATTATTTACTGTAGTTGTAGTAAAAGATCAGCTGTTTTATAATAATTCGTAACGATCAGCTGATTTCGTTGAACAGCTGATAGGCTATACGTTTCAGGTTATGTTGTTAAAAACTAGAAATATTAACAATTATAAAAAAAAAATATATTTTATTTTCAAATTTATTATAAACGGTTACAACGTGCACGTTTTCTTTAAATAAGGAAAAGTACCGAAACCAAAGCAACACAACGTTTTCATATAATACGCGTGTACTGTTATCGAAAAGAAGGAAAAAAAGAGATTCGAAATAAAAAGACGACATTCGTTTGCTAGTTCGTTCCATATTTCCGTTACATTCTTTCATTCGGCAGGCTTCTTTTTCTTTTCACTCCTCTCACCAAAGCTAACATTAAAACATTCGCTCCAAAGATTTGTTTTCTTAAAATTGTGTAACGAGTGAACGGATCTGTTTTAAATGACAGTAGCGTAATGGTCAGGAAATTGCCGAGGTAGTAGTCCGAAACCGCGTCAACTCGTGACGCAGGAAGGCGTGTCTTCTGGCGACGTTCTGCAAAGTTCAATAAGACTAGGAGTTAACTGTGTGCAGGTAGAAATGAAATACATTTGAAAAAAACGAGACTCAAACAATGACGCATTTTGTCAAGTCACACTCCGTGACACACTTTTAACGACGATCTCGTTGTGAAATTGATTTCGCTTCATCGAATAGAACGTGATTGCATTGATGTTCTAATCAAATGAATGCTGGCTGCCACTGACAAACGTAAACCGTATTCTCAGGCGCTGAGGACATTTTATTGAAAGATATTTATTATTTCTAAAAAAATAACACATTTGGAAAATTAGAGGAATAATTTCGAAAAAAATATTTATTTAATTTTCGAAAATAAAATCTCTTAAATAACGTCATTGAATATAAAAGTACTAGAACGATAACCCTTATGAGAGATTTGCTAATGCTTGTTGCTGGTGGCATCTAGCGACACAGTGTTCAACTACAGGTGAATAGATAATAGTACTGTTTATTTTCTCAAAGGACTTTAGCCTCTGATATCGAGCACACTTTTTATAATGATAGCTGTACTTCTAGTCCGTTTATATTCAATGGTGACGTCCATAAAACAGCTGACATTCTTCAAGCCGCACGAACCAGCTGTGCACTGGCTTAGATAATCCCTTGTGAATATAATGATTTAAATCGTGGAGGCATGATTGAAACACCTTAATTTATAAAGCTAAACAAAAATAAATTATGAAAGACAAAGACAAAATAGCTGATCAGGATTTACCACTAAATCTTGAGATACAGGTCTTAATACATATGTTATGTTTTGACGTCTCAAAGAAATATAACTAGTGAAGAGTTTTACATAAATCTTAGTGACAATGCTCAAACCGCCGTAACATTTTATAATCAATATTGTTAATATATATATATATTTTATTTGGAAAACGAATGAATAATTTCATCCTTGAAATGTTACTGCAATTATGACAAGCAGTCTTGGCACATTTCATGCTAACTTAATGGTATCAGTTATTAAATGAACAATGTGAAAAGTGCAATACTAATTGCTCAGACACTTTGTCTCGGCACACTCTGTACATTACACTATCAAAGATGCACTTCCTGTTGCCCCTAATGGTCAAAGATAAGGTAAAATGTTCTCCTCCTACTATCAAAGTGTACTTAACCACTTAACCCTCAAGTCATAGTACTTGAAATCGTTTATACAAAGATATCAAAATGCAAGCGGAGGGTTCGTTTAGAAATTGTTGACAGTTTTAGACATGAAAATGAAACTTTACGGACTTGACACTAAAAACATGCTTCTAATTGTTTTCGATCTTTCTGTAGAGTGCAGAAACTTGGAAATTATCGGAAACATAATTTAGTCAATTGAAATAAAATTTTATAGACCTAACAGGCCTATTTCTTGAATGTGAGAAATGAGAAAGTTTTGAGAAGAATGAAAAAATAACCTTACATCATTAACGAATGGTGTAATGGTGTAAACATATATCTAAAGAAATGTATTACATTGAATTGTCTTGAAGAATATTTTATTATTTAAAAGAAAGCTTAAATGTAACGTTTATCAGACTTCGATAAACTTTTGATACCATTTTAGTAAACTTTTGTTATTATCGTCAAGATTCTTAATACCACGTCAGTATTGTAAATTTGAAATAAATATATTTTCAGTTCAAGAGGACGTGTAAGGCCGAGTGGCCACAAAATTCAGAGCGGCATTTGAAAACGAATATTGTTTTTAATGTAAATGCGGCCACTGAAAGTGTAACGGTGTTGAGCGCAGTCAAACGGCGTTAGTGGGCACGACTCTACGTAGCTTCGACTCTATCTAGGTTCCGTTTTGAAGCCGACTCTGCTTCCCCTGCCACAAAGAAATCGCCGCAAAACTTATTATTTCTCGTTACCTAGGTTACCGTTGCCCAGATTACGTTTTTATACACAGTAGTTTCCTAAAATCCTTTAAAATAAGCCTAAATATTTAGGTTTAAGAGATACAAACGCGTTCTTTAAAATGAATGCGCTACCGGTTGACGTTCAGCGCAGCTCGCTCCACATTTGGTGGCCACCCGGCCTAAACCAGGAAACACAAATTTCGGACAGATGTCAAAGTTTACGTTTGCATCTCCCCCCAATATATTTTTAAACTATAAGTTATGTATGCATAAAATTTGCTATAAAACTGTAGCTATTCGGTTTTGTATAAAGGTAATTTTTTTAGGAACTTCATTAATTTTTCGTTTTTGTACGTTAAAGAAAACAGATTTTTGAGAAAATAACTCGACTACACAACCATTAGGTTAAATTCGAATACAATATGGAAGCTGTTGACAAAAGTAACAGTACTTTGTAGCAAAAACAATTTGCAGTTTTGCAGGATAAGCGTGCGCATTGATGAAATATAACAAGTCGAACAGATGGACTCAAAGAAATACAACTTACAAAATCGATTACCAGCTGAAACACTCGACTGGGCGCTTGTCTAGTAGTCAGCGTTTCTTTGTAGATGCACTGGAATCGCTTATTGGACTTTAACTCTTAGCTAACTTTTAAAATTGGGAACGGGTTAGTAAGAAGAATATTAAATTTCAACTTTTCCTTTAGTATTACGTTTTTTTTAGTGATAACATAAAACTAGTTAAAATGTTTTAAGATAAACTTTTGGCGTTCGATTGTTACCAAGGAAATTGAAAATTAAACATTACAAAAATATTTAATTCAAAGAATGTCATTATCAAGTATTTAGTATAATAATTTTATAAGTTATAAAATGTAATATGTATTTTAAAATATTTTTTTTAAGCGAAAGCACATTGAGGCTATTATTTCCTCCCTAAATGTAATTGTGAGTGTAAAGTGTTAAAGTCGTAAGTGTAGTGTTGTAAGTGTAAGTGTGTTTTAGACTCGGGTACAGCGAGGGACGTCTAAATCCTCTCAATAGGTGCAGCTAGTCTGCACCCCTTGCAGGGATTAAATTTTGATATATATATATATATATATATATATATATATATATATATATATATAAAACTGTCTAGGGTTACTATTGCATTGTGACCTTGAAGATCTATTTCTATACTCCTGGACGCTGTAAAGTCCTAGTCTCCTTATAAAGTCTACGATTTGGAGAGTCTACTATTCCCTTCTAATTGGTGACTTCCCAATTCATTATTGAGATTCTTGCAGATGCTTGCTCTGCTAATTGCTTTTGTATTCCTCGACCTCACACTTGACACTTATCACGGAGATCGTCCTCTATTTAGCCAGCTTTTGGTGTGCGGTGAATTCCCGCTCATTATATTTACATTCTTACTCGTGGGAATATGAGTAGCTAAGGAAATTAACCCAGCATGCATGGATAAGGCTAAGATACACTGAGATATTACCAGGTACCCCAGTGCTTCGTTTGATACACTATTAGGCCGGTGTTATTCACTCCATCAGCACGGGTTGCTTTACACTTTAGAATTAGCCAAGCTATGTAGAGTAATGAATGTGAATTTGTGTGTTTTGAGTAAATAAGTGAGAGTAGTATGAGCTAGAAGTGTGGTGGGATCGCTAAACCTACCACCTGCTCATTTCAGCTGCCCCCTCCGGCTATATATATATATATATATATATATATATATATATATATATATATATATATATATATCACATAGAGTCCGCAATACAACAAAATCATATGGTCAACCCATTCAAAATCTTAGAAAATGCATTGCTTTTAATTTACTTCTTTACGACCTTAAACATTTGTTTCCTTCGTAAACAGCTTTAAAATATACACTTATGCTTTTTAATTTGATTAACAAGTGGGAAAATAAATCCAAAATACAAATGTGAAATTAAAAATTCAAATTTATGCAGATTTTGATACTGATTAGATGCAATTTGAAAATTGTATTTTCAAAATAATGAAAAATTACAGCATGAAAAAATTATTATCTTTTTCAAATTTTGAATTACTTTTTTTTAAACGAATTAATAATGTATTTGTCTAAGTTATTATCAAAAACAAAAACCTCTGACGGTATGAATTATACGTATTCCAGACATATTTGAAATTCCTAATAAATTCAATCAAATCCAAATTTTCTCCTTTCAGTTAATGTTTTTAAACTCCAAGCCTATCAATCGAAATAGTTTATTGATTTTCAATGTATGATTGTTATAAAGGTACATGATAAATCTGTTAGTACTGTCTTTGACAGTTACAAACAATTATAAAAATTAAAATGTCTACTTTGTACCTCTGGAGTACTTTATACTTGCACAGTAAACATTTAGACAGAAACTTGGAAGCAAACTTCTTTGTCAACTTTACATACAGCATTATATATTCTTGGATATATTATTTACCAAGCAGTTGACATGTCCGACAAGTAATAACTCTACGCCACACCTCAAAGATAACTTTACCTTATCCTATTTGACTCCAGAATACACAATCCCGCTTGGGAATACCGGAGCTAACCAATCTTTACCTCTGGGATATTGTACTTGCAGATCCCAGACTGCTTCGCTACATTTTATGCTAATATTGTAAACATAGTTCTTCGTCTTCTTAAATTAATTTATATTTATGAGTATTCTTAGAAACAATATTACATAGATTATATTATGTATACAGCGAGAGTCAAATTCATGGAACCAACTACAATGACTTTGAAACTATTACAGATATTGTTGTAACTTTCAGAACGAATTTTGTGAATAAAATAAACTATATGTTTGGAATAGTTATTTTGAAACTTATTGGATTCAGAGATCAACAAACTTATCAACACTTATTGGATTATTGGGCTCAGAGATCTTACACAGTCAGAAGATGAAATTACTCATGTAATATCAAATTAAATGTGTTTTTAAGGTGGCATAAATGGTATAAATATGAAATTTAACAGAAATTGATTTTGGATTTTTATATAAACATGTTAAATTTAATACAAATAATAAATTATTTGATAGTTAAGTTTTATTTTTTCTTAAAGTACCAAAGGTTTCATAGAAATAACAATAGTTTCACGTAAAAAACAAGTTCATTTTACGGAGCCATCTTTTAACACAGAAACACCAGAACGACGATTTTCCAAATTTATTCTCTTGAAATACCACAAAACTATGGTCGACCTCGACATTAAAATACTTCTGTTTAAACCGCTGAGTCACCATGCAAGGAGTTATAACACGACTTCTCGTTAACTGTATTGCAACTGATCCGTAACTTACCCTGAAAGTTACAAATTT
The DNA here is from genome assembly GCA_022606455.1 of Callitettix versicolor. Classification (NCBI taxonomy): domain Eukaryota; kingdom Metazoa; phylum Arthropoda; class Insecta; order Hemiptera; family Cercopidae; genus Callitettix; species Callitettix versicolor. The sequence goes on from CM040189.1 coordinate 41,851,421, forward strand.
CACTACGACACAGTTATGTGTATTGGAAGAGATCCTCCCTGTACAGACTTCAGATCCTATTATTTTGTCGTGAGTATGTCAACAAAACTTCGATTAATTAAAAACTTGATCGCAGCAAAACAAGTTCACTACTAAAGTCAAACGTTCAACAAGAGGAAGTAAACTTGGATAATGTTGACGAAATAAAAAGTTATGATGATATTGTCAACGGCATATTCATTCACAACATGGTGTCTCTAGTGATGTTATGTTGAAAACGCACTTCAATTAAGTCTGCGAGACAGGTGCGTGCCGCCTTTCTCAAAGGTTAACCGCTTCAGTATGTCTTCAATACGCTTTAGTACCGCTTCAGTACTGCTTCAGTAAGCTACAATACGCTTCAGTACTGTTTCAGTACGCTTCATTATTCCCCTTAATTATGTTTCATTACAGCTTCAGTACGTTTCAGTACCGCTCTAGTACGCTTCAGTAACAGCTTCAATAAGTTTCAATACACTTCATTACCGCTTCAGTACCACTTCATTACGCTTCAATACTACTTCATTACGCTTCAGTACTGCTTCATTAAGCTTCAAAACCGCTTCAGTATTTTAGTACCGATTCAGTACGCTTCAGTACCGCTTCAGTACGCTTCTGTTCCACTTTATTACGCTTCAGTATCGCTGCAGTACTGCTTCAGATGCTTCAGTACCGATTCATTATGCTTCTGTTCTACTTAAGTAAGCTTCAGTACGCTACACGTTCCACTTCACGCTTCAGTATTGTTTCAGACAAAAACTGTTTGAAAATTAATTGTTGAAAGGTAAATTCCGAAAAAAAATTGTGTTATGGTTTTACTGCAGTTCAACTTTTATATTGCAATATAGAATTATAAAAGTTACAACAGCTGAAGTTAAATAGACCTGTCAATTTGCATAACGACACTTTGAATAATGAAGATAAATGTAATTCATTTGAAACCAAATCCACGTTGATCTACTTCTACTTAAGATGTTCAAGAAGAAGGGATTTGTGGATTTCGGCGTCAAAATAAAAGTACACAAAAAAGGGATCGAGATAGCGAAAGCGATGACCTAAAACTGTGGGAAGGCATTAGCATGTGAATGTGAAGGCAATCCATCAAAAGGAAATCAGGGCGTCTGCGTTAGAGAAGATCTCGTGAGTGATGCACAAGTACAGTGTGGTGGAGTGGAGGCTTGATAAAACCAAACTTAAAGTAATTATTCAAAATAGGATAACAAACGATGATTTTTTTTGCAATTAAAATATATATGAGCCTCAGTTTTGCTCTTAAATTTAAATATATAATCGTAGATTCCATAGCATACAATGTAAACTGCTAAACGAACGATTTCGACCAACACGTCTATTGTTTAGCCTGTATAAATATGCACCGAACGTAAAAGGCAACAGTTCGGTTTGTTGTGTAATTCTGGCGAGCGACCAACTCGCCTCGGTTATTGTGTCGTTACAACCAATGGACAGATACTTTGTGTGCAAATGTCCGGTTAAATACTGTTTAACTTGTGCGCCAAATGTAGTATTCAGTATATTTATAAATAATTAAATTACAATAAATACAGAATGCGCAACAAGATACAGAATGTGTGTGTGTGTGTGTGTGTGTGTGTGTGTGTGTGTGTGTGTGTGTGTGTGTGTGTGTGTGTGTGTGTGTGTGTGTGTGTGTTTGAGCGTTTTGTTTTCTCTTTTCGATTATTTTGTTTTTTAGTAGTAGCATTATAAAATGCTAGTTTTCAAGCAATTTTGCCAAGAAGGATTATAAAAATTTGATTTTCTTAAAGTAGTAACAAATTTAACAAAATTATGAACGGTTGTGAACTTTGTATGAAACTTATTATATTATATTAAAACTTATTATCTTGCTGTCTCTAGAAAAAGCTGAAAGCCGTTCTTGGATCTATATACTATATTTATATTCAGATTAGTAGATAGAATACCAGACAAAACCGGGTAGCCACAAAATGCGGAGCGGAGTTGCGCTGAGCGGAGCGGAATACGCATTCAAAACCTAACCTATTGATTTTAATGTAAGTGCGGCCACTGAAAACGTGACGTAGCTGAACGGAGTCAACTCTTCGCGTAGCTTCGACTCTGTCTAGGTTCGGTTTTTAAGCTGATCGATTCCCCCACCACTCTCAAAACTTGTTATTTTTCGGTAGGCTACCAAGGTTATAGTTGTCTAGGTTACGGTTTTTAAACATTGTAGTTTCTAGAATCCGCTACAGTCCGCCTAAATATTTAGGTTTAAAAGATAACAAAAGCGTTCTTTAAAATGACTGAACGCTTTTTTAAATAAATTTTGCTCAGATTTCAGTTTTACATGTAGATTTATATCTACATATAAACTAGATTTAATGAATTCTAGATTTAATTCTACAAGTCAATTAGAAAAAAACAAATCTATTGTAAAGAGCAATAATCTACGTATCTAACCACATCAGATTCTTTCACATCTTTAGACTTAATAACGTATTTGTGAGTTACATTACGCATTATAATTGTTACAATTATTTGATTCCATTCCGTTTATTAAAATCGTAAGCGTGAAAAACTAAACAATATTTGCATGAATAAATAAACACTAGTGAAACAGTTATAACAGTGTATAAACAATTCTTTATTGCAAAGCTTTTCGGAAAACTGAATCGAGTAATGAAATCCTTTACGAAAACATGATACGAAAAAAACAATTCGATATTCTCGTCAGTTTAACAAATAAATAACATTTCGAACTTCACACGATCGAAATCACTCATGGATTTACCAAATTTTCATAGAAAATTGAAAATCACAAACTGTACGGTTCGGTTTGAAACGATATCACGCCGAGATATAAGCACCCCTTCTGCCCCTGGCGATGAATATACATATGTCACAGCCAAGTCAGTGTTATTGCGTTTATTTGTGACAGCTGTCAGGGGCACGCAGGTAATAATATAAAACATTTTTATTGCTGAACTAAACCTAATAGTTTCCCCTCGCTCGCCCCTACTGCGCTGAGCTTCGTGCCCCCGCCCTTATATTTAATTACACACAGTAAATGTCAAAGGAGGATAATTTTATTGCCGTCCTCTTTATTGTTCGTTTCTAGGACTTTATCAATATTGTTTAAATTTAGTATTATTGCAGATTGTAAAAAAACATTATAGCTACAGTACTATTTGAATACAGGTGAGAACTTAAATGAAATACAATTTCAGAACAATCCTACCGATCACAACTGAAAATGTATCTATACAATAAATAAACATACAATTTAAATTTACATAATACAAATCTAGCGTTTAGCGAGTGAATAAACAAAATAGTGTTTACAAATTAAAACGATTTATCAATAATACGTTTTAATATATATTAAAATAAATGCATAATAGTTTTATGTTTGAATTTATTTAATCAATATTAAATCAAATCTATTAATTGGGCGCACAATAATAAAAACAGAATTAAAATTAAATATTGTTATGGAACTAACTACAAGTTTATACGTCAATACTTAACCACTACTGAGTCTGGGTATTATTGTAAAATGAAATTTTAAATTTTATTTTTATTCTTAACGTCTGTACTCTGTACCAGTTAGACTAACAAGTACAAGGGATTGGCCGCGAAAAAATAAAGCTCTCGAACCCGCGACCTTGGCGTACGCAGCACTACTTCGGGCACGCCGACCAAACGTTTTAAAATGTTGCAACTTTTAAAATGGAGGATATTGTCAGATATTACAAAACAGATTTTCAAATTATATGAATAAGAATTAAAGTTCCTTCGTCATGCTAATAGTATTTTTAAAGCCAATACAGTTTTCGCTGCACGTGTAAGAATGCACGTAACATAATATTAATGAAATCAAGCTGCCGCCTCCATAATGTAATTAGTTAATAGATTAATTATATCACAACAGACCGCAGCTCTGCGGGAGACGCTAATCTCTTGCAAGTAGTTGCACTCATCAGCTCACCAATGGCGTGCATTGAACTTAAAGTAGTGCATTGGATAATGCAACATGATATTTAAGCATTTAATGTCATTGAGACAATGTAACTTAGTAAAGGTTAAGTCTGAACGGATTACGCGAGACGAGAACACCAGAGAACAAAGCGTTCCTTTCTACCCCAATATTTCGCAATATTCTATTGTAAATGCATTAATCAGTTGAATTAAATCACTGATAATATTCGTCTGTGCTCGGCTTGAAACGTTTTACAAATTTTCTCTGTCAGGTGATCCTGAAATAATCTTAACTAGTGGGCCCGTGCTACCTTTTAATGGAAAAAGAAACGAATAATGTAGAACAATGTACAGCAAAAAGTTGAACAGTGTTTTATAAATAAAAACATTCAAATAATACTATTGACTGGTATTTAATTACTATAATACACTAATTAATTCTAGACTTGTATTTAAAAATTACTGTACATATCTTCTTAAGTAAAATCGTAGCAAAACCATGTGGGTGTAATATTCCTTGACCGTATGAACTTTTGTTAAAAAAGTTTAGTTATACTTAATACTTGTATGACCTGTTATTAAAGCAATTCCATTCATTATGTTTAGGTTATTTAATACATTAGGCCTTACTTTGTTCTAATTTCGTATTTAAAACTATAAACTATACAATTAATGATTTAATTCTAACATTGTACCTTATAAATGAAACCTACTATAACCGGATCATTTATTTAATAATATTTACATATTAGTCCTAAGCCTAGATGGTCTTACCGATTCTACTTTCAAAACTGATTCGGTCAATAATTATGTAGGTCTTGAATGCAATAATAATTTAAATATTACTTTCAACAATGTCTGTTTAGCATCAACTGTTTTAGTACACACACAATTATTTCTGTTACCTATGTCTGCATTGTGATGCACTCTTACGGGAAAACTTTACATTATTTCTTAAAACTTTACACTATAGTTCAAAAACAGCTGTGATGGGTAGCATTTCATCCAATAAACCAGCTGTTTTAATAACACCTGATAGTGAAATAATCGTTTAGTTACAGTAATGACTTTGTTTAAATAATGTTATTACAATTTTTTCAAAAAACAACTATCTTCATTTTAGAAAATTTTGTAAAAGTCTTAGCTTAGAGCATTGATTAGTTTATTATAGAACGTTTTTTTAAAATAATAACAATATTTTTGAATTATCACAGGACACCACAACACTTCATAAAAATGCGAATGTCCTGCAGATGAAGATGATATTAGTGGTTTACCTTCACTGAACATATGATTTTAGACAAAAGATGTTTGTGCCTTATAGAGGCTTTGCAAGACTTAATTATTAAACTTAAATGTTAACACGATAGATGTTATGGGGTGAAATAGGCATAAAATAATACTTTTAGTGTGTTTTTGTAACACTTTAAAATTGTAACTTACTTATTAGAAATTTTACTATTTACAAAGAGCCATTGAAATGGCCATCATATTAAATCTAAGACCTGGGACCATGTAATGAACAATGATCCTAACTCCAAGAGCATATATATATATATATATATATATATATATATATATATATATATATATATATATAATAAATATGAGCAAACAAGCTTAATTATCAGACTTGCGTCCTTTTGACTTTACAAATAGTTTAAAACACCGCCTTACTTGAATATCCAATGACGCGTCAAGTGTTATGGTATATTAATGCAATTAAACTAATGCAGGTTCACTAATCAGGTGGTTGTTACCAACGCAATTAATTAGCGTGTAATTAATTGGGTTTCTGGTTGTAACCTATTGGACTTTGTTGTACGGAGTTATAATTAACACACGCATTAACAGAATATAATTTTTTTTTTAGTTTTTATACCGTAATATATAGCATGAACAAACATTGAACAGCTCCTAAACCTTGATAGATCTACGTTGTATTAAGTGCATAGACCCTACTAATACACTCAATATAAGGAGAATGACTATTACTTACTTTATACTAAATAAAATTATGTTTCCCGATCCATTGGTTTTATCTAATTCGACTAAAAATCGATGTCTTACAAAAACCCATTTTGTGGTAAATAATCTCTCGCAAGTCTTTTATCCAAAAATATATTCATCAATCAACTTTTGATACCGCCATGTGCAGCTTTATTTAATTAATTAATTAATTTTGAATATGGAAGACGAGAACTATGCAAAATAATTATTTAACTCTAACGTAACAATTCGTCAAATTATAAACGCATTTTTTCACAATGTAGAAATGCATTCTAACATCTATTCAAAAGACACTCCTTACAATCAAATAGAGCGAACAAAATTATAACATCGTTTGTTCGTGAACTTACACGATAATATATGGTTTTAGAATTTGTGGGAACAGTAGAAATATTTTCTCATAGTATTTACTGATAACAATACGCCCTACGCAAAAATACAATGAACAATTAAGTTGTGTGAATGGTATCGTCACAATAATTGTGAATCAAATTAATGGTTAATTAAATTTTTATTAAATATTTGATGATATTTAGACCTTGTTAAGTGTTTAATGGTTTTTAAGAGGTTTTTTAGTGTGTGTGTGTGTGTGTGTGTGTGTGTGTGTGTGTGTGTGTGTGTGTGTGTGTGTGTGTGTGTGTGTGTGTGTGTGTGAGAGAGAGAGAGAGAGAGAGAGAAAGACAGATAGACAGAGACAGATAGACTATATCACCAGCATCTCCTACTTACAAATTAGCACTCGATTGTGTCTGCCTTATGAACAAAACCTTTTTATCTATTACGAAATGTATTATCAACTATAGGGGTGACACGATATGGTGGTCAAAACCTATCGTAAACCAGGAAAAGGATCTAGCTAAGTTTCCATACATACCCATGGCATACGAGGAGGACATACAGGATTTTTGTTAACACCCTTCCTGAACGGCGAACTGGACAAAAATCACCTGGTTCAAGGTCCATATTTATCACTACTTAATAGTACACGATGCGGCTTTGCTCACGAAACTTAAAACTGTAATGTAATAATTTGTAAACATAAAAAATATATTAATAAAACCAACAAAATAGTTTAAATATTGTGCTAAGCCGCCTCGGTGGCCTAGTTGATAGCGTACTGGGCTTTCACCCCGAGGATCCGGGTTCAAATCCAGGACAGGGTTTGGCATTTTCATACGCTATAAATCACCCCATCGTCTGCATTAGCCCAAATGTGCACAATAGTCGGACGTTAAAAAAAATAAATAAAATAAAATAAATATTGTATTGAAAGTAGGCAGGGACCCACATTAGTCCCTGATAACAAATTGGGCAATGTTTACAATTTGGACATATATATCGAATCCAACATATTGGTCTTGCGTTGCATGATCATGTAATTCACCAGACTCGTGATTAGTTTACAGTGAATATGAAACAGCATCATATCCGGAATATGATATGATTTACTTATATTGTTTTGTCATTATAGCTTCAAACATGTTACATTCGAATTCGACTGTCAATAAACTCACAATATATTATACGGATAACTTATAAAAAATATAATTATTGTTTTCCATTACAAGCTTTCATACTTCCTTTTTACCCCTTTAGGAGGTGAGCTGGAAAATTATTGAAATAAGTGTTTCAGTATTTGTGAATATTTATGTTTAGTTTTAAGAAAATCGGACAGAAATTATTTTTCTCAAGTGCAAACCTCTTTGTTATATTTTTATTCTTTAGGGGATGAACTCGAAAAAAACTGAATTAAGTGAATCATAATTTGTGTTTTTGTTTAATTTTATGAAGAAAATAAGATAAAAAATACTTTTCTCCAATAATGCAAACCTTTATACCTCTTTTTTACATTTTTATTCTTATAGGAGATGGATTCATAAAAATGCTGAAATACGTGTTTCTATATTTCTGATTCAGAGTATGTAGGCTACGTCTAGAATATACGATTCAAAAAATATTTTTCCAATGATAAATTTTAAATCCCCTTTTACATTCTTAAACCCTTTTTAATCTCTTTAGAGGTGAATTTTGTAAAATAGTAAGAAAATGTATTTCATTATTTGCGATTTAGAGTAATTATGTTAAATTAGAAGAAGACGAAACTAAACATATATTTTTCTAGTAAAAACTGTAATAGCGTATTTTTATCCCTTTAGTGGCTGAATACTGAAAAATTGTTTTTTAGTGCACCCCTACATGGCGGTGCTAAAACAATCTGAAAATTGTAGGTCTCTCTAATTGTTATAGTTTTGGCTGAATGTTGATTATGAATCAGTCAGTCAGTCAGTCAGGGCACTGATTTTTGTATGTATAGATAGGCCTATGACTTTTTGGGTATTTTAAAAGTCACTGTGATTTCTTTTTCTACGAAACAATTACTTCCTCGCTCAGTAAGAATCTGTGTTTCAGACCCTTAGTACTCATATTTTGGTTAAAACTAGCATTATACATTCAGGCATGTATTGTTTGTTTCCGTTGATGAAATTTAAATTTACAATATACTTTATCTGCCTCTTTAGAACAGGCGTTGTCCGTAAATATTTAAGTTGAAAAATTATATCTGGTTGTAAAGATTTAGCGTTAAACCGAATTTGATTAATTAAAGTTTAGATATTCTTGCCGCAGTCTGTGTCGTGTAGACAATGATAATCTTTCACACACGTTTGCGCGATAAAAACAGCAAATTTTACTCTTATAATTGCCTGTCAACTGCGGCTGGATCTATCAGTCATGTATTGCAAGACAGATTGATTGAATGCAGATACTCGTACTAGATACATGTAGCAGACACTGTGATATGTAAGCACAGGTCGGGAACGCAGTTAAATCTGTGTTAAATGTTTTAGAGGTTACAAAACGCTTATTACAAACATAATTATTCTTACGGTCTAAATTAATAATATTTATTCTGTTTTAGCCTAACCATCGAAAATATAAACAATAAACAAGTATTTAAATATAAAATTATTTTATTAAAAGTTAGAAACCTGAAAACGTTACGTGGAGGTTTAAAGATGGACTTTAACAGTTCCTAATATTTCTAATGGTAAAAGTGTGTTTTTGTAGAATAACGCTGTCTAAAAACATTCAGTGTGTGTGTGTGTGTGTGTGTGTTTTTAGCACGCTAATTTTCGCAATTTTAATCCGAATATTCATTCATACTTGAAACAAAAAGTGATTATGGTAATACTTTTGACATGTTCTTGAACCAGCGAAATTTGTTTATAATTTAAAACCCATTAAATAATCACAACTTTTTCGTCTTACTTTTTTGAAAATTTGATTTCACAGCCGTAAAAGTGTTAAAAACTGTGTAAATTGTCGTTTTTAATTTTCTAAATCTTTTGAAAATTAAGAAATTTTTTTGAAGGCAGTCCGGCTTAATTTTTGTATTTACAATGTAATTCGAAAGAGTGAATATGAAAATCATTCAGATTTTATGCTGATTATGATGGTGAAGTTAATGAAAACTAATAACGCTTCTATCACGTCAGCGAGACAGCTTCACACCGCGATTATTATAAATTCATTTCACTGATTATAATAGTGTAGGTACATTATTATAGTGTAATATTTTTACAAATAGTGAAAAAATTAACAAAATTTGTAGAGATTAGTTTGAAAAATGCGTCAATTAAGAAATATTTTAACTTGCAAGCATATCCTGCTAGTTGTGTAATCTTAATCGTTTTGGCCAATGACTGCGCTCCTACACAAAACACGAAACTCTTTTTTTTACAAAGTTAACGATCTTGAAACACAATCTGAGCCTAGAGAAGCCATTAACGAAGCTGAGGAAACAACTCTCCACTCCCCACTTCCCACTCCCACTTCACACTTCCACCAGCGGAGTGTTTACGCACTTTGTTCCAGTCTTGATTGATTCCAGGCGTTTCTCGTTCATTTGTTTTAGTTTACGCACTCGTATAAACGATATTTTCATTTAACAGGAATCACGCTCCATCACGAACCAAACACGAGGAGATTCGTGAACAAAAGCAGTGGGAAATGTTTGTTACAACTCGAACTACAGAACGCTAATGAAGTTCTTCTTAATGTTTCCGTGACGTGGTGCGAATGCCCGTTAGCAAGGATTTCGTCCTGCATTGCATAGCGTGTCTCTGGCACCATGCCAAACCTAGATGCACAGAAAATGTCAAAACACACAAAAATACCCAAACAATGTGGCTGGTATGAACACCATCACACCGAGTGATCGTGTCTGTATGATTCTTTACGCTGTTGGCCCTAATTGCTCCTTCCTTTTCACTGCGCACTGTTCAGTCCTTCCCATATCTCTAGGAAATCTGAATACAAAAAAAAGGTTCGCTGAATTAAAACGATAAGGCATGCGGAGGCAAATAAAGTAAACCACTGATAGGCTTAGCGATCCCTACGTACCTCTATTTCAAACTAGTCTCACTCGTCTGCTCAATACACACACACACACACACACACACACACACACACACACACACACACACACACACACACACACACACACACACACACACACACACACACACACACACACACACACACACACACACACACACACACACACACACACACACACACACACACACACACACACACACACACACACACACACACACACACACACACACATGCAATACCTCTACATAGCTGGGCTAACTCTAAAATGTAAAACTACCCGTGCTGATGGAATGAATGACGCCGGCATAATGGTGTATCAAACTGAGCTCTGGGTTACCTTAGTGTACCATAGCTTAACATTTGCATGAGGGACTCTGTGTGGGAGGACAGAATTTCCCTAACTACTCATATTCTCATGCGTAAGAATGTAAACAGAATGAGCGAAAATTCATCGCACAATAAAAAACCTAGCCAAATGAGGCACAATCTCAAAGGTAAGAATCAAGAGTAAGGAGGTGAGAAATTGAAAGGAAATTAGCAGAGCAAACAACTGCAAGTACCTCAATAAGAAACTGGGAAGTCACCAACTAAAAAAAGGAGGAGTCACCAACTTGAATCCCCTCCAAATTATAGATTTTAGAACTGGAGAAGGCGCCGAAACTGACCATCTCAGGTACACAGAAAGGGACAAAATAAATCTACAAATATCGCAGTGCAATAGTAATCCTACATAGGCATTCATTCCTTCAAAGCGACAACATGATACTTCTGCTAACAGTCAAGCTTGTTATAATGAATTGGGAAGTCGCCAACTAAAAAAGGGACGTTACCTAACGTGTATCCCCTCCAAAGTATACATTTTATGAAGAGATTAGGACTAAGCGTCGAAACTGAGCATCTTAGAAATACAGAAACGGGACAGAATAAATCAACAAAGATAGCAGTGCAATATTAACCCTACAAAGGCATTCATTCATTCAAAACGACAACATGATACTTCTTCTAACGGTCAAGCTTGTTATAATGAATTGGGAAGTCGCCAACTAAAAAAGGGACGTTACCTAACGTGTATCCCCTCCAAAGTATACATTTTATGAAGAGATTAGGATTAAGTGTCGAAACTGAGCATCTTAGAAATACAGAAACGGGACAGAATAAATCAACAAAGCTAGCAGTGCAATATTAACCCTACAAAGGCATTCATTCATTCGACATCGATAACATGTTACTTCTTCTAATGGTCGAGCTTATTATAATGAATTGGGAACTAACCAATTAAAAAGGAAGAACTTACCTTTTATTCCCTCCAAATTACAGATTTTATGGAAAGACTAGAATTGGATAAGGCGTTGATACTGAGCATCTTAGGAATACAGAAACGGAGCAGAATAAATCAACAAATATCGCAGTGCAATAATAATCCTACAAAGGCATTTGTTTATTCGAAAGCGATAACATGTTACTTTTTCGAATGGTCAAGCTTGTTATTTTCCCCCACTATCGGTTGGCGGCAAGGCCAATCATTCAGCCCAAGTCGGAAGATGTTAATATCAAAAATTTAAGATTGCCTATGAAAACATTTCTAAGCAATTAAAAATTTCCGTATGCCATTCCTTTTAACTCACGAGGTACGTAAGTCTAAAAATTAGGTGTAAAAATTCCGTGATCAAGGTTTGAAATTTGCAGGGTTTGAAAGTGTGTTGTTTAACGCTTGACGGGGGATATAAATCCTGCGGGGGGAGAGGGATGGTTGCGGATTGACATTTTGATTACTTAAACAAAAAACGATTCATCAACAGCGCCACAGACAACGGCCAGGACCGACAGACATCTAATTTCATCGCTTCGCTAAAAGCGGTTTGTCAGAATTGAAATAAATTTACCAACTCACTTACAGTTAATATTTTGTAGGACTAAAGCATTCACAGTTTGTGTAATCCCGGCTACACTGCGATTGGATATAAGGTTTTTGATTCAATATCAAATGTAGCTGTCTATCGAAAGTTAATTGTAATATTACATTATTGCACTTATTTTTCCCGTAAATAGGAAATTACTTATTATTCTGTACACCAATAAGTAAAGGTATCTGCTGTTGTAATTATTACATTGTTACCATGCCAACGAATTTCTTACAGCATTAACAATTACCTGCACAATATATGTGCACTAAACCATCGCTTAGGATCAATGTTATGCTAGTAATTTTATGCTAACAATATTACTTCAATGATTTAAAACGGCCGCCATCTTGAAACGGTTGGGCTGATTTCGCTGGATAACGGACTTGTCAAAGTTTTTACTAAAATAAATTAATTTTTTAGCTTTTAATTTGATCGGACTGAAATTTTGAATGTAAAATGGTAAACACGCACACACGCACACACACAATTTGATATTTTAATTTAATAAAAACAAGGATAATATTATCATTACCTTTTAGAAAAAGACGTTTGAAAAAATTATGAAGCTCCTAATATTACCTGAAACAAAGAAAAAACAAAATTATTAAGAGATGTAAGTTGAATTAAAATTATGTTTAAATGACCTGAAGTAAAACACAAAAATCTTCAGTCATCAAAGTATTTTAAAATGTAAAAAATTATAAATAAATTCCTTATTATCAGACTTAATTTCTCAAAACCAGTGGTCATATTTTGATAAAACTTTATGTAACAAATAGGGGGAAAATTACTCCCGAAATCAACGGTTTTGCTCATACATTACTTTTAACAATAAAAGAAACTTCTTTAAAAAAATTGTCAAAATATGTCCGCTTGTCAAATTAGAAATAAATGAATCAGCCTTTGCAAGTGTATAGGCAAGTGTACAGATACGTACACATAAACGATAACGCATTCACATTAACGATATTCAAATTTCACTATAATCCGATAAATGTGTACAAGTAAAATTATTTATTAATTTTTTGGAAAACAGTGTTAGGTGTCTGTAATATTGCGGAGAAGTCTTTATCAAAAACAAATGACAGCAATAAAACGTGTTTGTCGCCCTCAACACGTGCCTTGGGTTTATCTGCCTCGTAAAGTTTGACTAAGATGTGCTTGTGGCATCGAGTGTCAGCACTGGCCTCTCTCGCGATGGCATGACACGTGTTTGACATCCACGGATAAACAATAAACCCTTTAAAATTTCCAGAAAGAAAAGTATTTGCTATTATAATTTAATTTTTTTTTTTTACTGAAATTGGATTTTGCCTTGTACTACCAAATTTTTTATTTTAATAAATAACTAGATGTTTCTTAAAGAGAAAATTATTTTACGAGTAGTTTCACAAAGTTCCCAGAATTAGTCAATGAAAATTTATTGAAAGTATGTATACAACTTTAACCTTATTTTCCTTCAAATCACTCCCTCCTGCATGTATATAGCTCTCCAGCGATCATACACTCCTGAAAGCCATTTTTGGAAATTTCGTTTAGCCTTCTCTTCGCATTTTTCATCACTTTTTGCACACCAGCAAAACGATGTCTCTTCAATGCCATTTTCAATCATGGGAACAAGTAAAAATCCAGTGATAAAAAACATAGTGTTTCTTTTACGACCCTCAGACTAAATGTCAATCTGCTGAATGGAAATCAAAAACATCAACACAAAAATGTAAAATTCGCTTGGACTGTAGGCAGGGTAAAGTGATGTTTTTTTCTTTACCAGGGCTTGATTCACTACGAATGTATTCCTCAAGCTAAACAGTTAACAAAGAAAATGTTGAAACGGCTACGATATGTGTTAAATGCCGGAAACGGTTGGTTTTGTTGCATGAGAATGCCCCGTCACATCGATTGCCGATGGTGAAACAATACCTTGCCAAGTTACCAAGCACAATGTTATCACTCTGGAACACCCTTTCCATTCTGCCGGACCTGTTACTACCTGTTTTACCTGTTACTACGACTGAAATGACATTGAAGAGACGTCGTTTTGCTGAAAAACGAAACGCGACGAAGAGACTTAACGAAATTTCCAAAAGTGGCTTTAAGGAAATTTCCATGTGGTGTTTCCTACAATTGTATGAACGGAAGAAGAAGTGTATACAAGAGATGATGGAAAATTCAACGAAGCGGCTAAACGAAATATCGAAATACGAAAATTTCTAATTATAATTAATTTAATATGAGACTTGCGACGCGCAAAATATACTGTTATATATATATATATATATATATATATATATATATATATATATATATTTATATATATATATATTCATATAAACATGTTTCTCGCATCACGCGTCCGCAAATTGCATCACCAATCAAAGTATAATTGTAGGCTAATTGACGAATTTTTAGTGTTAAGCGATGTATACATCGAACTTTGACGAAGAATCAAAGTTATATTTTAAGCGTTTTTAAACAGCCTCTGCGCATACACAATTATTAGCAAAGGAATTGGCAGCGAAAATATATACAAAGATTTCGTTTATTTTTAGATTTGGAATTTCTTTTAATTGGACTAAAAATGCGCACTGCTTCAAATAAATTACCCATAATTCATTTTAAAAGCACGTTTTCATCTTCCTTGTTTCGCTCGTAAATTGTACGTGTTTCATATAAAAATAGTGATATTTAATTGCGTTAATTGAAGCAAGTGCCCGAGCCAAAGGAGAGATCGATGCTAATTACTTCCGCCCGACACGAAACTTATTATATTTTACGTTAAGTGGACTAACTTTTTTGGCAAAGAAAAACAGAAACAGAATAACAAACTTAGCTCTTATTTAAATTAGAAATTTTTAATAATAATTTGTACATCAGTCTGTTTTAGGTGTATTTTATAAAATTAAGTAATCGCTACCAGCCGTTTTATAGTGCAGAATTTGTTCGATAGTTTCAATATGGCGGTCATTTCAAATAGTTTAAAAATCATAGCTCTTTTTACCTTATGCATTGTAGGAAATCTGATTTTATCATCGCAATCAACGTTAAAATTAAAACTTACAAACGTCATTGAGAGTAAATCTGACGACATTAAATGGTCACTTTCTTATTCCAAGTAGGGTTATGTGGTCAATGTGGCTGAGGCACCGACCAGACGTAATTACTGCCGTAAACTCTGCTAACTCCTATCCCTTGTCTTTATTAGACTAACTACCATTAAAGTAATAGTTATAAGAACAGCAGACCTTGCAACTACACTTTCTACGCAGCCATTTTGAAACGGAAATGAATGGGAATTTTTTTTTTTTTTTAACGTCCGACTATTGTGCACGCTTGGGCTAATGGAGACGATGGGATGATTTATAGCGTATAAAAATGTCAAGCCCTGGCCGGGAATCGAACCCGGGTCCTCGGGATGAAAGCCCAGTACGCTATCAATTAGGCCACCGAGGCGGTTAATCTTATGTGTATGTGTATGTGTATCTAATGTAAAAGTGTATGTGTATGTGTATCTAATGGGAAAAAGATACACATACATATTTCGGGCTTCATGTATCGTATCGTCGTACCAAATTTCAAAACAATCGGCCAATGCGTTTAATTAAAATTTCGTACATTCGTCATCGTTAAATTAAAGTCCGTCATCTTGAAACGGAAGTGAATTTGGAAAAATATTATACATACGTCATTTGGGCTCTATATAAAATATATTCGTACAAAATTTTAAAACAATCGGTTAATGCGTTCTAAACTATTTATACTCGTTTTTTGAAAATCAAAGGCCGTCTTCTTGAAAAGCGGAAGTGAATGGGAAAAAAATCTTACAAACACATCTTTCAACCTTTTACAAGGTAGTACCGTACAAAATTTCAAAACAATGTACCAGTGTGTCTGATTGAAATACACTTTTCATCGTTATATCAGAAGCCGTCATCTTGAAACGGAAATAAATAGGAAAAAATGTTACACATACGCCGTTTGGGCTTTATACAAGCTATCTTGGAAACAAATTTGAAAACAATCGGTCAATGCGTTGCTGCGAACACTAGTTACTGTAAATCAGACTCCGCCATCTTGAAACGTAAGTGAATAGGAAAAGTCTCCTTCTTTCGGGCTTTATACAAGGTACTTTCGTACCAAATTTTAAAAGGATCGGCCATTTTGTTTGATTAAAATTGCGTACACCCGTCATCATTATACCAGAGGTCTACATCTTGAAACGGAAGTAAACAGGAAAAAGTCTTATACATACGTCATTTGGGCTCATACAAGGTACGTCCGTACCTAACTTCAAAATAATCGGTCAATGCTATTGACCAAAACTACGTAACAAATAAACTTACAGAACCAAATAGTAAAAAATTTGAGTTGGAACAGAGATCTCGCTACGCTCGATTAATGTAGACTATAAGGTTAATAGTAACCGTGATATCTTATTTTCAAATAGTAACATCTTTCTGGAAAATTGCTTCCATCATGTCAGCTGGATCAAACTGTTGATCACTACCCTAAGAAAGCATTAATGTAATATATTTACATAGGTTATACCTGTTTCAAGAAAGCGTACATCAAACCTGGCAGCAGTTGATAACGCCAGGACCCCCGAAGAGAGTTGTAAGCCATGAGTCAGCACATGCACCATCACAGAAACCGCGATCACTACCCACCCCCAACCACCTTCGGTATAATAGTGCCTGTATAGTGTCGCTTCTTTCTTATCTCGGTTTTCTTTGTTAAACTTAGCGTCTAGATTGGTCGTGGTTTTACCACCGTTGTCTAAACGTACCACCAGACCTACCACCGGCCACGTGTTGCTCCTGCTTAGCATCTCGTCACGCTAACAAACATGTCTAAACTCGACGAAACCTGCGCATATAACCAATGCTTTTACTTTCAATAATATTACTTTGCTGTACTGATACCATTAAGTATAAAGTTACAATACACATTTTATTATAGGAATTTTAAAGCTTAACTGTTATAATTTGAACCGTTTTTGCAATACGTAAACGTTATCGATAAAGATACATTGGCGCCGATGACAGGGCATATGTTCAATTTGTTAGGTATTTTTAATTTATTTTATTTCTTGTTAATTAATTCTCTTTTAATCTTTCAAATTGGTATTTTAAAAAAAACTTATTTGTTGTTAATTAAATCTAGTAATTTAAATTGCTCAACTGTTTAAAATTGTCATCGTCCCTGACTAATTTTCCTGTAACATTAAACAAAGTGCATTATGTTTTTTGTTTTAATAGTACTTACGTATTAAGCAAGAACCATTGTGTTGGGGAATGTCTGTTTGTTATTAACGGACCGCGTATAGAACGTAAATCTGACAATTACGAACCTTTCGCAGTTTAGTTGAAAAGTTTCGGAGAAAATAATGCACGCCTTTATAAAAACATTTGTATTGTCAAAACGAAAGACTAAAAACGGAAACAGTTTAATAAAACCAAGCGTGGTTCGATGGCACAGCCTCTGTTTCTTTACAGTTGGTTTGGTTGACTCATACAACTCGTTAACAATTTTAAAACCAAAATTTATATAAACAATTTTATTTGAAGAGCTTTTTTTAATATCTTACTTTTGAATATTCGTATGGAAAATTCAAACATTATAAATTAACTGACCATTTATAACACGCAACGATTATTTAAGCTAAAATTGTATTTTTATATCACGAAACAACAATCAGTTTGGTTCAATTAGTCTAAATTACAACAGCAGGTTATTTGTAACCTTTGTTATAAGGTAACAACTTTGTTTGTGAGTTTAACAACAAAACAAGACTGGTTATTGATAACGATAATGTGAATATAGACAATTAATAAATGATAACTTCAAATTTGCCATGCACTTATTTAACACACAAATATATACTTAAAACAAATTATTTCCATTTTAAATTTGGAACACTGATTTAAATAATCGATCTTCAAGTACGACCAATATTTGAACAAAATTAAGTGAATTTTTGTAATTTTCTAAATTGCATTTTTAAAGATATAACAACCCATACATTTTGCTTACATATTAAAGGACTGTATTGCAGTTAAAATTAACCGAAATTGTGAACAATTTAACATTTTTCTGACTAAAACAGAGCTATAATCCAATCAAAAAAAAGTCCCAGTTTTGGACAAACTAAACCTAGTTGATAAATTTCATAAAACCTTATTGGCTCCAGACATTTGACAGACAGACAGACTTCTAAATAAACACCGCTTTTCGGCTCAGATCACCTGGAAACGTAAGCTAAGAACATCCCAAGATCAATTCGTTAACGATAACTATTCATTTTTCAAAGTGTATTAGATTGCTAAAACCACTGCAAATATCACACAAAAGTAACGTAATAAAAAAGTCAATGTGTTTATGCCCTACACGCACTGCAGTCAACTGATCTCTGAAGAGAGGCCTAATATTGAGGTAAAGCTTAAGATGCGCGCGCAGCTCAACAATTATTTTGTTGGGGTAATCAGCTGACTCATCATTCATCTTCCTTTCCTCTCGAGACACAAAAATATTCCACCTTGTTAAACACATTGTACATATCAAATTTACAATAAATCATCGGAAACGCTTGAATACCGGAAATCAAATTTACACATATACGCATTACAAATTCTAATGGAACCATCGAGATAAGATTATCGCGGCACGCAGCTGTCTCGCTGACGTGATAGGAGCGAATTTCGTGAAGTATTTTCTCTATCATACTCTATTTGTAACATAGACTTCATATTATACTGTAATCACAACTAAAATCCGCAAACATTAGCATTGTAAACTTTGAAAGTAAAGACTGAAACTGACAAAATTAAATGGATTTTGAAAATTCATAACGTTATTTTAAATTTTAACACAGATTATGAAGGTAAAATTGGATTTCCAAAAATGTCGAAGACAAAAAAGTTGTGATTTCTAAAAGATTTTTAATGACCGCCATTTTGAAACTGTTTAAACGAATTTCGCTGTGTTAAGGAACTTGTTCACGTTATTACCCAAAATCAGTTCCTCTGCTAAGTATGAATCAAAACGGACTGAAACTGCGAACATGATCGTGCCAACGCGTGTGGACGCACGCACGCACACACACACACATCTGTGTCGTAAGTCAGCCGTTCATACACACACACACACACACACACACACACACACACACACACACACACACACACACACACACACACACACACACATATATATATATATATATATATATACATATATATATATATATATATATATATATATATATATATATATATATATATATATATATATTCCCGGCGATATTGTTATTTTAAGGCAAAAATCACATTAGAGGCTATTATCGCCTCCCAAAAAAAAAAAAAAAATAAATGTATGTGTAAAAAGCACATTGTGAAGTGTTAAAAGTCGTAAGTCGTAAGTGTAGTGTTGTACGTGTAAATGTGTCTTAGACTCGGTTACCATTAATTTTTTTTTTTTTTTAGACTCGGGACCGCGAGGAACGTCTAAATCCTCTCAATAGATGCAGGTAGTCTACACACCATACGGGGGTTCATATATACTAGGCTTTCACCCCGAGGACCTGGGTTCGATTCTGGCCAGGGCTTGGCATTTTCATACGCTATAAATCATTCCATCGTCTGCATTAGCCCAAGTATGCACAATAGTCGGACTTTAATATATATATATATATATATATATATATATATATATATATATATATATATATAACAACAACCCCTTAAAAATTAATCTACAGGTTAGGATCGTTACTCATTTTACGGTTAAATGGACATTCGATAATAATAAAGTTTGGAAAATACAAATATTTTTCCTAAAATATTTCGTTTCCGCTACTGCAAGCTTACACTGTTAAAAATGATTATAGTTTATCGAGTGAATAAAGGTCGGTAATAACGCGACAACCTGAACAAAATTTTGCTTAAGTATCCAATCAAAATGGAAGTAAAATTCGCAATGGAAATGGTTAAAACTCTTATTTAAAACAAAATAAAATTTGGCTCTAATTTTGTTAATAAATATTTATAATTAAAATAAGTATCAAAAGATTGAAAGTTATTTTAGCTCAATGACTAAATTATTAAATTTGTTGATTCATTGATTATAGTAACATTTTAAAGACAAAAAACCTTCTTTAATAATTTAGTACATAAACTATAGGGCCTAAGTGTAGAACCATTATAAACTCCTTTTCTCCCAAAATTTAATTCTACATTTGGTTCAGTTAAGTATTGCAAGTTGAATCGTCCAGCCATTAGCTTTTATATCAATCAAAACAAATATTAACTTCTACTTCTTCGGCACTTATACCACACACACACTTACTGTATTGTATGTCGCTTGTTAACTGTAAGTGAAGTTACGTGATAGCTCGGTACGTGCTCTATTTACGTTCTGCAGGATCTGTATCTTACATTAATTCATAGAACGTTCCTTGCTAAAGCTTTACTTCTACATAACCTG